>CM068988.1:29955580-30363119 GCA_035357415.1 Ophraella communa | reverse complement strand
TTCTCTTCAAATACACGATCAAAGTTGAAAACTTGGAAATATCATTGAATATTCTGCCCAGAGGCTTTCAGGAGCTTTTAACTGTATATGTCTTGCCTTCGCACCATTTTTTTAAAACTTTGGTGGGTATTTTGATAACGGATTTTTGGATTTTTTCGGGAATAATTGCGGGAACACCCTTCTTCCCAAGCTCCGTTCATTTTCATTTATAATAATCAAAATTGTACTTAAAATTATTGACAACTAAATAAAAACTCAATTCTCCATTGTTGTTATGCATTGTTGTTATCTTGATAAAATGAATGAAGCTGAAAATGTTTAATTTTATAATTTATAATGGTAATTTCAATCGTGCAAAAAACGTTATGAGCATGTCGAACGTTAAGGGTAACCGATCTTAGACAATAATTAGAGCCGTTGCTCCGCTCCTCCTTCAAAACAATTGTCTTCATTCCGTATAAAACCCTTTACCCTTATATACTATAAGCAATTTGTTCCATCCATAAACCTGTTTGTTTTGTTTGCAATTATTACCAAAGTGTGTCTATGAGTATGAAAGAGAATACCGATCGATTCTCTTTGTTCCCACTTTGTACTGGCAACCCTGTATCATTTTTCAGCAGTTTTGCTTATGTCGGATAAAATGTATTTATTACTTAGAGAATATACAGTTTGTTCGCTAGATCTTTTCCCATGGCTGAAATTATTAACATACTACTTTTTGTAGCACGTCTCTTTTCCACTCACAGAAACTAAAACCCCAAAATTGAACCGTTTGTTCCAATACAGCATAATATAACAAACAGAGATAGCCCTATGACGAATGTCGATGATAGGTGTAACCTACACAATGAAAGTTCTGTGGTTTATCCGTGAATTTGTAAATTGACAGACCAAATACGTTGTTTACATTTTTTATTTTAGATTTTTTATCCATTTTATTTCCTTTTGCATATAAATTTATTTCTAAAACAGTTGTTTTAACAACTAACCAATACCTGAGTGTTCTAACAATTGTAGTAAGTGAATATTATTTATCTACTTATTTTGCAATGAAAACTAACCTTAAATTGACATATCATTATGATTCTGCATAGAACTCCATCAAACTGAATTATATGAAACACATTTTGCTTTCACCAAAGTAGAAAATATTGACCTAATTTTTCTGGATAACCAGAACCATTGATATATAGTTTTCATTTTTAGAATATGCTCTGAAAAAAGGTTGACCTCGCAAGCACAGGAGCTGGTCCTGAATTTGTTGGAGTATTTTGTATTTTGAGTTAAAAAAAAAGAAATGGGGGACCTTTGGAAATTTGGAACCAAATCAGATAATTCAATTATAAATATGTGGAAAGAGGCACTGGAACAATGTAATCCACAAATTTGGGAAAAGTGTGTTAGGCATACCCATGAAATCATACAAAAGTGGTATGCCTGAGAGCAGAATATTGATGATATTGGCATTCAACCAATTTTTAATAAATATAAATGCTGCGACAGTTCTGATTCTGAATATGAGGAAAATTAAATAAAATTTATTGTATATATATTTAAAATTTTTAAATAAACATATTTAAAACATGAATTATTTATTTTTACAACCCATTTATTTTTCAAAGTTAAACTGTGTGGGTGGGACTGTCCAATAGTAATGGTTGCAGCCATAACCCTAACAAAGCAATTCTGACGGCATAGTTTCGCATAGTTTCTAGTGAGAAAGTTATTATAGATACTAAATATTATACAAGTAAATTTGTTTAATAGCAAGTTTGAAGAATAGCTCCATTAAACTCTGGTATACTAACAGTTTTTTTTTAAACTAAACATTTAGGTAGCATATATTGCTGCGCGCTATAAAATATTTACAAATATCACCAGTTTTGCCACAATAATAAATAACGTCCACCGTCACTTTAGCCATATCCTTATTAAACTATCAATCTACGACCTACGTGTTATTTAATGTATTGATGTATTGGTGTTTGTATATGGTTCAAAGTCATGGGAAAAGATCCACCGAACGAACTGTATATATGAATGGTTAATAATTAGTCTTTCACTTAAAAATATTATAGTTAATATCTTTAATTGTACTAATCAAATGTAATGTATTTAAAATTTTTAAACTCTCTTTATTAATAGATATTAGGTAAATAACCAAATGGAAAAGATTAAAATACACTGCCGAGCAAAAAATTTTGGCCACTTTAAATAATTTTAAGAAATGGCAAATAATCTTAAAAATAAAACTAATCAGGGAGTCATGGGTACAGTAGGCGATGAAATTTATATTGTTGTATATGGATGCCATTTGTCATAGTTGGCTGTCACATTCTGACACCTTATTTGCAAACTTCTTTGTTAACAACAAAATTTAGCACAAATAACGAATTCATATTGCATTGATAATTTTTCAATTTCATTCTCTAAAACCGATCCGTTTTATGGTTTATTGTGTAAAGTAACGTTTCATTGATATTTTTTGTTTATTTACTGGTCCAAATCCTTTTATTGTGGCACGAATTGTAGCGTTCATACAAGATGGTAGAGGACAACGTGAAACCGCCAGAATTTTTTGCTAAGAGCTTCTGTGTTGTACAAAATGTGTATCAACGTTAACAGGAGAATGGTCTTATAACCAGACGACCCGGATTCAATACTACCAATCAAAGAGATGATAGCGTTCGTTAGGTTAGGTTTATGGAATAGAATAGCTTCTGCAGTTTCGCTAGGTAAGCATCTTCAAAAGGCTAGAAACGATAATGTTAGCGAACGAATAGTTAGAAGAAGGCTTCGTGGTAGAAGGTTGGCTACAAGGCCAATATTGAACCGCTAGCATCGAATTGCAAGATTGAATTTTGCTCGAAATCACTTGTTATGAAACGATGACGACTGGAGCAAGGTACTCTTTACAGACGAGTCTCGTTTTTGCCTCAATGGACAGATGGACGTCGAAGAGTATGGAGAAAACCTGGAGAAAGATATGCCCATGTTTGTATTGACCATAGACGTAAATTTGGCGGTGGGTCTATTATGGTTTGGGGAGGGACAACTTCAGAAGCACGTATAGAGTTGGTTTTAATAGAGAATGGCTCTCTAACAGCTCACATATATGAAACAAAGGTCCTGGAAGATCATGTTGTACCTTTTATGGTCACTATGAACCAGCAAGGCATTTTTATGCAGGATAATGCAAGGCCATATCGCTGCCAGGATTGGATATTTTTGTTTCTCAGAAATATTAAAATATTGTACTTAATTCGATTTATGATATTCAAGAATTTCAACGTAAAAACTATTATACAGTGCATTTTTTTTTAAGTGTGGCCATAGGGATTCACATGGTAAAACTTACACCCCATGTTAACGTGTATGTTATCTTCGAGAATAAAAACCGAAACTATGGTGTTATAAGTAATTCGAGGTCGTAGAATTCACCCTGGTCTCAGAAATGCCCTTTAAGTGAAGGAGACGGCTTCAGCCGGATGGTGGTAGGGGCCATTTGCAGAGGTTCGGGAAATCGGCCGTCACTTCGCTCCCAAATCCACTGCCAGACTTTTTGAATCTAAAATATAATACTAAAGAAACATTGTAGCCTAATCTGCACCAACTTATAAAAATATTTTTGTTCTCCACGTATCCTAAATGTTGAACTTCGAGAAAAACATAGTCAACTTTGACCGCTTGTACTGATCACCCTTGTAGAAAATGTGTTTATGAAAAACTGTGGCTACGTTCTTTGATAAAGTACCATTCATATCCAATCATCCTTTGAAAGATATTGTAGTCGGTTATGGAATGTTCGAAGTGACACTCTACATTTGAGCCCCTGGACCATCAGGCTAAAACCGTCTATGATTGTCCTAGAGTAATTCTAAAATCAAAATAAATACTACATGTCAAAATACTTAGTCAATGTGCAAGTCGTCGTATTTCTACATGAAATTTTGGTTTTTGCAACCAAATTTCTGCATAGTTGATAAATAAACAAAATAAAAAGAATACATATCTAAATAATTTATAATAAAAAAATTATGAAACGAAATGCTACTATTGAATCATTAAATAAGACGACAAAATGCACAATATGTTTGCCAACTACAATTATTTTTATTTCATTAGTTTTAGCCTTTAAAACGTAAAATTATTAGTAAAAGTAATTAAATTTAGCAAAAAATCGTAGTAGGCAATGCGAAATTAAAATTGACGTTATATTTCTTGACATTTCATTTATAAGTTCTGGTCAAAGCGTTTGTATTTGTTGATATTTGCTTAAAATGTCTGTGTACACAAGTGAAGAACGTGTTGAGTTCGTAACATCATACATTAAAGGTATGTCCGGCAGAGAAATTGTCCAGAATTTTGTTGCTGCATATCCTGATCGTCCGATTCCAAGTAAAACTACAGTGCTCAGATTCTTTACAACGAATTTCGTGCTACCGGTTGCTTAAATCATGAGCATAAAAAACGGAAATAGAATCTCGTACGTCGTATCAGAAGATTTACGGTTTGTCGTCTGTTTGGCGGTTGAGGATGAAGGCACCACCAGTCTTAAAAAAGCTGGCAGAAGAATTTCACGTTTCGAGAAGTAGCTGCTTTAAAGCTTTGAAGAGTGAAAAATACAAATCGTTTAAAGTTAAAAATGTTCAGAAAACTGTTGCCCCGTGATTACTTCTCACGAATGGAATTTCTGTGAACTTTTTGATGGAGAAAATTAATCGAGATAGGAATATTTTTTAAATAACATTCTGTTTTCTGATGAGAGTTCTTTCACATTAAAATGGGACAGTCAACAAAACAAAACAGCCGCATTTGGGCAAAGGAAAACCCTTACAGAGTACAAGAAACTCATAGTCAGTGGCCTCAAAAAGTAAACGTTTGCCTCGGGATATTAGGTAATAACTTAGTAGGGCCATTTTTTATAAACGGGAATTTGAATCAAGATAAGTACTTAGGATCTACTCCAACCGGAGGTGGGACCACGGTTAGATGCTTTAGGAGCCAACAGAGAAATAATATTTCAACATGATGGAGCACCCCTCATAGTGCTGCCTCTGTAACAGAATTTTTAAACGAATCATTTCCTGATAGTTGGATTGGTCAGCATGGACCGTCTAAATGGCCGGCCTGAAGTCCTGATCTAACACCGATGGATTTTTCTGATATGGGGATATTTAGCGTCACAGGTTTACGACCTTGTGAGAGGTCAACCAGAAAGTGTAGAGGAGCTAAAGGCACGAATAACGGAAGCTTGTAATTCCATTACAATACGAACATTGCAAAACATTCGAAGGAATTTTCAAGATCGCTTAGGGTATTGTTTAGCATTTTAGGAAAGCATTTTGAGCAATTGCTTTGATAATTTATGAAAATTTTTGTCAATTTATTGTGTTAAGTTGTTTTTTCAAATAAATGTTATAATTTTATTTATTAGATAAAAATTATTAGTTCGTTTCACAATCTTTTTTATTATTGCTCTTTTTTAGATATTTTCTTCGTATTTTATTTAGGTTGAAGTATTATTTTGCAGAAAATTACGAAAAACAAACATTCACACTACAAGCTGTCAAAGTTGACTATGTTTTTCTCGAAGTTCCACATTGAGGATACGTGGTGCACAAAATAACTTTTCAGAAGTTGTTGCAGATCGAGCCATGGTGTTCCTTTAGTATTATATTTTAGATTCAAAAAGTCTGCCAGTGGATTTGGGAGCGAAGTGACGGCAGATTTCCCGAACCTCTGCGCAAATGGCCCCTACACCATCCGGCTGAAGCCGTCTCTGGCCACTTAAGGGCATTTCTGAGGCCAGAATTGAATTCTACGACCTCGAATTACTTATAATACCATAGTTTCGGTTTTTATTCTCGAAGATAACATACGTTAACATGGGGTGTAAATTTTACCATGTGAATCCCTATGGCCACACTTAAAAAAAATGCACTGTATAACACAAAAATCTCTTAATATTTGTCTTACTATCAACTAAGCTATTGTAGTTCTCTGAGGATGAGAATACATATTTAAAAAAGCTAGGAAACTAAACTTTCTCACATTTTCCCCTCAATCGCTGCAACCCCAAACTATTTCTCCAATTTGTTTACAACTATACATTCTAATATGACTTGATTTGTTTTATCGACAAGTTTAACAACAAATTACGGTTATCCATATTTTATTTCTTCTTAACTATAACGTAGGAAATTGCATTAAATTAGTAAATTTTAGCGACGCAACATACTTCTTTACACTGTTATTAATTAAACTCCCATTTAAATCCTTTTTCGCTATTTTGACCCTACATTCGTCCTTATGTTATGACAATAGTGGCACTCGTTAAATTAATTTCCAAATACGAAATATACCACATAACCAACAATTTTCTTCCTACTTCCTGGCAGTGACTATTATTTCGACGCACGGGTTGCAATTGTGCCATTTGATCTCCGCCTTCTCGGTGACAATGGAATGTTGGTTCACAAGCCGCAGAGGGCGTTGTGAAGATACACCTCTTTTGACACATGGTCGAATATCAAAGAAGGGAGGTTTGGCTACTTATTTTATAATCTCTAAATGCGTTATTGAGGAAAAGTTCAGCCTCCTCGTTTGGTGATTCGATCAGCACGCGTAATTGTTTGCCAGAAACAGACACTTAGAGGGCGCTGTGCTCTTAGCGTTTTTTAGAATGACGACTGGATAATATTATCAAAAGTTTTTATTACAAAAATTAATTAGTTTTTTTAGTAATGAAAAGGCAGTGAGAGCACTAAGCAGTAAAAAGCAAAATTTACAAGATATTCAAGTGTACAGACTCAGTTTACTTAAATTATATGTTTATATAATAAATCTGATTTAATAAAATCTTTGCGATCAATGCAATATATTCTAATTTACCAGAAATAGGCTAAAATAGACTTTCAGCATTCAGAAGCAGCAACCAGCGTGTTAAAAAGAAGATTTTTTGAAGAAAACTTTGATTTAGGACTTCTACGCCAACCTTGGACCAATAAAGGATGAAGGTAAGGCTCTGTTTCTAAATCAGTCGTTACTTTCTGTGACAACATTGATAATCCAAGAGTAGCTTCGCTGCTCGATAAACATCATAATAAATTTATACTTACTCCAGCAATTTTGGCAGCTCCTATAGTGGAAGTGCCAACAGAAATAGGCAAAAGGTAGAACGTTATTGCATCGGCCTACTTTTCTTGGTTACTTAACTAAATAACCAATTGCAGAGAATATCAAAACACTTATAAGCGTTGCAGTAAAGGAAACAGCCACCTTATTCCGGACTATGATGCGAATGCACAACATACAGAACAGGAAAGCAATAGAGATATCAACAACATCTAGGTACTATTGCCCCCTGTGGCAATATACTAAATAACGCCCCCTATTTATAAAGTCAATAAAAAATACTCTAATATTGTATTTTCCCCAAGTTGGGTGCCAAATATGCGAGACTTGCAAAATAAGTATGCATATAATTTTTTTCCGTAGATTGTTTCTAAGTTTTTGATTAAAAATAGTTGATTCATATGGTTGATGACGAAAGGTGTAATAAATCAATCAATAAACCTTTAAAGGCGAAATAGTATACTGATTTATTGACCAGAATAAAACAACAGGCATAATATCTGGTAGAATGATCTTTTGTCTTTAGCTCTTTCTCTAAAGTACTGTGAAATTATTGAAAAATGGGAGAGTTGGTCTTTGTTGTGGATTCTATTTTTTGGCACCCTTGCGGATCTTGTGCCTGTGGCCAGTGACACATTTGCCACAGTCATGAACAAACAGGATCACTACCATTTAGAATATTTGTAGTCAATTAACTTTCTAGCTCTCCAAGTTTATGCAGGGTGACCTTGTCGTCACCATAAGCGTCAAGCATGATGCAACATCATTGACAAATAAAACCAGAAAGTCTAAAGATCCTTCCGCAGATTACCCCTTTGACCGCACCGGATTCCAAAAGTTGTGAGAGAGTGTACAAGAGAATCCGGAACACAGAATTTCTTAGTAATGCATGCTTCAGATGGTTCGAGAATGGTAAGTGGCAAAACCGTAACAAAGCTTTTTGTATGTTTTTAAATTGTCACTCAGGAGGTAATTTAAGTCGTCAAACAGCCTGTATTTTCTAGCAGTGTTCATGCTGAACACATTATTACTTTTCTGCAGTGAATGGTTTTATAAACCCAGAAGGAATAATTTCTTAATCTTTAACTTTTTGACAACAAAATGGCTATATTTAAAGAATGCTATGATAACAATATCAATTTTACCTTTAATTAAAAAAAAAAACGATTTATGAAGACCGGTTGGTAAAGAAAATTTTAATTATTGTTTTTCAGTTCAATTGTAGTCAGTGTAACAAAATGTCTTTGAGTTCGAAAACATCAAAATTACCACCATGTTAACGATTTTGATAGGGGTAGAATTAAGGCTTGGTAGAGATATTGGTTTGTCGTATCGCTAAATTGCCAGTGTTAATTGTTCGGTAATGACGGCAATGCGTGTGTGTCGTGTGTGGAAACATGGATAAATGTTGGATATATATAGTTTCCAAATCTTGGCAAGATGAAAACATTAAAAGTGGGAAGGCAGGCATTCGTGGAAGGTTTGTCGTTAGGTTTGCAGCCACCATCTGGAAAAGGAAAAAGACTTATCATTGTCCTCATGTTAAAGTTCTGAAGGTTTTGTTGATGGTGGATTATTAACTTTTTATTTCAAAACGCACGGGGACTATCACGAAGATATGAATGGGAATGTCTTCGAGGAATGGTTTGTTCAAATGTTGGATTTGATTCCAAAAGCGGGTTGTTATTGTTATGGACAACGCAAGTTACCATTCACGGTTACGAGAAGCATTGCCCACAAGTCATTGGCGTAAAGCAGAGTTTTTGGAGTGGCTATTTCCAAAAATATTAAGTTTCCAAAAGATCCACTAAGGAAAGAACTACACCATTGCAAAAATTAACAAGAATAAATACAAAACCTACATTGTAGAAGAAATGTATTTTCCTCGTGGTATATCAGTTCTCTTCGACTTCCCCTTTATCATTGTGAACTTAATCCCATTGAATGAATATGGGCTCTAGGTAAAGGGGGAAGTTGGAAAAAAATATTTTTAAAATAAACGATGTTGTGAACGTTTGAGAGTGCCAGTCATGTTAGTAAGGAAAACTGGACAAACTACATCGAGCATAAATATCAAAGTAGAGGCAATTATGTGGAATATTTCCCTCATGTATAATATATGTCATAAGAGGAATGCAATTTTACCTGGCAAAAATTACAGCGGTAATTGCACTCCGGAGCGGTAATTGCACTGCGAAAACATCCCGTCGTCATGACACCAAACGAAAACATCCCGTCGTTATGACAACAACACTGACTGACAATACTGATAAATGTCAGATATACTTCAAAAAGTGAAAAAATGTTTATTCCTGAAATATTCCATTGAATTACACCAGGTGCATAAAAATGACCAGATAATTTCATATCCAAGCGTGCAGCCATCTATAAAAATTGCACTCCGTTTTTTCACATTTTGTAAAAAGAGCCCTCCTCCTTCAGAGTCGGGCTCTTTCGCCAAAATATGCAAAAATCTCGTGCAATTTTTTAGATAACACGCTTTCTTGCAAAATTATGGTCATATTTATGCACCAGTGCAATTATAACCGAAAATTGACAATATTTAATGATTTAAACGACCCTATTATTATTAATGTCAACAACGATTCTTCCTCTTCCGAGTCGGATATAGAATAAAATGTAAGTAATAATTGTATTCCAAAAATTATTTCTTTTCATTTTTTATTATATTATAATTTAAAACGTATTTTTTTCCCAAAATACACACCACTGTATTGCGTTATTGCTTACCTGCTAATCCTTTAACCATGAAGAAAACCCTAAACTTTGCTACAACTGAAACAAATACGGGGTCGATCTACCTGGTTTTTAGATTTACGGAAGAAATGTCCCAGATAACACTGAAGGTATAAACATATTCTCTTAGTATGTGCTCACAAGATGACAATTCGTACATTCTCTAAAGTATATACATAAGACATTCATAGTGTGTGGCGAAAAGAATAAGTTTGTGCTATTTACCTTCGAAATAGTACATTCTGTTAAGTACTTGCCAAGTACATACTTATGAGAATGTTTAAGTCACACATTACTTTAAGTACATATTAAGGATGTGCTTAAAAGAATATTATCTGGCATATCCCAAGCACTTGCTTACTAGATTCCACCTCCAACTATCCAACAAATATGTTGAAAAAATGAAAATATAAAAATTGTAACAAAATTTATTTATGTTCTAATACTAGAAAAAAATAATAAAAATTTCATATATTATTGATAAATATTAATCGGTTTAGTGTCGTTTTGTTATGAAGAAGAGTTGAATTATATATTTTTTTAATAAGATATCTTAATAACCATTGTATGTGTGTATTAGTAAAGTAAAAAACATGTATATACTTATTTTTAATCTTCACTCTTTTATTATCCTATTTTAAAAATAGAAAATAATTTGGGTGGTTGTAACTCCCTAACAAGTAAAGGCCAATTTTGGAACACACTATGTGAGAAGTAGAATACAGGTTATGTTAGTATCAAAGTTTTGCCTCCAAGCTCTAATTTTATGTAATGTGTTAGGGAATAAAGTGACAAGTTTAAGGCTTTTTTAAGTGTGGTGTGCTAAAAACTAAATCAAAGTAAGTAGCAGTCATTTTACATAATAGGTAAAACCCGTAAATAGTTTCTTCTCATAGTGATCTTGCAACAATGATATGTGAAAGAGGCATGTATTTCTCATTTTTCTCACAAATCTTGTTTTAAAACTTGTGATAAAAGCTTAATATTACATAATGAAAATAGGGCTAATCTAAGTGGTATTTGTAGGTAATGACGATTCACCAGTAAAAAATAGTAAAGTAGTATCTTTAGGTACGTTAAAATGTGGGCAATGTTATAAATAATTTGACATCCATATTTCAATAATTGTTTTAACATACCATATATTTAGGTCTAAATTTTTTATCAGATATTTTAAGTTGAAAACTAAAAACAGTTTTGTATTTTTATACCATCCTGTGATAATATGAATTTCTTTCAATTTATTAAATAAAAATATACAATAACGACTGGGTAGCTGTAATCTTTAAAAAATTAGGTTATTAAATAATTAGTATAAGGAGCCTAATATATAAATCATATATTATATGATTAAATGCACTGTTTATATAGTTTCTTTTTTGATATTTGCTATGTGTCATGTCATAGTAAATTATATGATAAAGTAGGTTGTGGAGTTAGGTCGAATTGGAAGAACTTCAATGCCTCAAACTACAAGAAAATTATTGTATAGAATTTTGAGTAATGATGTTACCAATAAATTCTCGTGGGATGGGCTGAAGTAAAAAAAGTATTCAAGAATTTAATCTTTTCAAGAGTTATATTAGGTAAGTCATTTTTTGTGGGACTGTATCATGAAAACATTCTAATGTATTTTTTAACAAACTCAGAAAAATCATATTCCATTGGTTATTTTTGCAGATGCATAAAAGTTTAATTTAGGATGTGTACAGAAACAGATATTATCGTTATTAAAGCATTGCTTGTGAAGACTAAGAAAAGAATGAAAAGAACTTAAAAATGTTTAGTTGATTGTGTGTTTTTTTTTTTATTTTTAGTTGGAGTAAAAGATGTGGAGAGGATTCAGATTCAGAGGATACAAAGATTTATTTTATGAAGTTCACAAGAATATTGTTTTTATTTTTTATTTTATATCTAAAAATGTTAATATTGTTATTTATTATTATATTTAAGTTAATATGATTTTTGAGTATCATTTGTATATTACTGGCAATTATATTGGAATAATTGTAAAAAAAAATTTTAAGGGGTCTTGCTAAAATCTACTACTAAACATCAAGAGTTTGTGACAGATGTTCTAAATGAATATTTTTTTTAGCTATGTATGTACATAATGCAGTGAAAGACAATCTTTAACTTATTGTTTGAAATTATATTCCACAAATAGGGTTTCAATCATTTTAGGCTATTGTTATTTTATTTTCATATGATATTTTCTGTTTATATGTTCAGGGATAGTAGTAGATAACTATATCAATAATATTTTATTATTTTATCACAATTGTATATATCCTTGTTCTATTGGTACAACTAAAGAGTGATAAAATAGTTGGATGAGAAAAAATATTAATTTATACTAAACTCATTCTTTTTAGTATTAAATAGCACATGCATAAGATGTGAGTTTGTTCTACTACAGAATATGCTTTTCAGATGAATCACATTCCCAGCAGATGTACATATAATGTGCTATGTATGTGCTTTCCATACACAATTCTAAACTATGTGAAATGCACAATCAAAGAATATGCTTTGGTATGTACATAGAATGTCCGTAGCACAAACTTACGCGGGACATTTCCATATTCTTGGAACATCCTTAGTACATGCTGAATGCAAAAAACGCATATGCATAGCATATTTTGATTCCCTAGAGAATATTCCTATCACATGTATAGTACCTAAAATTGTTATCTGGGGTAATTTAAAATAAGAAATTTATCAAAAATTTCATGGTGCTCCCTGTAAAGGTTTTGCATACTTAATTAGGGTTTATTACTCCTCGTACTTTTTGTAAAGACTATACCATGTTGCCAAAACATTAAGATTAAGAAATTATTCCTTCTGGGTATAGCATTTCTAATGTCACAGATATATTAGTGGTTTTTATTTATTAGTAACACTCTTGGTTTTAACCAGAAAAATAAAATAAGATGGTAAAAAAGCAATTATAAAAACATTGTTACAATTACCTCTATAATATGATGAAGTTCCTGTTCACTATCGTTTAATGATACGTTTAATAAAACAAAAACATTTATTTCGTGAGTTCAACGACAAATCCATTGATGAATTGAAAATCGCATATCCGGTTGTTATCAAACGGATAATTTAGCTGATTAATAGAAAAAACGTTACCCAATAGGAGGAAACAAAGTTAAGTGACCAGCTCGATACGCCTTATTAAATAGAAAATTGTAGCTTTTTCTTGTTCTGTGTGTATATATTATTATCCGTGAAAATATATATATGAATTCCAAACTGTATAATAATAAATAGTTAAGTTACATTCACAAGAAAATGCATCTATTAAATAACAAGGATCTTGCGTTTAACAATACGACAAAACAGCAATTGCATGACAATTTGTATATATATACGTACGTATAAAAGAGACATGCACATCTAGGTAGAATTATTTCAGTTGTGTATAATTTTAGATCTGATTCTCATAAATACTTCCGAGGAAATTACAAGATATTATATTAATTATACTAACCACTGCACTATTCGAAGCAGGATAGTTCCAGTAGTCAGTTTTTTTCTCCATAAACATTATATTTATTCATTATTAAATAATGCAGATTTTCATCTTAAATGAACTTTAAAAATTATCCTTAATCTTAAGTATTTTAAGTACTCGGTAGTTATGGATTAATTAGAGTAAAATTATAAATACTTCCAAATCATTCGCGTACAATATACAATAAAGGATGATAATTCTTGGAATTTTCATATTTTAACATAAATTATATGGGCAGATGTCTCAATTGTTCATTTTAAATGTTAAAAACATATTTTTCCGCAAACGTCAAAAAAAATAGATATTATTAACGTAGATTCATGAAGTTAAAGTGCATGATTTCACAGACGCCACTTCTTTTTGTACGCTGACAGCCGTACAAAAAAGTAGAATTTTTAACAGGTAAAATAATTATTAGTTGAACTTTTAAACTTTATTATCGATAATAATTATTAATAGTAAAATTACAGCTATTTAAAAGTTGCACCGCTCATAATTAATACACTACCTTATTTATTCACTTCCAATTCAAGCAAATTTAGGAGGTGCAGAGTTGAAAGAGTTCATCGACAAAATTTCCTGTGACTCCTTACTTGTTGTTGCTTCTGTTACATCAACGTCGACATAATTTCGCTCATGAGAAGCTGCATTCAGGTACAGTGAAGAAGAATTCGACACCAGGATTTTTTCTGCAGTTTGTTTTTTATTAGACACAAAGAGTCTTCAATGTATCAGCTTCAGCGACAGTGCTCGACTCTCTCCAATCTCCATGCCGTTTCAAACAAGTAATATCAGCTCCTGCATCCACAAGCAAAGTAGCTGAAGTTCTTCTTAACGCATGGCCGGTGTAATCTTTTGAATTCGGTAGTTTTAAATAAGTTGCTACTGTTTTGGGTACGTTACTAATTGTATGAATTCCCATGACCATGCGATAGCATTTTCCCTTTTGAAATTTCAAAAAAAAAATCGTCGGCTTTCCATAGCTTGTGGACGTAAAGAAGTATATTTTCTGTAAAGATTTATATATTTTTCTCCAATAATTGTGAACGATCGTGGCTTTTTAGATTTACTATCAGGAATCTTTATATGAATAACAGATCTTAAATCTTTTATATATCGTCTATTGTCATAAGTTATACCATTTCATCGCATCTACATGCTCCAGATACCAACATTATTAGAACAAATCCTAAAAGTAGTATGTATTTAAAAAACTTGATTGTATTGTATGCAGGTTAATTCCTAGATATTGCTCATCAGGTGCATTATTTAAAAAATCTTCAAACTGGTCTTTTGTGAATACCTTTGACTTTTTGGGAGCATACCCTTCATTCTGCTTCTTCAGATAAGCACGTAGTTTCATATATTTGCTAATATCTAAAATCCATGTTTAATATTCAGTAATGATTTTATCATGGAATACTGAAGTTCCACATTGTTGAACTTTTTCATTTTTGATTTTAGTTGTCATTTCAAAAAAATAAGCTAGTAGCACATTTTTCCGAATAGTTTGAAATGTTTTTATCATTGCACCAAGTGAGAAATCTTTCATGTAAGCATGATTATAAACTCTACTTGACTTAGTTGGAATTAAATCATTCGTTAGCTGCCTTAGCAATGTCAACAACGTCGGGCGGTGTACAGTTGGGTTCTGAATCCAACAACATAATATAATCTAAAAGAAAATTTCAGTACACCTTACTATACTTTACAACAAACAAAATTTTGATGCTCAAGTACTTACCAAAAATGCACAGTCCAATTGTTGCTTTTAAAATCACTTACAATATTTCTGACATTGTAAAATATTATTGAACTGTCAAATTTGTTTTGACTTGGCAATCACAAAACTCAGTAACTACGGAAATGTAGTGCTGCAGTTTTATAATTATTATTTATCGTTATGAATTTTTATTTAAGTATTAATTAGTTCTATAGTCTGGATGCCGTTTGCGGAAAAAATAGCATGTTTCATTCGGAGCAAAAGCACTTTTTGTGGTACATACAAATCCAAACACCTCAGGATGTTTTTTGAATCTCTTAAGGATATCCTGTGTGGCTTTATATAATACATTTTAAGGTAACGTGAGATTCCAAACTTATGTGTATACACGATAAACGTAAAATTTAGAACACCCTCTAATAAATAAAAATTCGAAAGTTTTGGACAAGCGTACAAAAATTGACAGCAAAATTTCTGTTTAGTTGACGGGGTCATTTTCAAAGGTACCGACAAGTTACCGCTACGGCGCCTATAAATTTAACTTTTTGGTCGTTTTACAAAAGTCTTTAAACTTGTAAAAGACCCCCCACAGATGCCGACAGTGACGCGATGACATGCGTCAATCTGAATTCTAATCCTTAAACAGCAGGAGGGTACATAATACCCTCCTCGAAGGTGTGCTTCTAGAAATAAACCAGGTCATAATGGTGTTCCAGCTAATTTCTATAGTTAACGAATGTTATTAGTGAGTTTATGGTTTCTCAAATTTGTTTTAATACAATTTTGGAAACAAATAAAATATTCTAACGAATTCATTCAAAGAATTTATTATTTTTTCATACTAGTTTTGTATACTAGAAGAAAAAGTTCCAACATAATTCCAATTAAAGGTTTATTACTTTAGGAAAACATTTAAATTAATGAATAAAAAAAAATTTGCTTTTGTGTTATTATTTTATCTTGTAAGTAATCCACATCTCAAATGTGGGTTGAATCACAAAAGGTTCAAAGGAAGCTCAAAGTCTATTCCACAAACTGTTTATTGATATGTTGCAGCTAGTTTCGGTTATATATGACCATCATCAGGCTGGAAAAATTAATAATGGTTTTGTTTAAGGTGCGTTCTATTGTAAGGGGTAGGTTCGGTAGCGGTGGATTAGGGAATTTCTAATATAAGGTTCGTAATGACGGTCATTTAAAGTAAGGTAGCATGTTACAACTTTTCCTACTAAATCGACTCACAAAATTAATTAATAATTTTAGTACTTAGATTAGTACGTAAATTAGCAAGCGGACGTTACGTATGGACCGCACTGTATATAGACTTAATTACGTCTCTCTTCAACTTGTCCACCCGTAAACAAAACGCATAATAAATGTTTGAAGTGGGCATGTTATTGACTTGTTTCAAGTAATTGCGTGCTTTCAGTTAACCACCTACCTTTTGAATAAAATGTTCATTTTTTATAGTTTTTGTTTTACCTAAAATATGATTCGTCTGCAGCATAAAACACACATATACCTCGACATGGGAGTAGCACTGCCCTAATGGAAGGACGGGTCAATTAAAACAGTTAATTATAAAATGAGTTTAATTAACTTGATATTCTCGAACCAGATGAGCCTGACCTATTATTAAAAAGTAATGAGCAGGCATGTAGGAGCGTTTATTTATATTATTACTACAATAATTTTGTACGTTGTTGTGGATACCTTCATTAGAATTAGCGAACAGAGGAATATAATTGTTTTCATGTTACCGTAAATGGAAAATTCAATTATTTAATAGCTCGCTATAAATTACTTAATTAATGCAAAACATTCAATTATTATACATACTAAAAACTACGCAGAAATTGGAATCTGTTTTTCGAATACCTAGGGCTTCACACAATAAAATTTTCTCTCGAAACACTTTTGGGAGGTGACATAGAGACAAGACACAAAAAAACAAGAAAGTATACACAAAGTAGTAAAATATAAAATATGTTTTTCTACTAAATTGGTTGTGGTAACCTTTACTTTGTGTCACCAATGACATTTAAATACTACACATTTGTGATAAAAAACAAAATTTTGATTTCCTTGAAGAACTCGAAATATAAAGACATCTAGCAGATCAATAATTTAAAGTTGTTAATGAACAAATTAATCTTCGAAGTTATCCATTATTAAACTGTTTAATTTTATTGATTTTTCAATTTTAATACATAGATAAGACCTAAATGTAACACAAATATATTAAGTTATTGTAAAGATCAGCATGATATAGTTTTTTCCTGGGTTTTCTACATCATTGCACAGTTATACTGAGAAGGATATACATTCAGGATAATCCCTTAGGGCTAATAACATCTTGGCTTTAGATTGTTAAGTCTTATTCCTTCCACACTTGGTCTAGTCTTAACACTACTTAATCAATAGTAGGTGGCTACCTTAAAAACAAAATGTAGCTTCAATTTGTCAATCTGACGATGCTCGTTGAAGCGAGACTGCTGTCAGTGAGTTTTTTAAATAAATAGTGGAAGTTTTGTTTTATTACATTAAAACAGAACAAATCCATTATTCCCAAGGGAGGTTAACATAGTTAACTCTAGAGTTAACAATAGGTTTGTTCCAACCAAGCAAAGAACCGTTCTAGAACGGTAATATTACCACTCACGAGACCAAATTAGTGCACTGCGCAACTCAGTACACCACTGCGCACAAAAATTACTATTTTAGAACTGTTCTTTGCTTGGTTGGAACAGACCTTATGTTAAATTTACGAACGCCGTACTCTGAATGTACTTCTGATCATACTCCGATTTCTCAACGCTATAGAGTTAACTCTGAGTTAAAGAGTAAACTTTATGAACACAACCCTGTATGCACATGCTTATAAAACTTCTTAAATTCAAATCATCTAACTTTTGCTATAAATAACGAGTGACAAAAAAGGACAACCTGACCCTCAATATAACAATAGAACGAACAAACCGAATAAAAGGGAGGGCCAGTTTATCGGAATACATGCATCCATAAATAAAATCGCCATAAGTTTGTCCTCTACTAAATTTGGAAAATAATTCCGCATTGGTAGATATGATTTATTCATCTGATTTTATTTAGTGCAGAAAGTTGTTGCTCAAACATAAATTATTCGATATATTTTTATTTATAAGGGAATTTATCTTTATAAATCAGCTACAAATTCAAACAAATCAAATTGGATATAAAAATGTTTGCATCTGAAGTAACTTGCTAAAATATTCTTATTTATATATTTTTTAAAGTATTTTTTTTCAAGCTACATAAAACTACATAATATTTAAAACAAATAGTTTAACACTCGGTAATAGAAAAAATAACCTGAAAGACAGTTTTCTTATTTACTTCTTCTAACAAAAATAGATTTTAAGAGGGTATACCGTAAGGTACATTTTATATTGAACGAATGAGTTGCAGCTATGCTAAATAATAGGCATATACGATTTAGGTCAGAGGTAACGGGATGTACTAATTTTAATAAAAAAAAGTTATAGAGGTACACAAATTTTAGTAAGTTTGATAAAGAAAGACAACACAGTTTATTCATAATAGAAAACAAACCAACCTGTAACAATAATTATTTTATATATTTTTGTTCCTTTTGTAGGAAGATTAATTCAAACTTTGAATATTGTCACAAATAAATTACAATAAAATATATTTTTAAAAAATTAATTAAAGTCAAGATAGCAAGATATCGTTACAATTTTTATTAAATTCAAAGAAGCAAAATGCATATTTTTATTTGTATTACTCCTATATGTAGTGTTTGGGGAATTTTTCTCATAAATTTTAAATGGCTAGTGGCCTACTGTAATTGCCTTAATACGATTACACCTATTTACAGATTATTCGATTATTGAAAGGGGTTTTCCAAACAACCCAGTTTTCTTAGAAACATTAGCGGAAATATTATTTTAAAAGAAAGTAGGTACATTAAATCAGTACTTAGTATTAGTTCTTTGAGTAAAGTTGTATGAAGTTGTATGGTTTTCATAATATTGTAAACAGTTGGAATATATTTAAAACATTTGTTGAATGTTAATTGTGCAAGTACCAAACAATGTCGATAAGCCAAGGACCATCTAAACGACCAAAAACAGGTCCATTATTTTTAAATGAAAAAACTCTGATATTGAATTGTTAAATATCATTGAAAAACAAGGATCCAAGTGCAAGTATTGATGATATTGTGGAATTAACGGCTGCTATGTTATAGATTACTAAAAGAAAGCAAGAATGTAACTCTTCAACCAACTAAAAATCCTTCAGGCCGAAAACAAATTGAGATCGATTAGTCATTAAAACAAAGACTAAGGCGTAAAGTCCATGGATTTTACTTACGAAAGGAAATTCCAACACTTGACAAAATTATGACATCAGTACCTACAAGAAGATACGGATTATACAAAATTCTCCAGAATGACATTATGCAAACTTTTGAAAGATGTTGGTTTCAGATATACAAAACATAATACAAAATCTCTCTTCATAGATAAACCGGAAATAGTTTTTTGGAGAAGAGACTATTTAAGAAGCATTCGACATGCCAGAGAACAAAATTTGAAAATCTTCTACTTAGACGAAACATGGATAAATGCTGGATAAACAGTTTCCAAACCTTGGCAAGATGAAAACATTAAAAGCGGAAGGCAGGCATTCGTGGAAGGTTTGTCGTTAGGTTTGCAGCCACCATCTGGAAAAGAAAAAGACTTATCATTGTCCATAGTGGAAGTTCTGAAGGTTTTGCTGATGGTGGATTATTAACTTTTATTTCAAAACGCACGGGGGACTATCACGAAGGTATGAATGGGTATGTCTTCGAGGAATGGTTTGTTTAAATGTTGGATTTGATTCCAAAAGGGGCTGTTATTATTATGGACAACGCAAGTTACCATTCACGGTTACGAGAAGCATTGGCCACAAGTCGTTGGCGTAAAGCAGAGCTGTTGGAGTGGCTTATTTCGAAAAATATTAAGTTTCCAAAAGATCCACTAAGGAAAGAACTTAACAGAATTGTAAAAATGAACAAGAATAAATACAAAACCTACATTGTAGAAGAAATGGCTTGACAATATTTGTGATGATTTAATCGACCCTATTTTTGATGTCAACAACGATTCTTCCTCTTCCGAGTCAGATATAGAATAAAATGTATGACTTTTTTTGTATTCTCTGGGGTTGATTTTTCAATCTCCCTTACTATTTCTGCCTCGCAAATATTTACAAAACTCGAAATACTTATTGAAATATATGCTGTTGAATTCTTTTTGTTTGTGAGATTTACAATTGTCAAACTGACGCTTGATAAACGAACAGTAAATGCTAGCGCTGTTATACGGTAACGATATTTATCCGATATTTTTATCCACTTGAATTTCTGTTCCTTCCTATTTATCCGATAGAGATTTTAGTATTCACAAATGTGAATTATTATACAAGGATTGACAATATAATTTTTTATTGAAATCGAGAACGTTTATTATAATATCCAATGAAATGACTTGAATATAAAAAGGATTAAATGAAACATGAATGCGTTCCCACAAATGTTGCATGATTGACTTAAGTATATGCAATCATCTCTTCACGACAAATTGCAAATTTTTATGATTTTACTACTAACATTTCATTTGAGCAATGGCTGTTTTCTTATTGGCACATGACGCGGTTTTACTGCATTTATTTAAAAAAAGAAACAATTCTCGTGATAAAACTACCCATAAAAACGAAATTGTTCTTCACGCATTTCCCACAAAAATGTTTTTTACTGAATAAAACCATAATTTGATTTATTTTTAAATATATGCAAATGCTATTACATCCATCCATAAATAACATTTAAGCAGAAAAATCATTCTCTAAAATAATTCTAATTATCCGCCATTACATTCGAATCACGCAATGCTTCTGATCAGATTTAAGTTTATAAATGTTAAAATTTAATTCCAAATGGCGCCGACATTTTACTGCAATTATTAACATGGCCAACATACAGTGCGGTCCATATGTATGGAATAAATTCATTTGTAGCGTTATTATGTACTATGTTCAATAAAGTTGAAACAGGTCGATTTTTATTCTTAAATTGACAATTTACAGTATGAAAATATCCCCCTTCAGCACCCCTTCGGAATTATAAGCACCTTCTCGAAAATTTTAAATTACAAAGGGGGTCGTGTGGCACCTCGTTGGAAAGGGATTTTAGTCCTCTGTTCAGCAATATAAAGTTTTTTTAAGTTTGGTGCAATCATAACTGAGAAAATTGATTTTTAAGATGTAAAATTTTGATAATGTCTCTAACACAAAACTTTACGTAGAATGAAGATAATAATGTCACATAATGATTAGAATGTATTTTTCAATGTATTTGACACTTAAATTAAATGTTCAAAATGACCACCATTCACTTCTTGACAATAACCGAGGCGATATTGGAATTCTCGTACAACATTTTGTATGACCTCGGGGGTTATTTTGTTAATTTCTTCCGTTATCCTAACTTTTAAATCAGCAATATTGTTTGGTCTATTAAAATATACTTTAGATTTTAAATAACCCCATAAGAAGTAATCGAGAGGAGTCAAATTGGGGATCTAGCCGGCCATTCGATCGCCCCACGTCTTCCAATCCACCTATTGGGAAAAACCTCGTTTAAATAATTTCTAACAGTACGTGCAAAATGCGGTGGAGCTCCGTCTTGTTGGTAGTAAATAGATCGATCTATCTCATTTGGATGATTAACATCAGGAAAAACTCTTTGTAATGTAGGCACTAAAAAGTTAATCAAAAAATCTAGATAAACCTCACCAGTAACTGTGCCCTCAAAAAAATAAGGGCCAATAATTTTATTGTTAATGATACCAGCCCATAGTTAACTTTTTTAGGATATTGAGTGTGAGCCTCACACATCCAGTGAGGATTTTCTCTGCTCCAGTATCTACAGTTCTGTTTGTTAACCGTTCCGTTTAAATGAAACGTCGCTTCATCAGAAAAAACTATTTTGTTTATGAACTGCAAATCTGCGTTCATTCTATCCATCATCAATTCACAGAATTCTTGCCTTCTATCAGGATCATCTTCATTTAACTCCTGAACCAACTGAACTTTGTAAGGGTGGTATTTTTCTTTATGCAGAACTCTCAAAATAGATGATTTACTTACATCATTGTCGGCGGCAAGTTCTCGAGTTGTCTTATGCGGATTTTCCTCAATCTCTCATCTAACATTTTTTCATTAGTAAATTGATGGTTTTTCAATATTTTTTACATGTCCAGTTTCACGAAACTTTTTTCAATTTTGCTAACTGTAGACTGCGAAACGTGTTGACCAGGGTATTTATTATTAAAAATTTCACAAACCTCCTTTTGAGTTCTGGTTTTATTACCACAACCAATCATAATTAAAATGTCTATTCTTTGAGTCTCGGACAAATGAGCCATAATTAAATTTAATACGCGCACAAATATTATACTGACGTCTTTTAGTAACTTTAAATACCTAAATGACAGCAGCCTACTAGATTTATATCAATTGTTTATTTAGTTTTTTGACTATTATTTTAATATCTTCAAAGTTTTTTTCCTAATATTTAGCAGAACAGATACGAAAATACCTGATTATTTCTAAAGTTATTTTAATAGACCAAACAATATCTCCTCAGTTATTGTCAAGAAGTGAATGGTGGTCATTTTAAATATTTAATTTAAGTGTCAAATAAGTACATTGAAAAACACATTCTAATCATTATGTGACATTATTATCTTCATTCTACATAAAGTTTTGTGTTAGAGACATTATCAAAATTTTACATCTTAAAAATCAATTTTCTCAGTTATGATTGCACCAAACTTAAAAAACTTTATATAGCTGAACAGAGGACTAAAATCCCTTTCCAACGAGGTGCCACACGACCCCCTTTGTAATTTAAAATTTTCGAGAAGGTGCTTATAATTCCGAAGGGGTGCTGGAGGGGGATAAAATTTTCATACTGTAAATTGTCAATTTAAGAATAAAAATCGACCTGTTTCAGGTTTTTTTCATATAGTACATAATAACGCTAAAAATGAATTTATTCCATACATATGGACCGCACTGTATATACAGACACGGTCTAGCACCTCGGAATATTCCAATAACTAATCAAGTGACATTGGTCAAATATCGACATCCTAGACTACACCTTTTATAGCTTATTTATTTATGAAATGACAGTTATTAGTATTTTACAGGGTGGATGGGAAATAATGCGACATTAAAATGACAGATATTTTTTTAACCCTTTAACGGATTTTAAAAAAATTTACTTTGTTTTGTGCGCAATTTAATTCTATAACTTTCCTTACTCTAGTTATTTTTTGAACATCCTCTTCGTTTAAAAAAAATCCAATAACTAAAATCGCGCGCTATAGGAATGTTATTCAAAATCATCGAAAATTTAAAATTTGTTAATGAAATTAAACGTCAGACTTGACAATCAAGAAAATAAGTCATTTAATGTGAGTAAGAAAAGAAACGCAAATTAACTTAAACCAGGGATATAATATACCTACATTGCTAAGTTAAAAAAAAAGTATTCTTCTTCGTAAATTAAAATCCGCTCTATCTTGTAACTGCTGATTGTGTCTAATCGATGTGCATTTATCAGTAATGCGATTCCACAATTCTTCCTGAGACGCAACTGGCGATGAATACACAGTTTCTTTCAATCCCCAAATAAAGAAATCACATTTGTTGTGGTCAGGTGATCGTAGGGGCCAAGCTTGAGGGCAATTAATATTATTTGATGAATTGACTTTGATACAAAGTCTAATAACCCATTTTCTACAAAACCATGTTCAAAGAACGCGTCCCTCGCTTGCAATTGAATAACGAACACATTTCTTCTGACAAATGACACAAAACACAATTTCCGTCTTGAGCTAGACTATTTAATGAATCGCCCAACAATTTTATATCCTTTTTAACTGATACGCTCGTCTGAAGAGTCTGACCAAACCCTCAAGTACTCATCTTGTGAAATTGCCCCTTTTGGTTGTTGAAAGATACAACCCGCTAAGTTGGAGTGAAGTTATCGCTAATTTAGAGCTCAGTTACCGCTTATGTGAAGACAGTCCTTCAAACCACTTCTGGACTGTTAAGAAAACTATTACATCCCAAGCAGCCAGAACCATTAAAGAAACTTTCCACGAAGAAGCTGAAGCCGCCCTCCTAAACAGCACAGAAACCTAAAGTTAAGTCCTCTTTTTACAACTCTAGGTCATTTTCAGCAAGTACTTACATTTTTAATAAATAATCTATATTTTTAAAAAACAGTTTCATTTGTATACCTTAGTCTATAAGTCTTAAGGGTGGAGCGTGTTCGGTCTTTATTTCAAGTAGCTTCTTAATTTGTTGTTTAATTAAAGTAATTACTATTTCTAAGTGTTTCTATCTTTCTCACCTTAGTTTTTGTGTAGTTTGTTTACTTAATCGATAGCGTTCAAAAGATAGTGGCGCCTTTATTACTTATACATCCCAATCCTTCCTATAGTGAGCATTAACTGGAGTCGAACCAACCCCTGGAGAGGGTCTCTTAGCCGGGATCTCTTTTGGAGAGTTTTTTAGTTACAAATTGGCGCCCTTGAATAAGGTTACTAGTCATTACTTTGTTCAAAGTAGGAATCTCTTTATTTAAGTACAAATAAGAATGGATTTGCCTTCTAATGATATTTCTATTAAAGTTATCGACCATAATTGCCTTTTATACTACGTGTTTTTTGGTTCACTAACATTTCCCTGTCTTTTCTCATTTAAAAATTTTACTAAAAAACTTACAATTTATCTGATGCTTATAAATTAAATTATAAATTTTCGTCGCATTCGTTATTAAAGCAAGAGGTAATCAACAAGTCCATTACATAAAAGTTAAACAGAACAAACGACATTTTGATGGTATACTTCAACCAAGCCAAGCCTACTGAATCACTACGTTAACGAGGTAGGTATGACATTATCTGCTTAATACTTAATGGTCATCTTTTACACCAGTGAAATGTGGCAAATAGAACTTCTGATTATGTTATCAACAATGAATATTTTATTGGGAATAGGTACTAAAAAAAATATTGCGTTACAAAAAGTGACTATAAAGTTAATTTTTTCAATAAAATAGTGTTTGTTACGAAGTTAATGGACTAGTTTAGTGATTTTTGCATCTAGAAAATAGGTTTTTAGTGGTTCAACTGTACAAATAAAATTTTTATAAAATTAATCCTCTAGCCATAATCGGCTTTTGAAATTTAAATTTAATGGTTACATACGTTATAAGTGGTAAGTGACGTGTTTCAATAAGATTGGTAGAAAATTTGCGATGTTGTCGATATGCTTTAATATTAACCGAGAAACTCATCTTTCTCTCTTATTTGTTGTCATTAAAAAGAGTTAAACATATCGATATTTTTGTTCTCTGATTGACACTTTATCAAATAAGGAGTAAAACACTAAACAAAATATTCTGTCATTTTCGTTAGTTTAATTTGTTGTTTGGTTGTGTTTGGTTTATGAAAGAAATTACTTCTATACTATTTTTGGTTCGAAAATAAAAATCCCTAACACCTTCTCTTGGTGTTATAGCGGTTCCTTCAAAAATAACCAATAGAAGTAATTGTTCTCTCGGGGAGCAACCCTTCTATCAGTACAGTGAGAGAACGAATTTCAAGAATACGGTTTTGGCATATTCAATAGAACCACGCCCACTTTTTATTGGCTGTTCTATTCTATCACCGTCAAGAATAAGGGTCTTGTTTGTATTGTAATGTTTTAAAAATTAATAGTAAATATAACTTACCAAATAAATAACTGGAATTGAAGTAAACCATTAAACATGGATGTTATTTACAAATCTTTTCATTAAATGATTAATGCACCAAAAATTTCTTTATTAGAGCCAATTCAATAAACCGTAATACACACAAGAACACAAAAACCATCTTGATAATGAATGAATGCTAACACCAGTAGTCGATCCAAGAATCAAAATCCAAAACACTAATTTGTTTAAGCTAAAAATAAAAAATTAAAAAAAAAATATTAGAATATGTTAATAATAAATCATAAGAATACAATATTAGTAAGAAACCAACTATATTTGTTATATTAAGTTAGTCAGATCAAAAGCTAAATAAATAATAATTAAGGTTAATAATAATAATGATTTTAATAATATTTTTTTATAAGTAGCTATAAAATGAGAATAAGTAAGGTATAGGTTATTTAAAATTATTATATGAAGTAGAGAATATTTAAATGTATACAGTCAGTAAAATAAGATACAAAAATTTAAATCTCAACAAACTAATTTAAATATTTGAGCAAATTAAATGAATCAGAGACAATGATTACAATTTGATAAACAAATTTTACTTACCCCAAACAACATTTTCAAATTTATTTAAGTATCAAATGATGAGTCTTGTAGTATGATGTATCGGATATCAGTACAAGTCTAGTAGTCCCTATGTCCTGAACATCTCAGATTTGATAGAAATACAATATTTAAGACACAACCTAAAAAGAGAGATATTGAAATATATTACATGATAGAATAAAGCTGTGAGAAAGTGATGTTTGTGTTTACAAGCTAAGACTATTTAATCAAGCTTGATCAAAGACTTTATGAATGATTAATTCAATAAAAAAACACTATAAATAGTGATGTGGTGATTAAAAACGTTGACTATAAACTTTAAAAAGGTGCTTATATGAGAAAGACATAAACTTAGTATTAGATGTTTAATTGATGTTTCTATTTGTTGTAATTGTATGTTTTTGTAAAGTAATTAATTTTAAGTTGTTTTTTGATGTTTTTGGATGTTATTAATTCGTTTATTTGATAAATTTTGTATGTAAATCACTATGACATAGTAAAATTTTAAAAGCAAATAAAAGCTAATATAAGCGGTTTCATTGAAAATAAAAGTTATCTGATCATATTTTAATATGTAAAATTTCATTTTTTGTTAAGAATATTGACCAAAAAGAGATATTAGCTCACAATTGTTAAATTTGATATTAATAATTGTCAAAATGGCTGACATTGTCTACTCCAAAAAGCCAGCTGTTTTAATAAAGAAAAATTGATTTTAAAATTCTAAAAATGTTAATTTATAATGAAATAAATAGTACAGATTTAATTTGTAATAATTTTAAGGTCAGAAAATGTATAATTAAAAAGTCAATTTTTCAAAATTTTGATGTAAGAGAGGTTATATAAAAACAAAACACGCTCGAAAAGGCAGCCATAATGAAAATTTGACCGAGGGTATATAAGCCCTTGAAAAAGAAAATTCGGGAGCATTCTAATTTGATCAAAAGGTCACTCCACGTCAGTATATTTTAAAAATTACCATAAAAACAATGGCCGATGACTGTTAAAATAAAAGATGGCTGAAAAGTAATATGATAAATCATATAATGTATTTTTCAAACAAATCTATTGGAAAAATTGTAAATGGTTATAAATTGTGTACCAAATAATAAATATTAAATCCTAAGAAGAAAAATTAAATTTGTTTTGACTAACCTGCAATAATAATAAAATATCTGGAAGAAACGAAGGAAAAATAACATCCAGTGGTTGTAATCCTGTTTAATTTCCATCCAAGGATGCATTTGCACGTATTGTAAATTACCATTGGAAGAAAGCCGAACCTGGGAAGCCACTACGAATGATTTCCATCTTTCACCGTCAGGAACAAGTGATTTAGGGTATGTTTTTAACTTTATTCACTTATATCACTTTCATGACTTCTAAAAACATTGTGAGTAATATATTTCAGTATCGTTGAATAATTTTTTATAATCTTGATTAGAGAACATCATATTATTAACAAACTTTTCAACAACTAATAAACACACGCTTCTTTACCCCAGAAATAACCGTTAAGGATCACGTGTTTCTATGTGCGGGGTTGATGCGCATAAAATCTGCCATAGCCGTATCATCAAAGAGATCAAGGGTATATTATTCTTTTAGGGTAAACAAAGTTAACAAATAAAATATTGTTAAATCTTACATTTGAACTGACTACTGAGTTTATGAGTCTATAATGCTAAATAATTGATTTTGATATATAAAATTTAATAATAAATGATAAACAAAATTGCATATTTTAAATTTGATAACATAATTATTTTTTACAAACAGAAGGATCAATAAAATAAAGAAATTTTAAGGTGTTTTAGATTAAAAAGGATTAAATTAAAATTGAAACAAATTTAAATATAAATAATAGCCCCACAAAACTTTAAAAATAAAAAATTTCAAATTATAAAACAACAAATTAATAATTACATCAATAATAACAATATTTATGCAATCTGTACATACATTATAATTGTAATTTATTACAAAAATGGCGCCCCACGTGGGGCTATAATTAAAAAACTGTGGGTTATAAATAAAAAACTATTGGCTATTATAAAAAATTGTTGGTTACAATAAATTAATTAGCTATAATTAAAAATTTAATTGGCTAAAGTAATTAATTGGTTATTGAAATTATTTAAAATAAAATTTTATATTTAATATCTAATAAAACATAATAAACTATTCAAAATGGATAAAATGACATTGAGAGATGGTAAACAAGTAGGAGAGAAAACAGGAGAAGAAGTAGGAGCACAGATAGATGAAGAAAGAAACAGAGGTGCTGGAGATTCTGTACCAGAACAAGAACAAGAGACAGTAGATAAAGAAAAAGAACAATATGAACCAGGACAACAAAAAGTACAGAAAACCAAGAGTGCAGAAAAAATTGATGGACAAGATGAAATATTGAAGTTTCTAATGGAAATAAAAGAAGAAATGAAAAAGAATTCAAAGGAGACCAAAGAAATCAATAAAAAACTAGAAGAATATAACAAGAAATTAGATAGATTTAATGAAGATTTAAGAAGAGATATAGACAAGAAATTAGATGAACGAAGGAGATAATAAGGAATGCATTTAACAAAACCTATGATGAAAATGAAGAAATTATAGGAAGAATGGATGAAGAAGTGGAGGAAATTGAAGAAGAATTAAAGAAGGAAGTTAAAGAAAATAAAGAAGATTTAAATGATACATTAAATAAGAAGTTTGATGAATTAAAGGAAGAAATGGGGGAACAAAATTGTAAATTACAAGGAGAAATAAGAGGTACAGAACAAGAAACTAATGAAGAAATGGATAAGATGTTTGTAAAGAAATTTGATGAAGATGGAAAAGATTTAAAAGATGAGATTGTAGAGAATATTGGAAAAGAAAGAGAGAATTTGAAGATACAAATGGTAAGCCAAAAGGAAAATATGGAGAAGTTTAATGAAGAAGAGGAAGTATTTGAAGAGGAGAAAAATGCAGAAGCAAACAATAAAATTTTAGAAGAAATTGACAGAAACAAAGATAAAGATATTGAAATTAAGAAGATTGAGATGAATAAATTAATGAAAACTTATACTAAATATGATGTGGATAAAAACAAGAATAAGATTAAGTCAAGTATAATTATAGATGTGGAAGAAAATGAGAAGATTAAAAATTTATTTAAACAATGGGTTGGAAGAAAACTTATCGAAACAAAGAAAGGAGATGAAGAAATGAATATGAACACTGATGTTGGAAAATTTAAAGGAATGAGAAAACAAGACGATGCTAAGAAGCTACACATGATAATGAAACCTACAAAAGTCATAAAGAGACCTATAGAAAGAAATTGGAAGAAGCTGAAAAAGAAAATGAATATTTTATTGAGCAGGGAGAAGGTAGTAGCAAGGTGTAGATAATATTGCTAATTATATTTGTAGGTAGTAGGTAATTTTTTATTGTTTGAATTTTAAAATGTTGTGTATTAATTTAAATTTATAATACCACCCCAATCAATTATATTAACTTAAATGAAACTTAGATCAATTATATTATAATGGGTCATTGAATATTCAAGGGTAAAAATTATGATAAACTGTTATATTAATTATACTAATTGAAATGAAACTTAAATCAAATACATTCTAATGAGTTATTGCATATTCAAGATTAAAATTATGATAAACCGTTACAAATTTTAATTAATATAAGAAACAAAATATCATTAATAGATTCAAAATCAATTTCAAAACTAAATAATATTAAAGAATAATGAAATAAAATTCCAAATATAATAGTAACTGGTATTAAAAACAAAAGTTATGTGAAATAAATAAATAAATATGATATTAAAATAAATCTATGTTGAAATCATAATAAATTGTAAACTACTAGCTGTGTTTAATTTGGATAGTGATATGGTAATATTAAATGATACATAGGAACAATTAGAAACTATAATTAATTATAAAGAAGAGAAGAAGGTATAACTAAATGGTATATGGATGTCAATGGATATGATAGAAGAAGTAGAAGATAGTAAGAAGGATATTATTTATATTAGAAATAATTATGAAGATGATTAAGAAGAAAGTTATGGATATGAAGTATAAAGAAGAAAGTTATGATTATGAAGTAGATAGAAGAAAGAAGAAGATGTATTTGAAAATGATGATTTGATTGTGATGGAATATATTACAATATTGTAGGAGATTTGTTGATGAGGTATAGAAGTTTGATGTTTAAGGAGCCAAAAGAAGCTACCGAATATGAATATAATATGGAGGTGAGAAATGTTGAGAAGTTTAAGGTGAAAATATATCCTGTACCATTAAAGTTAAAGAAAAGAGTGAAGAGAGAATAAGAAATTTTATAGATTGAAGGAATAATTCGAAGAAGTAACAAATCATATATCAATTCACTAGTAGTTGTACAAAATTAGAGCAGAATAGTAATTTAATTAAAAATTTTTCATAATAAATTAAAAAGAAATGCAGATAGGTATATAAAAAGGATGTACAAAAATTTAAAGAAACCAACGGTATTCAAAGAAGGGGATTGGGTAATTGAAAGGTCACTACAGGTAGTCAACAAAAGAAATAATGAGTGTGCAAAATTAAAACTACCGTTTATAGGACCGTTTATAATCGAAAAAGCTTATGAAAACAGTTATATTTTAAGAAATCCACATAACAATTTATTAAGGGGAAAGGTAAACGTTAAAAACTTATATGCATACCATCAATAGATCAACATTTTAAAAATCTAGCTAAATTTAGAATATAAGATAGTTTAAGATGTAGATATTAGAATAAGTAAATATTATATTGTATTTTAAAATTAGGAATAAAGTATGAGTTATCAATGAATAGTTAGTGGTTATATACAACCAAATGAATTAGAATTTATGTTAGATGTTAATGAAGATTATTTGTAAGGTACAATTAAGGTATATGTTAGAATTGAAAGATAACAAAGTGGAATTTTAAGCTTATTAGATTTGGATCAAATATAATGGAATTAAATTTTAAAAATTATTACCGAGTAACAATTTGTTAAAATTAAATTGGGGGAAATTTGTAATGTTTTAAAAATTAATAGTAAATATAACTTACCAAATAAATAACTGGAATTGAAGTAAACCATTAAACATGGATGTTATTTACAAATCTTTTCATTAAATGATTAATGCACCAAAAATTTCTTTATTAGAGCCAATTCAATAAACCGTAATACACACAAGAACACAAAAACCATCTTGATAATGAATGAATGCTAACACCAGTAGTCGATCCAAGAATCAAAATCCAAAACACTAATTTGTTTAAGCTAAAAATAAAAAATAAAAAAAAATATTAGAATATGTTAATAATAAATCATAAGAATACAATATTAGTAAGAAACCAACTATATTTGTTATATTAAGTTAGTCAGATCAAAAGCTAAATAAATAATAATTAAGGTTAATAATAATAATGATTTTAATAATATTTTTTTATAAGTAGCTATAAAATGAGAATAAGTAAGGTATAGGTTATTTAAAATTATTATATGAAGTAGAGAATATTTAAATGTATACAGTCAGTAAAATAAGATACAAAAATTTAAATCTCAACAAACTAATTTAAATATTTGAGCAAATTAAATGAATCAGAGACAATGATTACAATTTGATAAACAAATTTTACTTACCCCAAACAACATTTTCAAATTTATTTAAGTATCAAATGATGAGTCTTGTAGTATGATGTATCGGATATCAGTACAAGTCTAGTAGTCCCTATGTCCTGAACATCTCAGATTTGATAGAAATACAATATTTAAGACAGAACCTAAAAAGAGAGATATTGAAATATATTACATGATAGAAAAAAGCTGTGAGAAAGTGATGTTTGTGTTTACAAGCTAAGACTATTTAATCAAGCTTGATCAAAGACTTTATGAATGATTAATTCAATAAAAAAAACACTATAAATAGTGATGTGGTGATTAAAAACGTTGACTATAAACTTTAAAAAGGTGCTTGTATGAGAAAGACCTAAACTTAGTATTAGATGTTTAATTGATGTTTCTATTTGTTGTAATTGTATGTTTTTGTAAAGTAATTAATTTTAAGTTATTTTTTGATGTTTTTGGATGTTATTAATTCGTTTATTTGATAAATTTTGTATGTAAATCACTATGACATAGTAAAATTTTAAAAGCAAATAAAAGCTAATATAAGCGGTTTCATTGAAAATAAAAGTTATCTGATCATATTTTAATATGTAAAATTTCATTTTTGTTAAGAATATTGACCAAAAAGAGATATTAGCTCACAATTGTTAAATTTGATATTAATAATTGTCAAAATGGCTGACATTGTCTACTCCAAAAAGCCAGCTGTTTTAATAAAGAAAAATTGATTTTAAAATTCTAAAAATGTTAATTTATAATGAAATAAATAGTACAGATTTAATTTGTAATAATTTTAAGGTCAGAAAATGTATAATTAAAAAGTCAATTTTTCAAAATTTTGATGTAAGAGAGGTTATATAAAAACAAAACACGCTCGAAAAGGCAGCCATAATGAAAATTTGACCGAGGGTATATAAGCCCTTGAAAAAGAAAATTCGGGAGCATTCTAATTTGATCAAAAGGTCACTCCACGTCAGTATATTTTAAAAATTACCATAAAAACAATGGCCGATGACTGTTAAAATAAAAGATGGCTGAAAAGTAATATGATAAATCATATAATGTATTTTCAAACAAATCTATTGGAAAAATTGTAAATGGTTATAAATTGTGTACCAAATAATAAATATTAAATCCTAAGAAGAAAAATTAAATTTGTTTTGACTAACCTGCAATAATAATAAAATATCTGGAAGAAACGAAGGAAAAATAACATCCAGTGGTTGTAATCCTGTTTAATTTCCATCCAAGGATGCATTTGCACGTATTGTAAATTACCATTGGAAGAAAGCCGAACCTGGGAAGCCACTACGAATGATTTCCATCTTTCACCGTCAGGAACAAGTGATTTAGGGTATGTTTTTAACTTTATTCACTTATATCACTTTCATGACTTCTAAAAACATTGTGAGTAATATATTTCAGTATCGTTGAATAATTTTTTATAATCTTGATTAGAGAACATCATATTATTAACAAACTTTTCAACAACTAATAAACACACGCTTCTTTACCCCAGAAATAACCGTTAAGGATCACGTGTTTCTATGTGCGGGGTTGATGCGCATAAAATCTGCCATAGCCGTATCATCAAAGAGATCAAGGGTATATTATTCTTTTAGGGTAAACAAAGTTAACAAATAAAATATTGTTAAATCTTACATTTGAACTGACTACTGAGTTTATGAGTCTATAATGCTAAATAATTGATTTTGATATATAAAATTTAATAATAAATGATAAACAAAATTGCATATTTTAAATTTGATAACATAATTATTTTTTCAAACAGAAGGATCAATAAAATAAAGAAATTTTAAGGTGTTTTAGATTAAAAAAGGATTAAATTAAAATTGAAACAAATTTAAATATAAATAATAGCCCCACAAAACTTTAAAAATAAAAATTTCAAATTATAAAACAACAAATTAATAATTACATCAATAATAACAATATTTATGCAATCTGTACATACATTATAATTGTAATTTATTACAGTATATTACAGATAAACACGATTTTCTCTCCTGTCATATATCTTGTCAACTGGTACAATCAGTTAGTCACAGAACACGGGGTTTTGTGCCGCCAGTTCTTTGAGAATACTTGAAACGAATGTAGCTAAAATCTGACAACGTTGACTTTTAAACACACTTCATTATTGGTTATTAGTTGGCGCTACGTTTAAAACTTACTAATTATTTATTGCTAAATTTTACGAAATGAGAAAAATTACTTGCAAAATGAATACCAATATAACTAAGTAGGTATCTTATCCTAAATATATATTGCTATCATTTTGATTAATATGATCATACTAAACTAGTCCATTGTTTAGTGTTGTTTATATGGTGGACTTCCATAAATTAAGGGTTAGTGCAATAAAGTTTAATGAATATTATACAGTATCCATCGAAATAAGCAGTAGAAATATAAGAAAATATATTTATTAATTAACTTTTTAATATACGGTGTTGGGATAAAGTATGGAACCAAGTAAATATCTTTTAAACGAAGAGAACGATATTTATGAAAATTTGCAGGTAAGTGCAATGGAACAAAACACATCTGATGTACATTTTTTCGATAATAATATACTTCCGGTTTAGCCGGAAATGCCATCAACTTCTTTAATTTAAATGGGACACCCTATATATTTTTACAGATTTTGAAAGAGCTTGTTATTTTGAATTCATACATACTGTTTAGTTTAGTGTAAAAAAATTTGTAACATAATATCCAATTTCACATCATCTTCAACGAAGTGCGGTTTTCTTTTTAATGGTTTGACGTGTCCAAGTTCTCTGAATTGTGCATGAATTTTAGTACCTTGTGAGATAGTTTTTTATAAGCTTCTAAACTAACCCCACAAATAATTTTATTCCTTGATTGGTTTCCACACTGTATAATAAAATGCAAAGTAAATATAAACAAAAAAATTATATTACATTAACCAATCAAACCTGCCAAGAAGCTCCAAAAAAACTTAAAAATGGGTTTAAATTTACAATTAAGGTGTACTTGAGTGTTAACACATTTAGTGGGATTCAAATTAATTTCTCTGCAAATCTCCAAATCCTCCAAAAGGTTAATTTTATTATAATTCTTGTTCAGTAGACTATGAAGAAGAGTGCTATTTTTATTAGGAGAGAAATTGTGGCCACTAAAAGAAATAACTTACTGCTTTATTACAGAACCCCTTCAAGAAGGTCACTATGCAAACTTTTATTTTTTACTGCCATTACAATTATTAAATATAATGGTTCAATTTATTGTTTGATTCTATATTCCTTGGACCCGTAACGTAATTGTATAACATTGTTTCTGTACCCTTTAGAATCCCGTTTTTATTTTAAATCAAACATAACCTTAACCGTTGGTCGCTCAGCCACGCGAGGTCCTGGAGAGGTAATAGTATACACGCGTCTGCACTATCGGACTCCCGGTGTTCTCTAAATGCTTCTTAAGAAAACGAAGAAAAAGAAAACCGGGAGGTGTAATTGCTACGTATTAATTCAATTCCATAACACTTCCGGTTGATATAAAGAAACCCTTTGGCATAGTCCGGATGCTGGATCCTATAGCGAACTGAATTACGGGTTTTCACCCTGTAATTTGGACCACAAAAGATACTTTGTAGTGTTTGACACGGGGTGGAGACCTTCCATAAAAAGAGGTAAAATGTGATTTGGTCGTTCGTGTATATATATCTATGAGGGTGTACAGAAACTAACGTACTTTACATCTGTCTATTTTTCCGTTATGTCGGTAAATATTTAGTCTGTGTTATACAAGAATACCCGAATGCTTTTATCACAAACATTTTCAATTTACTTCAATCTTTTCGTATAAGGTATTGCTAATTCAAATACGATTTTTACAAGCGCTATTCTGTTTTTTCTTCTTCTTTATTCTGTTATTAGGCTACTGCCTGTTCATTGCGATCAAGTCTCCGGACAATGAGGTCCATTATCCTCGCCATCGTTTTGGTGGTCTACCTTGTGGCATTTTTAACCAGTCTGCTGTCCTCCATTCTTTTCATAATTTGGATCCAATACCTCATCTCTGTCTGATCCACCTTCCTATGTTCTGTATTCCACATTTTTTTATAATCTATACTTCTTAATCTCCGGTCTTGTTTCTGCCACATATGTTATAGTAGGTATTATTGTTGTTTTATACATTTTTTTTCATACTTTCACACTTGTACTTTATAGTACTCTTCAATTGTCCCAATGTTGTTTGAAATAATAAGTGAATCAACATAAACTAAGCTTTTATTATAGTTTTTGAAGATTGACATTAATTGTACACCTGTTTTTGCCAGCAATATGTATAAATTGGGTTGTTGATGGATTTACAGTGTTTTCTGTAATCGCGGAAGACGTGTGGCTTTGAGCTAGCACTTCAAATAAAGTTTGGCCCCTATGGATAATTTTTGCAACATTGTTTTTGTCTTTAATCGATTATTCTATATACTTTTCTGCAACTGAAGAACTCTTCCATCCACCGTGATGTTTTAGAACTTTAAGGTCAGCTCCAGCATTGGCCAACAACGTTGAGGATGTCCTCCTGAAGCAATGACCTGTATACTTTTCTGGTTGGTCTAGTTTTAAGAACTCAGCTATTTTCTTAGGTGCTCCGCCAACAGTATGTATACCAGCTCTTTGAGACAGACATTTTCCTTGTCTATAACCCATCAAAAGAGCTTTCAGGGAGACGTGTTGCTGTAAATTGATGTATTTTCTATACACATCCAAATAGTGAACTTTATCACTGTTAATAACAGTAATAGCTCATCGAATATGCGTTTTTGTCTGGTTAATCTTAACTACTAGATGAGTACCCGTATCCTCCACATCACTAACTTCTTAATTATAGATCTCTTTCCTTCGGCAACCTCCAGCAACTCCAAGTATTGCTATCACTTTGAGTAATAGATATTCTTTATCTGGAGCGTCCCTCATGAAGCTTTCAATTTGTTCCTTTGTCAGTACCTTCGACTGGTTTGGCTAATGGTTTACTTTTTGTTTTTTACAAAAAGCTATCAACCCATTAACCATAATCATTGATTTTACCATCGAGTATTTGGACCATAATGAAGAAGGGTTGAAAGTTTTTGACTGAAAATTTAAACTGTTGAAAAGAATATTCTTAAAAAAAACTGTTCTTGCCACACCCCGCAGTTTTCTCAGCAATTTCATCTAATTTCAGATCCATTTTCTCCGCAGATATTTCGTGTGTACAGAAAAATTTAATATGCCTGCCTTTATTTACATTGTTACTTGGTAACCGCTGTTCATTTTTATTTATAAAGCAAATCAACTATGTTAAGAATAAATCAAGTAATATAATTTTTTCACAGCATTCTACATGGCTTCCTAATAAAATGATCAAATTCAGTTTCATATTTAATTGTGTTTAAAACCAAAGGCATTATGAAAAAAATATAGTACCTACGATACACGTCCGTAAAGTGATTATTACGGTACTCGATTAAATATTCTTGACTCGGCTCCTTCGTCGCCTCGTCCAGATCCCGAGATTCTTACTGCTTCCATAGCTTGTTACTTCTGCTTCAAGATATCTGAAGATATTTACCTGCTCTACAATCTTGGAGTCACCTTTCCCAAAATTTAAGACCATAGAAAAGAGTTATTAAGTTATCAAAGTTATAATACTTCCTGATCATCTTATCGAATATTTACAAAGTTTGTTAATTTATGATCTCTTGGCAAAAATAACAAACAATTTATAATATGGAAAAAAACTGGATATTGCCACGTAATAGTCTCCTTTGAATATGAATACTCTAATAGTATTATTTCTGGAAAGCCACGTAAGTAGAGTTGTTGAGAAACAACAATAATAATTCAATTATCACATTAATGTTTAATACGAAAAACGATGGCTTTAATCAGAAAATTCAAATGGGAAGCTAAACATGCTCAAAAATTCAAATTTAATCAATATCTTTTTGTGGCTGTTATGATTGGAGTATACATCGATTTTTTAATATTTTATAAAAAAGGAAGATTCATATTTTACATGGTTGAATAAAAGTTTGCTTAATTTACACAAGAAATGTATAGATGGAGCTTGTAAAGCAATGAATTATTCCTACTGTGATAAATAATCTGATTCCGGATATTTTAAAGACCTTCCAATGAATGGACAAACTGAACAAAAAAAAATGAATTTTGTAAAACAATAATAAATTACGTAACGCGTTGGTTAAGGAATCAATTACGCACGATCGATTAGACATTAGATAAAACTATTATTTTTAATTTGATAAGTAATAGATAAAAAAAATAAAAAAAGATAAATTTATCGTACGTGGGAATCGAACTCACGTGCCGTTATTTACAAGGTGAAAGCTCTAATTTCTGACCCACTATCGCTTTGAAGTTTGACAGCAATGCTAATTTCATTAATTTGAACACCAACAATCTGGCACATAATCAAGGCAATACTGATATGGGAGTAGATAAAAGTACTTTAATACACAATATTATTTGTATTTAACATTTACTTGAAATTTCGTGATTGACGCTCCATACACAATTAAAAGTAAGCAACAATTGAACAGTAGCCGAATACAAAGACCTCTTAAATTTGTGGGCACTTGGAAATTGAATTAGTACATTTTTTGTTTCTTTGTGCCTTGTTACAAAAAAAACTATAGCTACAAAACACAGTCAATAAATATAAAGTTTACGAATAGCATATACACGGGGCTTCCAAAATATAACATTATAATGGGAGCAATTTTGTTTAGATTTAGATTCCCTAAAAATAAAAAAAATGGAAAAAAGTTTCTGGACAGAAAGAAATGAATTAACATCACTCAAAAAGCCTTGGGCCAACTTACCCTGTAGATCTATGAATATATAACAGGTCGGCTGAAAAGTCCCCGGTCTACCATAGTAAAACACAATATTTTGACAAAATTCATTTTTTTTATTCAACATAGTTGCCTTCAAGGGCGATACAGCGATTATAGCGACCTTCCAACTTTTCGATACCATTTTTGTAGTACTCCTTCGGTTTGTCCTCAAAATAGGCTTCAGTTTCGGCGATTACCTCAGTATCAGAGCCAAATTTTTTTCCCGCGAGCATTATCTTCAGGTCAGAGAAAAGGAAAAAGTCGCTGGGGGCTAGATCTGGAGAATACGGTGGGTGAGAAAGCAATTCGAAGCCCAATTCATGCAATTTTGCCATCGTTTTCGATGATTTGTGACACGGTGCATTGTCTTGATGAAACAACACTTTTTTCTTCTTCATATGGGGCCGTTTTTTCGCAATTTCGGTTTTCAATCACTCCAATAATGCACAGTAATAGTCGCTGTTGATTGTTTTTCCCTTTTCCAAATAGTCGATGAACAATATACCGTGTGTATCCCAAAAAACTGAGGCCATAACTTTGCCAGCTGACTGTTGAGTCTTTCCACGCTTTGGTGGCGGTTCACCGGCCGCAGTCCACTCAGCTGACTGTCGATTGGACTCAGGCGTGTAGTGATGGAACCAAGTTTCATCCATAGTCACATATCGACGCAAAAAATCGGGTTTATTACGACTTAACAGCTGCAAACACTGCTCAGAATCATCAATTCGTTGCTGTTTTTGGTCGATTGTGAGCACGCGCGGCACCCATTTCGCACAGAGCTTCCGCATACCCAAATATTCGTGAACGATATGTCCAACACGTTCCTTAGATATCTTTAGAGTGTCAGCTATCTCGATCATATTCACTTTACGGTCACTCAAAATCATTTTGTGGGTTTTTTTGATATTTTCGTCGGTAACCACCTCTTTTGGGCGTCCACTGCGTTCACCGTCTTCGGTGCTCATTTCACCACGCTTGAATTTTGCGTACCAGTCAATGATTGTTGATTTTCCTGGCGCAGACTCCGGAAACTCATTATCAAGCCAAGCTTTTGCTTCAACTGTATTTTTTCCTTTCAAATAACAATATTTAATAAGCACACGAAATTCTTTTTTTTCCATTTTTTGAAAATAACAAAAGTTGCTTCACTAAAAATGCAATATCTCACAAACTAATAGTCCGACAGCTGTCAAATTTTTACATGAATCTTTTGAAGGTTGATACTATCTAAAAATGAAATGGATTTAATTCTAGTGTCGTCATCTATAGGTCAGACCGGGAACTTTTCAGCCGACCTGTTATTTCTACAATGAAAAAGTAATTCACTTTTAAGAAAACTATTTTTCCGGATTTTTTCCAAGGCTTGTGGCACAATGATTTAGAAGTAGCAAGGATAGGTATGCTTTATATTTATATGGTCTTTTGTGACAACGACACTTTTTGCTTGCTTTAATTTCTTATATTTGTTGGTTAAAAAACAGTTAATAAAAAAATGCTGATCATGGTCTGCTTATACAAAAATAAATCAAATGCAAAAAATGCAGAAACAAAATGATGATAGTTTTTAAACTAGCATCTTATTAAGAATAATAAAAATGAAGTGAAAGGCATAGAATAATGACCTACCTAGGTCCCTGCTACATTTGACCAAAGGTTGTTGATATGTACCTACGTAAGTATCAGAAACCAGAGCCCTGTATAAATAAATTTCGTAATTGTCATGGTTTTTGGTTTATTCGGTAAAAGCAATAACACATATAAAATATTACAATTGCTTCTTCATTAAGGAGTTCTATAACTATTAAGATGCTTTCTTCTACAGGTGCTTATCAACCTTTTCTAAAAAATAATTAATTCTTCTTTTTTTTAAGCATCTACTTATTTAATTTTTTGTTTAACTTCCCTACCCCATACATCATTAACGATGATGTGTCGATTCGTTACGTCTTTCAAATATGGATTGACATCGACGTCTGATATTTTATTACTTTCAGATGGCAGTGTATTTTTTACAATAAGTTTGTGTGTGTGGTCCTTCGTAACTTAACTACATCCACAACAAGAGGGCGTTACCTACATCTTTATAAATATGTTGTCTTGATCCGCACACATAAATTTGCTCAAGCAAATGTTTTTAAAGCAAGTTTTTTTAAAAATTTATTTATTTTGTGTAAGTTGTTTTAGTCAAAATAATACAAATAAATTTTAAAGAGAAATTTCTTCGTTTTAACACAGAATACTAAATGATTGCAATTTAGAATACATCGTCATGAAATATTTTCAGTCCTATCTTAATGATTCTTAAGTAATCTAAAATATTATATGGGGCGCTTCGTTACTCAATTTTAAGACGAAAAGTTCATATAAACATGTGTGATAGGTGTTGTCGTTTATGAGATACAGGGTGTTGAATTTATTGTAATAAGTCAGTTCTGATTGTACGTGAAATTAATTTTTCCCGGTGACGCTACTGGTTTTTAGAAGTAATACGCAAAAACATGCTTATTCTAAGTGGCCTTTGAAATAATGTTGACAAGTGTCAAATTTGAAAACCAACGCAAAAAATCGTAGATTTTTATTTGATTGACTCTGTGTTTAGTTAATAACTATGCCAGTGTTTACTAATGTTGAAATGGCTAATATGCATTTTTTGTACGGATTAGCGAATGGTAATGCCTTAGAAGCTAGACGTACGTATGCCCAGCGTTATCCAAATAATCGTTTACCATGTTCAGATACGTTTACTAAGTTACATACTCGTTTACAAGAAACTGGAACTTTTGCTAAATCGAAGAATATTATTGGACGACCCAGAACTGTGAGAAATCCCCAATTGGAAAACCAGATTCTTCAAATTATTGACCCACATCCAGAAACGAGTACAAGAAAAGTTGCAAATGAAGTAAATGTTAGTAACAAAACTGTTTGGAATATTCTAAAAGATAATTTATTGTATCCATATCACGTTCAACGTGTTCAACATTTGTTACCTACTGACTATCCATTACGCATACAGTATTGTCAATGGATTTTACGTGAAATCGCGAACAATCCGAATTTTGTGGCTAATATTCTATTTACGGATGAAGCCAACTTTTCTAGACATGGGATTATGAATTTTCATAATGACCACATATGGGCAGATGTAAATCCACATACCATAAGTGTAAAACGATTTCAACAAACATTTTCGGTCAATGTTTGGCTTGGCATCATCGATGATTATTTAATTGGACCATTTTTCCTTCCTGTACGGTTAACCGGTGAGACATACAAACATTTTCTAGAAAATGAACTTCCACTTCTTTTGGAAGATGTACCTATTATTATTAGAAGGCGCATGTGGTTCATGCATGACGGAGCTCTTCCACATTTTTCAGTGATTGTACGCGAGTTTTTAAATAATGTTTTTCCAGGCCATTGGATCGGACGAGGATCTCCACACCCGTGGCCCCCTAGATCACCTGGACACAATCCTCTGGATTTTTGTGTGTGGGGATATTTGAAATCGCTTGTTTACACAACACTGATATTAAACGTACAAGATCTTCAAAATCGTATCATAGACGGCTGTAATGTTATTCGTAACAATCCTGGTATCTTCGAACGTATTCGACAATCCATTAGACATCGAGCGGATTCTTGCATTTTAGCTGGAGGTGGACATTTTGAACATTTGCTCTGAAATGTATTATTTTTTCTTTATGTTTAACACATGTTGCTTGTAATAAAATAATAAAAAATATAAATCGGTAGCGTCACCAAGAAAAATTAATTTCACGTACAACACCCTATATCTCATAAACGACAACACCTATCACACATGTTTATATGAACTTTTCGTCTTAAAATTGAGTAACGAAGCGCCCCATATAATATTTTAGATTATTTAAGAAACACCCTGTATAAACAATCATCTTACCGGAATTACCGGATTTTTCCTTCCTTACAGGAAAAACATTCATATGTACATCAAAAATAGGGCGGAAAGTAGTTTTCATCAAGCCAAGGGCGGAAAATTCATAACGCGCGATTTTTTAATTCTAGCATGCCTTGCCTTGGATTTCACATTTGTAAATTATACGTATACAATTCTGTTAAATCTTTTATTTTAAATTCTTTTTAAAACAATATTGAATTTAAAAATTTTACAATAGGAGCAATGTTTTCTAAAACGCCTGCTGGCGCAGTGGTATGTGTTTTTGTCTCTCACGCGGACGGCTGGAGTTTGATTCTCAATAACAAGATTTTAAACATTTTTTTGAATAGTCGTATTTGCAAATACAGTCCCTTGTAACACAATATATTATTTTAGCACAGAGTCACAAGAAAAGGTCCATAGCCCTTTAGAGCCTTTTCAAAGAACCATTCTTAAAGAATCTGGATTAAGTAAGGCAAAATGAAATTGATTGTAGTAATCTTTACTCATACAGAAAAAATGACGTACCTACAAATGCTACATATTTGTCAACAGTAAATACACAAGAGCTTTTTTTTTACCGGAAAATTTTTCGATTCATCGAAAGATTTTGCCAATCAGTAATATTACGAAAAAAACTGAAATGATTAGGTTAGGTTAGGCTCGACCTTCGGTCTCGCGATTTTATCTAATTTCAGTTTTTTGAGTAATATTACTGATGGAAAAATCTTGAGATGAAGAGAAAAATTTATCCATTAAAAAAAGATCGCGTGTATTTTGCTAAGATAAATTAACGACTAATTATATAAAGAAACAATAAAATTTATTCATTCTAAAACAATTAAACTAGTTAAAAGAACAGTTGTTAAAAATACAATTATTAAATATTGGTTGGGGAGTACTGATTTTAATGTTTTCTTCTCGTGTTTCTACGTATGTTGAATATTCTGTTTCCGAGGGTTTCAAATTATTTATAAGTTGTTCATGGTGTTCGGGGTCAATTTGGAGGTATGGTTTAATCGATTGTGATGACGAGTGTCCTGTTATCTTAATAAGCTGTTGATCGCTAACTCCTGCTTTGGCTAATTGGGAAACTGCGCTGGCACGATTTGAATGGTTAGTAACTTTATTATTGATTATGTCCAATCCAATTTTTGCAGCAGAATTTTTGTCCAAACAGATATGGTATTAATACCTAAAGGAACATTTTTGTACCAACCTTTAGAATTTTTATTTTTCCAAAAAGGATTTGGAGTTAAAAATAATCGGTCAGAAGTAATATGTTCATTTCTTTTTTCTACTAGCAAAGGGAATAGTTTTACAGGGCAAATACTTTCGTCACTTTCATTTCTAGTCAACCATTTGCTGTCTGTTAACTTTTTCGAGCCGCCTTGTGCCGTTTTCGAAAATATGGTGTTATATTCAATCCTACCCGTAGGAAGACCATTTTGGTTCTTTGCTACTGTACAATAATAAATGGTGCAATTAACAGCCTCTCCTCCTCTCCAAGCCAATTCGTAAGAAGCTATATGAAAGAATCTTTTTTGCAGCCCTTCAGGTTCATTTATATTCCATAGTGTTGCCATTTTTATTATATTTTCTTTGTCTATTGCTGAAGAACACGTCTTTCTTTTTGTTGGAATCAATTGAAGTTGTTTTCTTTTTTTTGGCATTTCTAGCATCCCGAGCTTCTTTTAAAGGTTATGTCTGTAAAAGGATCAAATTTCAAACCATATTCGTTAAAATATTTCTGTTGTAACATTTCAGCAGTCGTGTTCCATATTGTTTTGACCGCAAATTCTTTGTAATCTTCTCCATTCTTTTTTTCATAAAAGCCCAATCTTTTAATATTTTTGCTAGATCTTGTATTGTAGTATTCTCTTCCAACTTATAATTTCGGCTTTGACAAAACTCCATGAATTGTTTCCATATTGATGACTTCGTATTTTTTGTTGACTTCGGTATTGACTCTTCAATATTTTTTGTAATTTGTTCATGTGAAACCTCTCCAAATCGGTTCATACTTTATGTTTTTTGCAAAGAAAAGGTAGTATTGTTTTATATTGTTAAAATTGACAATTAAATACCTGTCAACAATAATGCAAAATTGATACACACCTACTAGATTGAGGAACATGCGATAAAAAAAAGCGATAAAAAAGGATGCACCTTTTTTATCGATTTCAAAATGACAAAATAGTTTGTAGGTATATGACATTTTAACATTGGAGTTAATTTATCATAAAAAAAAATTTAGATGTTCTCGAAGAATTTGAAATAAAAAGACATCTAGCAGATTAACAATTCGAAACTGTTAATGAACAAATGAATCTTTTCCACCATAAAACTGTTTAATTTGATTGAGGTTTGCAGGTTTTGTTTAAAAGGTTCTATTTTTAATGTTCTTAGGAAGGCAAAAAGCAAAAAAATGTATTTAGATTCAATTGTATAAATTTTAACTTGAAAACTAAAATAAAATTCTGTTAATTCACTGTTACTGTTCTCTACTGAATTAGATAATAGAACTATAAAATGATGGTGCTTTTTATTGTTATTTTTACAACCTGTTTAAAAATAATTAAGTACAGTCGTAATTTTTTTCTTGTGATATAAAGTTCACATGTTTTAATGCGGCCACGCCTTAGTGCTTACTGTTTCATGTCTTATTAGATATCTATATAGAGGATATACCTACATATTAAAAATATTTTCTATATCAGCAAGATGGATTAGCGTGTTCAAAACAGCGTGCAGTCACGATGGGTAAGACAAAGAGAGAAAGTAAAAGAGAAAAACTCCACCTGAAATCCTGACCAATACTCGCTACTAACTCCTGCTGAAGGCGGAGCAAAGTCCGTCATTAAATTGCAACATTATGTATTCGTTTATTAATACACAACCATTTTATTGGATGCTTGATTAACTGGAATTCACAGAAATTCCAAGAAAGACCAATTGATACCAAAAGTTAACCATAATTATTTTTTGATAAACAAAAAAATTTTTACGGCGTATCTGTTATTTAAATTTAAACCATTTGTTCGAAAATATATGTTGATATTTAGGTAGTATCAACTAAAATGTATATATTTTTTATATTCATACAGCGTGTCCACGAATGGGGTGGAAAATGTTTAAATATTAGTTTTAGTGAAAAATATCATTCTTGATAAAAAGTTTTGCTTGTTCTGAAACCCCATAAAATGTAATAAAATTAAAGTATTTCAAAATCCGTATCATTTTATAGCCAGTTGAATGAAAACCGTATGAATTTGTGCACTAAGTTCGAAAATAATAGGATACCCCATCTGTGGACACGCTGTATACGAAGAAATGATATAAACTTCACATTATGGCAACAAAATCTACAAAATAAAATAAACTCTTTAGATTACTCCCCTTTTTTGACATTTTTAAAGAAATTAGTGAGGCATCTAAAGAAAATCTGGGAATAGTAACAAATAAATTTAAAGATGTGATATTTCTACAGGTGAAAAAATAATCCTTTTTAAATGAGATAGATATTTGAATTAAACTATCATTTACACAATAAAAAATATTTGTTTTTAATTTGTTTTTGGGTTAATATACAAAAATATTTACAGGAAGTTGCACAAAGAGTCTTGCGAGAACATTTGTTACAAAAAATTTCAGTATTTTTTAAAAAACTTAACGTTTTGGATGAACTTCAACAAATTAATTATTGGTACAAAACAAAAGTTTTGAGAGAATTATTCCAGCCGCATTAAAAATTTTCAATTTGTCAAAAAATTAAAATCAGGAGTAATAATTAAAATTATGGCGAACGCGCAAGGAAAATTATATATTACAAAAATCTCCTTATTAAATTATTAATAAATTGCTGTAGTATGTTTTCCCATATTCTCTGCAAGGTATTGGTGAGCTGTTCTAGGATTCTAGTGGTTGGCGCCATCAAACGTTCATTGTATCGCTACCTTCTTTCTGTCCACACCAATATTCGACCATCACACATCACACATATTTGGCCGAAATCTGGACCTCACTCACTTAGACCTCATTCAGTCCATTGTGGTTTCTTCTGAGCCTCTCCTCTTAGATCTTTATCCAACCCTTTGGTTGGAAGTAGTCAACGACGTCAGTGAGTCTTGTGTTTTGTCAGTATTGGTTAAGGTAGGATTTCTGTTTAAAGTCACACAAAAAGTGTTTTTCTCTTCTAATTCACATTCACTGCATAGAGGTGCATGACTTTCATATTCCACAGTTATTTTTGGAGACCCCAGTGAGCGCTTAGAATCCCCATCACTAGTCTGAGTTGGTTTCTGTCCAAATCCAGGAATCTTTTGGCTGTGTATTCGTTTGGGTAGCTAACTAACTCCTTTGAGAGTCTACTGGCTTCTGTGTCATCGCATGCACCTCTAAAAAAACATCCGAGTGTGACTTGGTTCATTCATCGCTGACTTTGTTAGGCCTATTGATGGTTCTAGTCCAAAAATCCTCTCTGGTCTAAAGATCAGTGATGTGATAATCTTCTTTGTCGTACTCTTCCTTACTGAGGGTCGAATCCTGAAAGGATTCCATTGCCATTTTGGTAAAAGTTTTCCACCGTCCTCTATTCTCTGTCGTGTTGTATGTTCCCTTATGATGTCAGTTCAATAGTTAGGAGAAGGACCCTTCGATCTTTTTTCCTCAAGTTTGACTACAATGACAAGCTTCTCCAGGTTGTCGGGTTCTCTGTGTCCGAAGTACTTAAGAATCATCTGGTAACAGGTGGTTGAAAGTCTAGTCCTGATCTTAAGTTGGTCTAAAATAGATCGATTCTTTTTTCTTGGTGATCCAGAAAATTCGCAGCATCAGTCTTCAGCACCACATGTCAAAAGCGTCAATTTTTTGTCATTCGGAGGCGCGTATGGTCCAGGGCTCCGAAAAGAATATGAAGAAAACTAAAGTCTGCATCAGTCTCCTTAGCTATTAAGTGGGGGCCCAGGTAAACAAACTGTTCGTGTGAGTTGGCCTGCCCTATCAACGATCGTGACTTGTGATAATAATATTTCATAAAAAAGTACAATTCTAGAAAAAAATCTATCAATTTTTAGAGAATTTCTTTACTTTGTTCTTAAAGCGAACTAGATATGTGTAATTATTCTAGTTACCTTTTTTCCATTTCTGAATAAAAAATACTGCTACCCACGATCGAAATTATAATTAATATAAAAATAACAATGACAGTTAGTGGGAAGCATTATTAACAAATATATAATCAAGCCAAATTAATACTCATAATATTTCTAATGATAGGGTTAAATTAAATTGAACCAAAAGTCTATTTGAGAACAGTATCCACCAACTGACATTAAAAGGAACGACAATTTAAGGGAAATAGTAATTATCGAAGAATTAGGTTTTAATGAGGTTCTAATTTGAGAACATTCTTAGAAAAAATGTATAAACAAACGGGGCGCTTACTAAAACAGAATCAAACTGTACACGAGTGGAGAGGAAAACAGAAAGACATTAAATTTATTTTAAGGTATAAAAATGATACTCTATTTAATTTTATCCGCAATAATTTTTCTCGAGATATCGAATTCAATAATCAAATAAACTTGATCGTTATTTTTTTTTTGTACGACAAGGAACTAGGATAAGAGGCCTAAGGAAGCCAATTTGTTGATGACAATAAATAACAATAGAAGAGTAGGAAAATTATTTGATCAGAAATAGAAGCTGTCCAAATTAATAGATCTACAAAAAATTCTTAATCTTTAACAAATAATTAATAACTAATCAAAAGTTCCTAAAAAGATAACTGGCCATAAACTTGCTAGGGGTTACTTGATGAACCGATGCAAGGTTTCCTAATTTTTTCTGATATTAGTACAGCTTTTTCTCTGGACAAAATCATTGAGTATTCATTTTCTATTCATAGATAAGACGTAAATATGACATAAATATCGAGATGAAAAACTAAGCTCAGAAAAATTAATAAATAAAATTTACCTCAATAAGTTATGATACAAAGGATATCTTAATAAGTTTCATTTAATCATCAGCTACTTTTTCTATATTCTATCAAAAGTATTCAATATAATGATCTCTTATAGTAAACATTCAAACAGATAGAGGATGTACTTGACAAATTTATCTATATCTACAATTCCAATAACTATTCCCAATTCATGTATTACTACAATTGACATAGTTTTATGTTGAAGTGAACCTAAAACAAATATAAAAAGGAACAAAATTAAAAACTATTAATCTCTTTCATATGTTTAGTAAATAAATATGTAATTTTAAGTAGTTAAGTTTATTAATATTATGTATAAAATGAAAGGACTTACCAAGGTACAAGTCGATCAATGAGATTCTTCGAAAGCTCAACAGGTTTTTAAATAAACCATCACAATATGATATGTACCTGAAAACCACAAAAAACAGTATAAAAATTTGTTATAAACAAAGTTAAATTCAATGTACAATCTTATATCTGCATTTATGGATAAATAATTTGTACTAGTGATAAAGAACACTCCTTATAACAGTGAGTACATAGCTTAAACAATGAAGTCATTTAAACAGTTTTAATTTTAGTCCTTAGAGGTTAAAATAATATTTAAAAGTTGAAATAGGATTAGTTTAATAACATAGATTTATGAGTAATTTTAAGAGTAATTTCTAGTTTTAACTCAAATTTTAAAAGTGTATAATGTATTTGACAGGACTAAAAACAGCCTATTTCAAATCAAATTTTTATAGGGAAAAAGTGAGATAAAAATAATTTAAATAGATTTTTAGTAAATATAAGAAGATAAACTATCTTTATATTATCAAAGATATGATCAAAAATGTAAAATCATTACCTCAGTTTTTGGAAATTTAGGTTATTTTTTCGAAAAGGTGAACAGTTGAATGCTGATTTATATGTCTTAATTTTCATAATCTGGCGAGACTATAAAAAGGCTAAAAAAATTGAAATCGGTCTCTTGTTCTCTGTTTCCTGTTTTGATTCACACAGAAGATGTCAAATGATAACCAGAAAAATATATAATTAATCGAAAGTTCATTTTATGGTAAATTAAAACATTTACACCAAAAATATTCATATAAAAGTATAATAAAAACATAAAAGCACTTACCAAAGAAGTAAATTCAAAATAATATATCCAGATTACTGCTGATTTTGATAGATTATATTTCATCACCATCACTACCAGGAGAGCCGGTAGACATCTTAAATAAGATTCCGTTTTGGCATCATCGTTGGAGCCGATCTCTTTGTTTCGGCATTTTCCGCCTGACGTGGATGAAATTCAAAAAAGGAATTTGATATACGAGGTATGTTGAACAATTAAAAACTTATATTGTCTTTTGTGATTGTGTGTAACAGTGTGGACTAGAATTCTGTACGGTATAAATTTTTTTTGTAAGAGTATCATTTTCATTTTTATCAATAATTAAAAATTTGCAACGGTAAATGTAAAAAGCATATAAAAAATTATTTACAGTTTTTTTTATACATATATAAAAAATTTTAAATATTTTGTTTCTCTTGAATCCTACCTAAGATAAAGAGTCGGATTTCAAATTCAAACAGATAATAATTTGACTGAGCTAATTAAATTTTTTATAAGGCGCCCAACAACAAATAAACATAAGAATAATTAACTATTATATCATTAAACAACTATAAAACCTATAATAATAATAAATCATACTAAATCAATTAATAAAATAAATAAATAGTAACTAAAATAAATAAATTATAAAAATCCTATAAATGAAATCATTACAATATATTAAGTTGTAAATATGGCAAAATGATGTTGCAATATTGCATAAATACAAAGACTGCGTCAGGTGCCTTAGGAATGCAACACACACAAAATTTAAAAGCTGGTTAGGTTAGTCACCTAAAGATTCTGGAAAAAATTCCACTGGCATTATTGGATCAACCACCATTCCAGTCATGTTTGACTTTTTACTCAATTTGAAATAGTTATAGTTAGGTTAGGTTAGTCCGCAGTATTGTTAGAAAACCGGAGCTGGAAGAGGACTCACTTGTGTGGTATACATTTGGATCGAAGACAGTTTTAGGTGTCAACCATCTATAGGAAATGCTAGTCTCCAAATTGGTATTCAAAGGACCAAGAACAATTCTCACAGATAGCCAGGTATAGCTTTAAAGTCTTTGAGTTCTACGTATGAGTCAAAGCTAGTCTGGGAGTAAGAACACATCCATAAGTTTAAGTACTTTAAGGTAGACACAAAAGATCTTTGTGGGTCAAAGTAGAAAAAAATGTCTCGCTATCTTTAATTAAAAAACCATTTAAATAAAATTTCATACAATAAACCTTTTTATCACTGAATAAATTAATTCATAAACATATCCCCGTACAGTATTCCCACAGTTTTTCTTTTTGATGATGTGAATAAATTTTCTATTGATTAAACACTAAATGGCCGGGTTGGCCTAAAATGTTCACTGATTCCATTCGATGTTCATTGAATCTGCACCCGTGCGGTGTGACATCCCTTTAAAAGCAGATATTTACACTACGTTACCTTTCAATGGCGAGATCCGGGCTAATTTGACATTTTTTAGATAAGTCTCTTGAGGTGTCGATGAGGGATTATACAGGGTATTTGAAAATTGACAATCCACGTCTTTACAATGCTGACATCAGCAATACTAGAATCAGACATATTTTTGTATTGTATCAATTTATTCTTAATTATTGGTGATGATATAATTTAATATTTAATTCAAAACCAAATTTACGGTTCTTGCAACATACTAGAACAATTGAATGATTTTATGCAATCTGCAATACAGATACATCACTGATGCTGGGCTGATTTCCCTTACGGTAAAAGGCCGCATAAGAAAAAAAAAATAAAAATTGACTAAAAAGAGAAGAAGAATTACTGTTTTAATAAGAATTTAATTTATTATGTAAGTTTTAAAACTATTTTGTGTTGATGGACACTTTTCTTCCACAACATATTCATATTAATAATGGGTTTAAAGTTCAACTAAACTAAAATTTTATTATTTAAACAAATATAGGTAATTTAATATTTAATTCAAAACTAAATTTACGGTTCTTGCAAAATATTAGAATAATTGAATGACTTGTGATAAAAAACAAAATTTAGATTTCCTCGAAGAACTTGAAATAAAAAGACATCTAGCAGATCCAAAATTTAAAGTTGTTAATGAACAAATAAATCTTGGAAGTTCTCCACTATTAAACTGTTTACTTTGATTGAGTAATTATTTTATACATAGATAAGACATTATTGTAACATAAATATATTAAGTTATTGTAAAGATCAGCATGATATAGTTTTTTCATGATTTTTCTATATAATTGCACAGTTATATATACTGATCTTAGAGGGAAATACATCCGGGATACTCCAATAGGGCTAATAACATCTAGGCTTTAATATTGTTATGTTTTATTACTTCCATACTTGGTCTAGTCTTAATACTACCTATTGAACATCAGGTATCTAGCTACAAACAAATAAAATGTAACTTGGATATGTCAATCTGATGATGCTAATTCTAGCGAAACAGCTATCATAATTTAAAAGAGAATTCATGAACTTGAAACCAAAAATCGATCAAAAATAGAAGCAATTCTCACAATATATAAAAACTTGTACTTTAATAAAACAGATGTAGATAAAATAGACGAAGAAACAGAAACGGATAAAGAAATTACCAAACAATGCAAAGGTATCTGGAAAGAACGGAATATAATTAGAACTGATGAAACACTGATAAAAAAATATGGAAAGAGGTGAAAACGCAAAATTAAAGTAAAAGGAGCAGAAACTACTGAAATCATTAATAAGAAGTAAAAAAAGTAGAACTAAGAACAGCCTTTTATGTAAAAGTTCTTTAAAGACTAAAGGTCAAAAATTTGAGATAAGAAAATGGGTATAAGAAGTAGCAACTATCAATTAGAAGCATAACTAGAATACCTAAGAGCAGCCTTTGATGTAAAAGTTTCTGAAATACGTCAAGGAAAAAATTTAAGACTGGAAAATGGGAAAATAATGAAATTTAGATTTAATTAATAAGAAGTTAGGTTTAAGGATAATTTTGTTTACTAACCGTTTTAAGCGGATTTTATATAGTTAATACTTTGCAAAATGGGGCCTTATTTCTTACATTAACGAAATGGATTTTATTTTGATTACAAATAGAAATACAGGTAGTGAAATTTTTAATTAAAACCACTTCTTAATTTTACCTACGTTAACCTACACACAAATCATCAAACTATCAAATTTGTGTAAAGTAATAAACAAGATGAAGTAGGCCGATGTAGTGGCCGAAAGGAAATCATAAAATTAGCAAAAAGTCAATTAGAAATGGGATTAAGACAAAAGCGCCGGCCGAATCTTGTGGCGCCAGCATCTCATTTTTGATTTCTTCCTAGCCGACTAGAGGGAAACGTAAAAAGGAAGAAAGCAAATTACCAAAGGACAAGTTGATGGTCGAATGGTTTAAACGAGCCATCATTTGCAGTGGCGTGACATTAAATTATTATTATTATTAAATTCTTTTTTAGTTTCTATATACTCAAGGCATTAAATTATACTATATGATAATAATAGAATATATAGTTTTACTAAAAAGTCCTTAATGATTTGTAAATTTTAAATTAAATAGCTCTTAAATATTTGTGTATTTTTCATATTTTACATACAATTCATCATAGTCAGATTGAAGGTTAAACTTACAGTAAAAGTGATGAATTTTTACCTCTGATGTGGGCGGTAAAATGGAATCTATAGTTTCATCGAAAACTGGCCCTAGCCGTATCAGGTTACTATCGTTGACGATAGTACTAAAGGGTACGCATATTAAAAATATCACTCTAAAATTTTACGTTTTATTTTGAGATGTGAAACATGCTTTAGAAACCAGTTAAACACTAACGAAACAACAGAAATGCTCAAATATTATTTTAGTTTGTATTCTTAAAATTTACCAAAACTTTTTAATAAAATGATTAAAATTATACAAGGTGAATCATAAAATAGCACAAAGAGAAACGTAATTTCAAGATCCTGTGAAATGACTATCACTTCCTTTGTATATTACATGGTTTTGACCCTTACAGAATTGGGTTTAATATTTTCACGGAAGTTTTATTATTTAGTGTTGTTATTTTATTTATTAGTTATTATTAGCATTTCAAATCGAATTGAAGAGGAAAGAAGTGATAGATTGTGCAAGAACAACTTTCTGACGATTTTTGAAAAATAACGGCTTTACATTTAAGACTATCATGGAGAGCAAGAGACTGGTTGTATGGAGAAACGAATATTTACAAACCCTCACAAAATTTAGAGAAGCGGCAGAACTAGTGATGAGCGAGACTGGTCTTGGTCTTGCGATCTTGGTCTTGGTCTTGCAGATCAAGACCAAGACCGAGCAATGCAAGATATACGCAAGACCAAGACCCCGCCTGCAAGAGTCTTGCGGTCTTGGGTCTTTTAAACATATAAACCGTAAAATAAAGAAGTAATGGATTATTTTAAACTCTAAAGCTTTGGTTTCCTAGGATAGCGGTGCCATAATAAAGCGGCCGTAATTTGACGACCGTTCAAGACGGCCGCTATCGGTGAGCACAGATGTTAAGAGAAGAAGAAACGAAAAGGTCGGAAGAAAGTAAGATTTTTAAAAAACGGAAAACTGAAAGCGTCTATGAAATCTTAATATGTCTTCACCTTCAAACAAATGATGAAAAATTTAGACAATATTTTCGTTTGACACCAGTATTGTTTGATTATGTTTTAAATCACATAAAAGATGACATTGTTTCAAAACCATGCAATAGAAATAAAAATCCAATAACTCCTGAACAAAAACTATGTTTATTTCTAAGGTAAGTTCATGGATAAGCTTTATTAATGTTTACATATTAAAAAACTTGGACAATGTTATGAATAATTTGGAGAAAGAGACATTCTCGTACTGTACTCTGGTGAAAATGCAGGAAGAAGAGTCCTTGACGAAGACGAAGAAGAAGCTTGATTTTGAGAGTTATAATTAATGCTGGTACCCATAAAAACCAGAAGTTGATCGGCTGTGCTTAATTGTTATAGCTACAGTCGTGTATTTATTGACACTATGAAAGATTTAATTGTCACAATCGCATCTTTTCAAGTATCTAAATAATTTTCGAGGTGATTTTGAGTTGAAATAAATATTACGTAGGACTCAGATATTTCGAGATGATAGTATATTTTTTTAAACTTTAAAATACTTTTGTTAAACCACTAAAGATAATGCCTATGAATATTATCTTCAAAAAACGTTTCGCAAAATTTTATGATGAATGGCCCAGCAAACTATATATTAAATGTAATGAAATAATGGGCGGTTATAATATTAAGTTACGGATAATGATCCTACATAAACCGCCAATAAAATTTCGGTGGAAACGGTGAAACTTCCGTTGACGGTTTCATGCACAAACTGTAGCGAAAATCGGCCATTCAAAGTCCATGACATGTCTCATGCTACCTTAGTTCGATCCGCATAATAATCCGTATGCACTCATTTAGGTGCAACGAGGAAGCGGCCTACATGGTGCTTATTAAGGCGGGTTGTGGCCCCAATAAACGCACTATACGTATGTATTATCCAGTATTGTTACTGAAATTAGAGTAATGAACCGTCCACGGTCTCTCTAGTCGTTCCTCTTGCAGCCCAGGATGTGGTTTAAAACTTTTAATTTTCGAAAATACAATCACCATAATTACAATTTTACCAAACAAATTACCTGTAATTTGGATATTAGTACCGTAAAATGACATGGCGGATAATGCACTCAACTGTGATCATGATCACTTGACGGTAGGTAGTTTTGTTTACTTTCAATGCTTATTAAATTTACTCCTCTAAGCAAACGTCATTGTCGAATAGGTATAGTATTTTTCACGCAGTAGTAGGGAGGTAGTCGTAACACTGTATGTTCCAATTCTTCTGCAATTGTATCACAAACACGTTTTTTTAAAGAAAATGACTGCATCACTTGTAAAAGTTCTTTTTTTGTATAATTTTCCTTAAAATATATGTCATTTGCAGCCATGAAGTTTTGAATCTCCAATTTCGTATTCTTTGAGCCATGAATTTTTGGTAATTGTCGACTATGATAGCTTGCGTTGTCCATTACTATAACGCTGTTTGGCGGAATATTGGGTAACAGACAGTTTTTAAACCGCTCTTCAAAAATCTCTGCTGTCGAGGACTACTGTGAGGAATGGCCTTTATGTTTTGTAAACAAGGTCATTTCATAATTACTTCTTTGTTTTTGTTTTGTTGACAATCTTTTTTAACTCAGTCTTTACATTAGTTTATTGTTTAAGGTAAAAAAACTGCCAAATAGAGTCCCAAAAAACAGGCCAAACACCTCTGGATGTGTGGTGGTTAACCCAAAATAATGAATAGATTTACACATCACATTGTTCCTGTAAGGCTTGGATCGGTGAAGTAAGTAGTAATGTTGAGGCAAATGCTCCAATATTACACTATATAGAAGACAATTTATTAAAAACATGCTCTAATTTAGGACGTATTACACCAATGATGTATATATTATTGATCCTTTTGCATCAGAAATTGAGAAGAAAATCCCCAAGAGTGCAATATCCAAATTTGTGTTACACAAAAGGAATTAGTTAGACAGAATTAATTTCTATATCTATTAATTTGCACATAAAATGTATGTATTACTATGTGAAAGTCCATCTTATTAAGAACAATAAGTAGCGAGCAACATCCAGAATGGGGACACTCTACAACAGCAACTCAAGATCGATTTTTAATTTTCTCAGCTAGGAGGCAACCAACAATAACTGCTCTTGGGTTAGTTACGACTTTACAAAGAGCGCATAACTTAGCTATTGGTCAAGATACAGTATACGAAATCGTCTTTATGATGCCACTTGTTCAGTAGACGCTCCCTAAGATCTCTATCTAGAAGTAATTGCGCTTAAAGACTGGAATTTTGCAAGAATTTTTAGAATTGGGCTACAGTTTTATTCAGTGGCGAATCTAGGTTTAAAATTCACCCAGACTTTCTTCCAACAAGAGGCGATCTGTAAATGTGGAACGACTGCTTAAGTCTGACGTCATTTGAGGCGTGGTCATTAAAATATTTCCAAATAAACCTAATGCGCTTGCGTGTAATTGTCATAATAGATTTTTAATTTTCTGTTTGCAAACCAAACCTTGAAGATTTTCTTATAAAAAAGTCTTTAACTTATGGCTTGTAGTTATTTCTAATAACGATCACTCATATTAACAATACCATGAATTAAAAATCTCATGTGATATGTTACACGCGTTATAGATTTGTTTGGAAAGATTTATGGGAAGGAGCCTTCTGCTATGATGTCAGAGCTTAGGAGACAGGCCGGATCTCGTTTTTGCTTATTCATTCCATTCTTCTATCTTAAAATAAAACATAGGTTAATACTTAATAATATTTAAATCCACAGTATTGTATTTTCTAATTAAAATGGATCTGTTTACATTAATACATACCTAGGTACAAAAAGCGTATCTATCATCCTCGATTTTGATCTTGCAAAATTTGTTTTGGTGATAACTTCTGTAAGGCAGGCATTGAAGACATGCCATGCCATACGTTATTTATTTATGGTGAAGCATACGTGGCCCTTTCAAGAGTAATCAGTTTGGGAGGATAAAATCTAACAAATGTCAATTTTTAATATAGACCTGTGTAAATTAGAAGTAACAATGCCCAAGTAACATTTAGCGACATATTTAAAGTTTTTAATGAACAAATAAATCTTCATTTTGAGTCTTAATTTTTTTATATATAGATAAGAAGTAATTATATGTTCCATATCATTGAACAATTATACTGATCTTAGAGGGAAATATAAAATATCCAGGATAATCCCTTTGGTCTACTAACATCTAGGCTTTAATATTGTTAGGTATGTCTTATTATATTTTTTGAATTAATTCATCTACTTGAACTAATTTTCTGTATTTATTATTTGTTAATTAGCTAATTAAAATTATTTTATAGTTTAGCAAAAAGTTGTTTAGTTTTAGGTAATACAATTGCATGAGTGATTGGACCAGACGTTTCGCAAACTGATAACAACTGAGAAAGTAAAAAAAGAGAAACGTTTACCTAATTGGATAATGTAAAACATACAAAACAAATTATTTAGCAGAAATAGCCTGTATAGAACGGAAATTTACTGTATTGGATAACAAATATTGAACGTACGGTAATAATAGAAAATACGTGGTATACGCCAGATGATATATACTTGAAGAAAATTATTGTTATTTAAGAATTTCGTATATGTTGTCGTCTTTTGAAATGGTAGCATCTGCTGTGACTGTGTTTATAAATTTTTAACCAAGTACAATAAAGGGATATTGACTTGTACTTTTTTTGCAAGTTATAATTTTAAACATAATCATGGGGGTACTAAATAACAGAAAAGTGATTTTAAAAAAATATATACTGATATAAGTATATGGTTTGTACATATTGTAGTTAAAGAAATCGGTAGATACATTGTATGCAATGTGTATCTACTAAACAATAAAACTGTTTTTTACTTTCTTAAGATTTAAAATTTTTGTATTGCAGTTTTAAGAGCTAACATCATCACTTTTCGTTTGGAAGTTAGTAAAAATCATCTAGGACATCGTATAAGTGAAAACGAGGAACATAGCCTAATTTCAGAACTAGTGGAAAATTACCTGAATCAAGTCTTTTTACATTTAGTCAATTCAGTTCATTTATTGTGAAAACTACTATACTTATTTTTATGAATCAATTTCGGACAAAAAATATATATTTTTCTCAAATATTAGTCAGTTAAAATGTTTTTTGACATATTAAAAATTTTGTAAGATAATATGGTTGGACATATCCAATACTATTTTCTCAGTGGCCACACATAAAAATTTGCATTTTGCAATTTATTTTGCACAAATATAACAGATAACTACAATATCCCTTTTGAACTGTTAGTCCGACTGACATGTACGATTTTTCATAAATATTTTGAATATTCACCGAAAATTACGTCCAAGGTGTCATTTGATCCAGAATATTAACTATTTTGAACTAAAGTTTTCCAATGTTTCCTAATAATTAAAAGAGTTTATATATTTTTTTTAAAAAAGTAAATTTCGATTATAAATTCAGACGACAAGATTCAATTTTATGTAAATAACCTAACCTAACCTAACCTAACTTTTTCTTTAGCTGAATCTAAAAGAAAAATGTTCCATTGTTGTAAAACTTCATCTAACCATTAAAAAATGTCTTTTAACACAAACTCTAGTGGCGTATAATTTGCAAAAGCTGCTGAACTAATATAGGGTAACTTTCTTTTGTCTGAATGGATACGGCTTTCACACCTTCCCTTTTTTTCACATGTTTGTCACACGTATATATGTCTCGGCGATATTGTATAGTGCTGTTACCGTTCTACAAAAGAACTCAGCAGGAATGACGTGTCATCTCTTATTGTTCGAAAAAATGTTTTAAAAGATCAGTACATAACTCGCACAACCATTTTTTATTATAGATGGATTTTATGACGGTGAGGTTTCATTAATGGATAAAGGATCTTTATGCTTTATTAAAAATGTAAAATAAATTCAGTTATATCAGATTTAACCAAACATCATTGTAGTTATTAAAAATGTAATAAATACGATAAAGTTTGATAAATATAATTTTATTTTGATTACGCTTTATTTAATAACTTCTATCATTTATCTACAAAGTGATTTTTAATAAAGAACTATATCAAAATACTGATAATATGGTGTTGCATGCCAAATCTCATCTAAAGCATTTTGGACGCCATTTTCTCATAGTATGTTATGGAAATAAACTTCGTCATTTACACTGTCAAGTTTTGTATGCGAATGAACATTTCCAGAGACCAACAATTTACAATAATTGTGCTATTGTCGTTAATAATTATTATAATAAAGTTTAAATAATTTTAATTTCCTATGTTTCATAGAAGAAAATAGATGGGCGTAGAAAAAGTATAGTACGTTATACGAGTTGTACTCGCGACTTCGTGCGTAATGGGTTACTTATAACTCTAGTTAAGCAATATACTAATATGAAACCGTTTTACCTTAAAATAGTATATTACATAACAAATGTGGAAAGTGAAATATTACGCTCAAGTAAAGTTTAACACTAGCCGCGTAGCGTAACATTTGCAAGAAATACACTTTCCAACGCGTTGTGGACCCGATTTTTCACACGACCCCAATATTTTTTATAATTATGAACGTTTAACTTTAGCTATAAAATTAATTTTGTATATTTCAGCCATCAAGGATTAAACTTGCTTCTGTCACTGTTACAAAACTAACGAATAGTATTAATAAACCCACTTTATTATTTGTATTTATATGGTTAATAGAAGCAAAAACGTTATAAATTATATCCCTTATACTTATGATCATTGCTAAAGCTCTAAACTTTTTCAGAATCCCTTAAATTGTCAAAGATAAATCAAAGTATCCTACTATTCCCTATATTCATTCACAAAACGATCTCAATACACTAGAGGCATAGTACTCCAATTCTAAATTCTTGTAGTTTCGTATTGTACTCCGCAACTTTGGTGGTCTATTATTACTCGAGATGACAAATACTATTAATTGTTTGAAATCTTGTGGTTTACAAAACATGTGTTTGAATTATGTCCCTTGAGATATTTGTGTAAACTGTATACAACAACTCAGTGAAAAAATCATGGATATACTTTGTTATATTTATACAAATAATAAAAGATACAGTTTTTTTTTGGTTTAAGATGGTTGTTGCATTACAATTAGGTAAAGTTAATTAAGAAATTTTCCAGTTTAGTGGATACTTAATGCGCTGTCAATATTTATAAATTTCTAATTGGAGTCGAACGAAAACTAAACGAGGAAGAATCTTTTACTTCGACTAGTTTACAAGGATTCTTCTTGTAATCATCATTAAATCGTAAAATGTTGTAAACCAGACCCTAAATCAGTAGCGCACGTATTTATTTATTATTTATATTCCATAAACCATGTGAAGAAGGAAGAAGAACGATTGTGGAGTGTTGATATCAATATTGAAGAACTGTTCGAACCCATTGTAATTCCTATCAGACCAGGCAACGAATCTGTCTCATCGTCGGATGAATACGACGAAATGGAAGCCAACAATTAGAGGAGTAAGTGCTTTTTGCATTAATTTATATTTAATTCTTACTTTTTAATATGTCTGTAGCATAATTTTATTTTAATTTGAATTATGCTTTAAAAAAACTTCGGTTCTACGGTCTTGGGATCTATTCAGCTACATGTTGTGACAATACTATCTATGGTTTCTATTATGTTTGAGTTAGTTAATCCCTAATTATAGGGTGGACTATGACTATGTTTCAATAGAAATATATACTACTTTTAATTATTTTTCATGAACCATCCTTGCTTGGGCCTTGAAGGATTGGAATTTATTATGAATTCACGGTGCTGCCAACTCCAAACAAATGAACTATATATCGATAGGAGTACCGACATGTTGATTTTGGTAGTTCATACATTTGACTACTTTTCCAATATTTTTTTTATTATTTACATAGGCCCAGAATTTATTAGCATAGTTTTGGCATAGAAAATATCTTTGTGTAAAACAATAATTGTAGCAAATATTTTTCGTGTCAAATACATCAAATTATTTGTAAAATTTTATAGGAAATAGTGCTTCACAACAAGAAGAAAATTGAAATTCAAATAACAATAATAATAAGAGCCTGCTTTAATATTCTTTCGACTCGAGAATTTATCTTTTTAAAAAGAAACTACAACATTGAATGAGTGAATACCCTTAATGGTTTAATAGCCTGCTGTATTCCACGAAAAGTTGATCAACTTCGATTAAATAATCCCAGTCTTTGCATCGCATGTCGAGGTATTAAAAAATTGAAACGAACAGCAGTTGCTGTACCGATACACATTGTAACAATAAGCTTTCGACCTCATCACATGTGTTTTACGAAAAATTCTATATAATTTCATACTTATTTTTTTCCCGTACAATGCACAGAAAATAATAGGAGCAGCGTATAATATCAATAATTAAGTACGGCAAGTAGTGTGTACATGTGCTTGGTTCACATAAGTGCATGCATTGAAGAAAACACATGAAGACTTCCGGAAATAGTATGAATAATTATGTAACTTTTCTTTGTAAGTTAAACTTTCCACTGGAAAATAATATGCGAGATGTGTAACAATTGAAAATCAACGAGCGATTCGTATATACGGGGTGAATTACGTTATTTCTTTTAGACGTAGCCTTCGGAAACGTAAACAGCGTGCATGTAATAGGCTTCCATGATAAACAGACAATGTCATTACACAATTTATATTTAAACTTGCATGACAAATTACACTTTAAATACTGGTAAGACCTTAGAGAGACATTATCAAATTAGCTGTTTTTGTAATTAAATAATTATTCAACTGCAACTCCGTTATAAATGTTGGATTTAGGAACTTTTTTTGGGTGTAAAACAGATTTAATTGCATGGAATATAAGAATATTAAACAAAGAAACTTTTGAACCAAACTTCTACTTTTATTTTAAAAAATTATAAAGCGATTTCGAATGATGTTGGTTCTTGGTATTTTTCTTGTGCCATTTTTGCTGTTGTATTCTATGTTAACTTTACATACGACAAAGAACTATTTGAAGGTAGTGAGTCTTCTTTGCATCTAATACTACATAAAATTGGCTTTAAATGGCAAAAAGTCAATCCAAGTAGATGCCTAATGTATTTCCTTATAGTGTATGTAAGCGAATACAGTTTTTAACTACTACAAAGGATTTTAAAATCCACCGTCGATGACCTTGGACTTTTAACTCGGAATGGCCGCGATGTTGCCAATTTGAATTATTATCATTATTTGTTGATTCGGGGACAATAACAATTTCCATTGCCGTATTTAGTTTTTTTTAAAAAATAACAAATTCAATAAAAGTAAAATAAAAAAAGAACTTTATTGTAAATTATGTATCAAATTTATTTGGACAGTCTCTGTTTGAACAATTTACTCCGCCGTGCTGTTTTTTCATTTTAAAAGATTAAAAGTCTATGCCACTATAACTTAATACTAAATCACAATTAATTAGTCAAATGTCATTTTGACAGTGTCCTTTGAGCCAAACCGTCACCGTTATTGCACAGGGTTGTCAAATATATGGTTTGTGAAAAAAGTATATATTTAAAGTACGATTTTTATACATTATGATCTTTTTAGTTGTACATTTCTTTTAACGTTAATAAAATTAATTAAAAACAAGTAATTTTCTATTTCTATCTGTATAACTATCACGATTAGAATTAGTGCTTATAAAATATTTGACCTATTACCGTAAATTGAGGAAAATATTACACAAGTTTGGCAACCCGGTTAAAATATTTCGAGAAGCAGCCCGAATGAACTTGACATACGTCAATGGACATTTAAATGGGTATATCCACCCATCTATCTCCTTCTTTAGTGTTCTCTGTCAAACTTTCGTATCTATATGAATCCAATATATGCCTTTGCCCCAATTCTCATACTTTGGCATACTTTTTTTATTCCATAACAATCGGTAAAAAGGAGGTACGATGACATATAACGTTTTAAAGCATAACCTACTTTTTAGCTACTGCCCTTTTTAAATGACAGAATGTAACCGGTGTTTCCCTTCTGAATATTTACGAACATCACGCCCAGAAGATGTTCCAAAGGGTGGGAATGACACACCTAGAAGGGTTGGATATTATATTTTCTATTATAATTTTAAATATGTGAGGTGGAAACTCGAGAATAACTTATATTTTATTCATCTGGGTTGTTAGTAAATGGAAGATTACTATTTTAAAAGAGAAATGATTTTTTTAGGTATAATTTTCAAAAGACCTACGATATTTAAAACTTGTATTTAACATAGGGACATTCAGATAACATGTGAACGAGTATCGAAATCCAAGCACGTCTTTGTAAAAAATAAGATAAGAATTGTCAATTTTGGGTTTAAACTTTAAAAGAGTAGATAACTTGAATTGGAGTCATAAAAATTATGATAATACATAGCGTGTCCACGGATGGGTTATCCTATAGGTGAAAAATGTTTAAATATTAGTTTACTTCCTTACTTGGTCTAGCCTTAACTACTTATCAACATCAAGTACCTAGTTACAAACAAACAAATAGTAATTTATGCAACAAGTGCATAAAGTGGTACTTTTTTTCACGAATGGAAAAGTTGTCCGCACGAGCCGCCAGGCGAGTGCGGAAATTCCATGAGTGAAAAAAAGACACTTTATGCATATGTTGCATACAATATTTTTTCTACAGCCCTATACAAATAATAAAATCAAAATAGAAATTTGAAATAATTTAATTAAACTCCTTCAGTAAATTACAACTAATGAATGCAGAATGAATTAGAAAAAGTGCACAATAATTAAGAAAAATTAACAACTACATATTGTATTTTAGTATTATTTCGCAATGTGAATATTGAAAACGCAATTGTTTGGTTGATTAATGTGAATTTTTGATCCAGTCACATTTGTTTCCGTTTGATTCATTGATAAAGCTTCACTTAAATTGTGAATATTTGGAACATTTAAATTCATCTCTGCTTGATTCTCATTTAAATAGTGAATATTTGGAAGAGTCAAATTCGTGTCGGCTTGATTCTCATTGGATGTTGAAGGTAGGTTAAAAAAACTGCTGACATTAGATCCTTGTAAAATTCGTGAAGCACAGTTCATTTTTGCATTGAGAGAATTGTTCACATACCCTTCGGCAACAGCAGTAGATTTCCATCCTCCATGTTGCTTTAATTGAAGAATGTCTCCACCCGAATCGACTAGAAGCGATGCTGAAGTTCGTCGAAACGTGTGACCTGTATATTCTTCTGGATGTGGTAAATTTAAATACCTCGCAATTAGCGATGGAATTTTCGAAAAAGTATTTATACCAACTACTTGTTTTGTACATTTGCCGTTTCTATATGATAAAAAGAAATGGTTGCTGGTTGCATTTTTCGGTCTCAGATTAGCATACTTTTGGAATAAATGTATAAAATTAATGTTTGTAATGGATTCTCCAATAACTGTAAAACGTCGACTTGTATGAGTTTTTGAATCTGGAATCGTGACGAGTAGAAATTCCCCCTTATTTTCAATGTCATCGATTTTCATTTTATACAACTCTTCTCGTCGACAACCTCCGGCTATTCCTAATATTAATGTTACCTACAAATTTATAAATAATGTAAGCAAAAAACAAATTAACTTTTTAAAACTTTTACCTTAAACATTAAATACTTGTCGTCTGGAGCACTCAATAAAAATCTGTTCATTTCCTCTCTTGAGAATGTATTAGATTTTTTAGGTTTGTACCCAACCGACTTTCGTTTCAAAAAATGCTATTAGCTTAGAGTATTTACTTATATCTATGTTATCATTAATAATTAAGGTTGCCTTTAGTTTGGAATAGCTGGACCATAATGTAGAACACTTAAATTTTTTAGACCTTTCTTCAAAAAAGCTAACAGTACTCGCTCTGTAAAGCTATGAATATTGTTCTCGTTTCTCCATTTCATAAAAGTGTCATACTCTTTTATATAATTTTCTTTGGATTTTTCCGGCAGCAAATTTAATGTGGCCACATTTGCCTTTTCTATAATTTCTTCGGGGGTACATATTATTTCAAAGTCGGAATCTTCACTATCCATTGTAATAATAGGAACAACTACTGAATTCTCTTAGACAAATCGGATTATTTATAAAAACTAACGTCAAATGAGTTATAGTTCATGTACTGTCAAAGTCAAAGCAAACTTGATATTTTTTTCTAGTAAAGGTGTGGATGAATTGCACTATTCAATTGCATCGGCTTATGGCAAGCGTGAAATAAAGTTAACGTTATGGCACTTTTTTTAACGCTTTTTCACTTTTTTTCACTCTCACCATAAACAGCCGTTTTAAGAGCTACAAACTAGTGAAATACAAGGTACTTTAAAGATAGGGCTTAGAAAAATGTAATTTCAATATGTCAATCTGACTATGCTAGTTGTTAGCGAAACAGCTGTAATTGCATTTTAAAACGTATTTTTTGAATAAATAGTGGAAGTTTGGTTCAACTGTTCAGTTATTTATTGTTCTTAGTAAGATGAACTTCCACAAAGTAGAGGTTACCACAATCAATTTTTTTACATACAGCATTACATTTTGGACAATTAATTTTGTAAATACCAGATTTTTTTGATTTAGGTAATTTTTGTGTGATTTGAATGAAATTAATGCAGATGTTGCCGAAGATATTATTTTGAAATTGTATTAGAAATATTTCCACAATATGTAATACTAACTTTTAATTTCTTTAGTTTATTTAGGGAATATTAGTTGTAGTGACTTTTTCTGTTCCTTCTTATTAATTAATTTATTTATCAAATGTAATTAAAGCTACAAACAAACAAAATGTAACTTCAATTTGACGTGATGATTCGTTTTTTCGGGAATTTATTCCACATGGGTTTTCCACACAATTTAGAGAAACCACAACATAACATATTATAACAGTCTTGGTCTAGTTGTCACCTATACAGTTTTATTTATTTTGTATGTTCACAGAGAGCGCAAACCGCAAAAAAACAACCCCTTTCCTCCACCTTTGATCCAACGAATTTTTCACCGTTTTATGGTCCAGGTGTTGCCGTTCTATCATTTATTTCATATCTTTTTGTTCATATGCCCCGAGTTTTTCTCTTGTACGATAGGCGTTGCCCACCCTGCCTCTGGAATTACTCGATTTGATACAGAAAAAGACCGGCGCATTGTGAGAAATGATTTGTTAAAGGGGCGTTTACGGTATCTGATAGAAAAAGGTGCAAATACAAAAGACACGGTGATGTTGACAAATTTCTGAAGTCTGCGTGTAATTTTTCAATAAACTTTTGAATTTTCGATTCCAATTTGAATAAGAACGTGGACGCCCATTTCTGGGTTTATCGCGCTAATTTGACGTTTACACCGCTATGAATGTGTAATTTAATACCAGTGATTTATTGGCAATGAGAAACGCACGATTCCGTCTATAGAATTTCTTAGAGCAATAGGTTCTGTCGAAATTATAGAAAAACACGTTTATTTGAAAATAAACAGCTGTAACAATACACATTGCTGCTCTATATATTTTTAATTTTATAGGTAATAATTATTGGATGAAGTACGTTATAAAAGCATATTTGTCACTAAAAATTAATGCAATTGACCTGGATAAATTTAAATTGTACTTTTATAGTATCATTTGATGTAGCTACAACTGCTCAATAATTGAAGTAAATATTTTTTAAATTTCAGAAAATTGTGTACAAAAATAATATTTTAAATATACAGAACAATAAACAACTAAAAGGTTGTATTAACTTTTACTATTTATTCTATAAATTGCAATTACAGCTGTTTCGCTATAACTAGCATCGTCAGATTGACATATTGAAATTACATGTTTGTTTGTAACTAGGTACTTGATGTTGATAGGTAGTTAAGGCTAGACCAAGTAAGGAAGTAATAAGACATAACAATATTAAAGCCTAGATGTTATTAGCCCTAAGGGATTATCCTGGATATATTTCCCTCTAAGATCAGTATAACTGTGCAATGATATAGAAAAACCAGGAAAAAACTATATCCTGCTGATCTTTACAATAACTTATAATATATTTGTGTTATAATTACGTCTTATCTATGTATAAAATGAAGACTCAATCAAAGTAAACAGTTTAATAGTGGTGAACTTCCAAGATTTTTTTGTTCATTAACTACTTTATATTGTTGATTTGCTAGATGTCTTTTGATTTCAAGTTCTTCGAGGAAATCTAAATTTTGTTTTTTATCACAGGTGTGTAATATTTGAATGTCATTGATGTGTATGAGTGAGTGTGGATGTTCAAGAACGTGTTTGGCATAGTTTGACCTATCTGGTTGTTGTAATCTATATGCTCTTAAATGTTCATTGAATCTTATTTCAAAATTTCTTTGTGTTTGACCTATATATACAGCATTACATTTTGGACAATTAATTTTGTAAACACCAGATTTTTTTAATTTAGGTAATTTTGTTTTTACATTTAACAATTTTGTACCAACATTATTGTGTGTTTTAAATGATATTAATGCTGATGTTGCCGAAGATATTATTTTTGAAGTTTTATTGGAAATAGTTCCACAATATGTAATATTTTTATAACTTTTAATTTCTTTAGTTTGCTTAGGAAATATTAGGTTTAGTGACACTTTCTGTTCTTTCTTATTAATTAATGTATTTATTAAACGAATTGGGTAGCCATTAGATGTAGCTATTTGTTTTATGATATCAATTTCTTTATCAAAGTTAATTTTGTTCATTGGAATTGAAAATGCCCTATGTATCATAGAATTATAAGCTGCTAATTTATGTGATATAGGATGATTTGAATGATATGGTATGGTTACATCTGTTTGTGTTGGTTTTCTGTATATTGAATAGTTTAATGAATTATTAACTTTTTCAATTCTCAAATCTAGAAAATTAATTGAATTATTTTCTTCAACTTCTAAAGTAAAATTAATTTTAGGATGCAAGGTATTTATATAATTTAAAATATATCTAGCTGTCGTTCGCTACCTACAAATCCTGCTAACACATCATCAACATATCTATACCAAAATACAATATTGTTTTTATAAGTAGAATTAAAGATTTTGCTTTCTAAATTATCCATAAAAATATTTGCTTCCAATGGGAAGTCCCATTTCTCCAATTTTAGCAAATATTTTTATGGATAATTTAGAAAACATAATATTTAATTCTAGTTATAAAAACAATATTGTATTTTGGTATAGATATGTTGATGATGTGTTAGCAGGATTTGTAGGTAGCGAACGACAGTTAGATATATTTTTTAATTACTTTAGAAGTTGAAGAAAATAATTCAATTAATTTTCTAGATTTAAAAATTGAAAAAGTTAATAATTTACTAAATTATTCAATACACAGAAAACCAACACAAACAGATGTAACCATACCATATAATTCAAATCATCCTATATCACATAAATTAGCAGCTTATAATTCTATGATACATAGGGCATTTTCAATACCAATAAACAAAATTAACTTTGATAAAGAAATTGATATCATAAAACAAATAGCTACATCTAATGGCTACCCAATTCATTTACTAAATACATTAATTAATAAGAAAGAACAGAAAGTGTCACTAAACCTAATATTTCCTAAGCAAACTAAAGAAATTAAAAGTTATAAAAATATTACATATTGTGGAACTATTTCCAATAAAATTTCAAAAATAATATCTTCGGCAACATCAGAATTAATATCATTTAAAAAACACAATAATGTTGGTACAAAATTGTTAAATGTAAAAACAAAATTACCTAAATTAAAAAAATCTGGTGTTTACAAAATTAATTGTCCAAAATGTAATGCTGTATATATAGGTCAAACACAAAGAAATTTTGAAATAAGATTCAATGAACATTTAAGAGCATATAGATTACAACAACCAGATAAGTCAAACTATGCCAAACACGTTCTTGAACATCCACACTCACTCATACACACTAATGACATTCAAATATTACACACCTGTGATAAAAAACAAAATTTAGATTTCCTCGAAGAACTTGAAATCAAAAGACATCTAGCAGATCAACAATATAAAGTAGTTAATGAACAAATAAATCTTGGAAGTTCACCACTATTAAACTGTTTACTTTAATTGAGTCTTCATTTTATACATAGATAAGACGTAATTATAACACAAATATATTAAGTTATTGTAAAGATCAGCAGGATATAGTTTTTTCCTGGTTTTTCCATATCATTGCACAGTTATACTGATCTTAGAGGGAAATATATCCAGGATAATCCCTTAGGGCTAATAACATCTAGGCTTTAATATTGTTATGTCTTATTACTTCCTTACTTGGTCTAGCCTTAACTACCTATCAACATCAAGTACCTAGTTACAAACAAACATGTAATTTCAATATGTCAATCTGACGATGCTAGTTATAGCGAAACGGCTGTCATTACATTTAAAGGATTTAAAGAATAAATAGTGAAAGTTAATACAACCTTTTAGTTGTTTATTGTTCTGAATAACATGAATTTTCATACAGTAAGGGTTAGTACCATAAATTTTAAATATACGTTTCATGCTATCAGTAAACTCAGTTTATAGCAAATTGTTTTTGTCGTTTTATTTTCTTCTTTTTATACGTTGTTATCTGTTTAACCAGAATTGTAGGAATTCGATTTCAAAATACTAACATTTTAGTCACGTAGAAGTTCTAGTAGTGACTTTAACATTGTTACTGTAGTCCATAAATCTGTTTGCCTGAAAAAAAATGGAGCTACGGCGATTAGAAACAGTGCAACTCTATCAATTAGTACGTTGGCGCCAAAATTTGGGAAATGAAGAATATACAATTCATCATATTCAAAAACTTCGCACACTGCCGGAACCTTTTTTAGAAAGAGCATAAAATGTTTTTACAACTTAGTTACTAAACAAATTTATTTACAACTATTTACAACAAAAATGTCCAGCCAGATGTTGGGAATTCAAAACTGGCCGAGTCTTTCTTAGCAAAATATTGTCTGTCAATGCCGCTTAATTTTTTTGGAGTTGGATAACTTTGTACTTTAATAAACAAAGTGAATCTAAAATTGTTCTTTTTTTCTTGTAAAAAATAGTGTACTAGAAGGAAAAATATGACAAATTGTTTAGTGTGCCATATCTTCGTCAAAAAGCCAGAATATTTGAAAGTTAATAGATCTAGATTATCATCACTCAATCCACACTAGAGTAGCATGGATTGGTAGAGTATCTCTCAACTAAAGAGCGCAGTGTAGTCTAAACAAAGTTCAATTTCATATAGCAAAAAGGGCGCCATATCAATAGGGGCCTAGGGCGGCATCAGGCCTAAATCCGCCTCTGCGTGCATGGAATCGATATTTGGAAATTTGGGTCTGCAACTTACAGGCATGGAGGAAGACCAGAATGAGCTACTGCTCCTGCTCAATAGCGCTGTATAGCTGTATAGTGTGTTCAACAATATACTGCCTACAATAAAAGGGAACTGATGGTACTTTTCCTGGATTTCCGCTTTTGTATTTGAAGAGCCTGGAACCTTCTTCAATTGGCATTGTCCATAACTATGACACTATGCGGGGGAATATTTGGCAGTAAAGTGTTTTCGAACCAATCTTCGAACAATTTGGCTGTAGTATCTTGGTGGTAATTCAACGACGAATCTTGCATGAATCCAGCATGAATAATCGTGATCCGTTTTCCTTTGTTCGATGGAGCTTTTGATTGGCATCGCACTGTTCCATCGGTCCATCCTTTTGCCGGAGTATCGTGGGTATCTCATCCAAATAGATTATTGGTCTTTGTAAAGACCTGTACTCACTTATGGCAGTCAAATATTCAAAACGCCATTGCCTAATCCGTTGAAATTATTTTATAAAGTGTTTAGTAATATATAACCTCCGATTTTATTTTTCCACACTGTATAAATTAAAAGCATAAAACAAATAGCTACAACTATTGGCTAACCTAAACCTAACCAAACCAAGTCAAATGTCTTTTGATTTATAATTTCTAGCAATGTTTTCCTGACATTACATTAGTCAATTGGTCAAGTTTGCTGTTTGACAATAAAAACTCCAAAATTAAAATTTATTAATCTACTTATTAAACGTTTGGTGGTTTGCTGTTCTTAATATTCATTAATACGTTTTTTAATTAGACATCCTGATGAAGAATTGAATCTAATTCGAAAGATTCGCAGTTAGTCAAGTAATTTAAGGTTTTTGCACCATATTTTTGACTGCAATTCTACTATTGTTTTATTTTTTATTTTTTATGATTTCTTTACTTTTATATAGAAATAAATTACTGATGGATTTTGTTGCTTAATTAAACCAATTAAAAACTTCTTATTAAATAGTTACTCGATGTTTGACGACAGAAATTAAATTTGACTTAATCTACAGATCAGTTAATCGAGTGTTCAAATGTAAATCTTATATTTACTTACCCCTAATAAGAGTATCTTTCGCCGTAGTGAGAAGAGCTTAGGGAATTCTTTTCGGTATTGTGCGTTAACCAAACTGCACCCTCGAGGGATGCCATCCATATTTCATGGCAATGGGTCCATTAAAGGCTATTACTAACTAGGGGGACCCTATATCCCCATTCCATAGGCGGACCGAAATGATTTTTCATCCCGTAGTAAGATGTAGATATTCACAAAACGTACAAAATAAGAACAACTGCCGAATTAGATCAATAACATTATGCTTGAGGGAAGTTTAGGATTGTGATACATGTTAATATTTTTTATTTTGCTTTTTTTTCCAGTAAACCTCATTTTTGAACTTTCTTATATTATTTGCAACATTTTATTTCTATAAACTCGTAGTTTACTCTTTTTCTTCCTTTGTTCTTGCTTAAAAAGTTGAGATTTCTGACCCTTTTTGTGTTAAGTCCTTAATTTTCAGTCCTCATTTACTTTATTTTGGAATATTTGTCAGCCATCTTGAGGTTTTTGACGTTTGAATAGATCGCATTAAAGATGGACCGTACAGAGTATTGGATATCTATGAATTTTATTGTACTAACCCCTTACTATTTTTTTTACAGAAAACCGACCGGCAACTATTGAAGAACTCAGTGAAAGGTTTTTGACTTTTTTCAGAAGAATGCAGCAGCCCATTTTTAATAAAATGCTAAGCAATCTTGTTAAGCGTTATGAGTACTGCTTGGAACGCAATGGCGAGCACTTTGAACACATTTTGTATAGAAGCAATACTTAAAATCCGCATTATTTTAAATTTAATTTTTCATATTTATTAAAGCTTTAGTTTTTCAGTGTTCTTTATTTTGGCACATACTGTATTTTTTCTAAGTCAAAATATTTTACAAATTTTGTTTTATTTCCCAAAAATACAACAATTTATAAATAGATTGCATTTTTTAATATCCCTTTTACCTTCTTTGGGTATCGTCACTGCTCAATCCATTCATAATACCAAAATGGAAAGTCAAAGTCTTGAACGCTTTTGAGGTTAAGTTACAACAATGACGACAATGACTCCAATATGTTTGTCATTTATTTTAACTGTCACTTCAGATTGAAAGAGACCATGGTGAATTTATTGTCAAAAGGGCATGAGATGTGCCGACGATGATTGTTGGGATATTTGCTAATGTTTTGTATTTTAAATAATGAGGATCGATGGTGAGTAAAGATTTTGATGGGAGTGTCGAGAAAATCTATATGTAATCTTTTGAATATACGTACATAACTGTAAAATAAACTAACATTTCACACAAATTCTTAGATAAACACGAATCAATAGTGTTTTGTGTATTATGTGGTATTCAACAAATCATTCGTTCTCTCAATGATTCTTGGAAATATACGGACATGTAAATTGAATGTTTTTGTCATTTTGTTGATATTTTTTTGCACGTAAGATAAAATAACTTTAGTATTTTTTAAAAATTAGAGAATTCTTCAGTATGCTATTGTATAAAACTCCGAATACAGGATGGTCAAAAAGTGCTATTGGCCTATTTCCATATGATGTTCAAAGCAAAACTGTTGCACATCGTTTCTCAGTAAATATACAGATATAATCTTACATAATGTCATTTATTTTAAACATTTTTTTTAGAAATAAACCACCAACCAAGTTTATAGTGGACGAGATGGCAGAACGGTATGGACACAAAGTTTTACGCCTTCTTCCTTACCATTGCATCTTTAAGCCTTTTGAATGAATTTGGGGCATAGTAAAAAATTATTACAATAGGCATACTCTATAAATCTCTTTGGCTTAAACCAATCAAATACGGCATGCTCCAAAACAAAGGACACAAATCAAGATGTAACATGTCTATCGTCATGACCGTTAAAACCGACCCCGATTCACTGTTAATGCTACTATACACGAGACACCCCTTATAGACGCTAACTATTTATCTAAATTGATTGTACTAACCCTTACTTTTTGGAAGTCCATCTTATTAAGAATAATGAAAAACTCTTCGTTTTACCAAAACTTCCAATATTTATTTAAAAAAAATGCTTTATTAACTTTAATGACAGCCGTTTCGCTAGACTTAGCATCGTCAGATTGACATATTGAAGTTACTATTTATTTTTGTAGCTAGGTACCTGATGTTTATTAGGTAGTTATAAGGCTAGACCAAGTATGGAAGTAATAAGACATAACAATATTAAAGCCTAGATGTTATGAGCCCTAAGGGATTATCCTGGATGTACTTCCCTCTAAGATCAGTATAACTGTGCAATGATATAGAAAAACCAGGAAAAAACTATATCATGCTGATCTTTACAATAACTTAATATATTTGTGTTACAATTACGTCTTATCTATGTATAAAATGAAGACTCAATCAAAGCAAACACTTTAAAAGAGGAGAACTTCCCAGATTTATTTGTTCATTAACAACTTTAAATTGTAGATCTGCTAGATGTCTTTTTATTTCAAGTTCTTCAAGGAAATCTAAATTTTGTTTTTTATTACAAGTGTGTAGTATTTGGATGTCATTGATATGTAAGAGTGAGGTTGGATGTTCAAGTAGGTGTTTTGCATAATTTGACTTATCTGGTTGTTTTAATCTATATGCTCTTAAATGTTCTTTAAATCATACTTCAAAATTTCTTTGTGTTTGACCTATATATACAGCATTACACTTTGGACAATTAATTTTTTTTTTTAATTTTTTTTTAATTTAGGTAATTTTGTTTTTACATTTAACAATTTTGTACCAATATTATTTTGTGTTTTAAATGATATTAATGCTGATGTTGCCGAGGATTTTATTTTTGAAATTTTATTGGAAATAGTTCCACAATATGTAATATTTTTATAACTTTTAATTTCTTTAGTTTGTTTAGGAAATATTAGGTTTAGTGACACTTTCTGTTCTTTCTTATTAATTAATGTATTTATCAAATGAATTGGGTAGCCATTAGATGTAGCTATTTGTTTTATGATATTAATTTCTTTATCAAAGTTAATTTTGTTCATTGGAATTGAAAATGCCCTATGTATCATAGAATTATAAGCTGATAATTTATGTGTTATAGGATGATTTGAATTATACGGTAGGGTTACATCTGTTTGTGTTGGTTTTCTGTATATTGAATAATTTAGTAAATTATTAACTTTTTCAATTTTTAAATCTAGAAAATTAATTGAATTATTTTCTTCAACTTCTAAAGTAAAATTAATTTTAGGATGCAAGGTATTAATATAATTAAAAAATATATCTAACTGTCGTTCGCTACCTACAAATCCTGCTAACACATCATCAACATATCTATACCAAAATACAATATTGTTTTTATAACTAGAATTAAAGATTATGTTTTCTAAATTATCCATAAAAATATTTGCTAAAATTGGAGAAATGGGACTTCCCATTGGAAGACCCTCATTTTGAATATATACTTTGTTATCAAAAGTAAAATAATTTTGACTAATGCATACATTAAATAAGTCAATTATATCTGATACTATTCCTGGATGGATATTTCTTTCATCTAATAGCTTCTTAACTAGAACTATACATTCTTTAGGAGGTATTTTAGAGAACATATTAGTTACATCAAATGAAACTAACTTAGTATTATTTTGTAATTTACATTTAAATGTTACTGTCATTAAAGTTAATAAAGCAATTTTTTAAATAAATATTGGAAGTTTTGGTAAAACGAAGAGTTTTTCATTATTCTTAATAACTATTTATCTGTTTGAACGAGGCCAATCAAAGAACGCGTCCCTCGCTTGCAATTGAATAACGAACGCATTTTTTCTGACAAATGACATAAAACACAATTTCCGTCTTGAGCTAGACTATTTAATGAATCGCCCAACAATTTTATATCCTTTTCAACTGATACGCTCGTCTGAAGAGTTTGAACAAACCCTCAAGTACTCATCTTGTGAAATTTCCCCTTTTGGTTGTTGAAAGTTACCGCTAAGTTGGAGTCAAGTTACCGCCAAGATACCGCTAAATTTCGAGCCCAGTTACCGCATATGTGAAGACAGCCCTTCAAACCACTTCTGGGCTGTTAAGAATACTATTACATCCCGAGCAGCCAGAACCATTAAAGAAACTTTCATCTCTCCACGAAGAAGCTGAAGCCGCCCTCCTAGACAGCACAGAAACCTAAAGTTAAGTTCTCTTTTTACAACTCCATTATCAGCAAGTACGTACCTTTTCAATAAATAATCTATATTTTTAAAAAACAGTTTCATTTATATACCTTAGACTATAAGTCTTAAGGGCGTAGCGTGGTCGGTCTTTATTTCAAGTAGCTTCTTAATTTGTTGTTTAATTAAAGTAATTACAAGGTGTTTCTATCTTTCTCACCTTAGTTTTTGTGTAGTTTGTTTGCTTAATCGATAGCGTTCAAAAGATAGTGGCGCCCTTATTACTTATACATCCCAATCCTTCCTATAGTGAGCATTAACTTCGAGTCGAACCACCTCCTGGAGAGGGTCTCTTAGCCTGGATCTCTTTTGGAGAGTTTTTTAGTTACAAATTGGCGCCTTTGAGGAACTAATATTGTTACAAAGAAGCTTGTGAAATCAATCTAAACCAATTTAAAAATATTAGTTATAATTAATATGGTGCTGCGAACCTCGCTTCACGTTTTTCGTTCACTTCAGTTATTTTCTATTAATTTTCCTACTTCATAAACAATATATTTAATATGAAATCTAAATGAATTTACAAAATAACTAAAAAAATAGTTGATCCATCGCTACGTTTCAACGGCAATTCTCACAAACATATTACCTTAATTTCCCATTCTTTTATTATCTATCATTTCCTGTAAGTCAAAACACGTTTAGCGAATTAAAGCGATTTGAATATTTATCGTTGAAGGGCAAGTGAAAACATGACATATCAAACCACTTTGAAGAATGTCGTCTTGCGAGTAGAAAGAGCGCGAATGGTCACATCCCGGATGTCTGAAATGCTCAAACGTTGTCTAATTCGTACAGAAATGCAAATCAGTTTCGTGTTTCGTAATCAATTTGAATTCAATAGAAGTAGTATGTCGTCTAATAATATCGGTACCACTTTATAAACCAGAGGCGTAGTTTGTAATTGCTCAAGTATTAGTTATATAAATTGATTCAGCGTAGTGTTTTTTTTTGAGAATGATTTTAAATGAAATTTTAAATATGTGTAGGTAACCTTTATCTGAATATGTAAATAGAAGGAGGTGAAGCCCTAAAGCTTCATCCGCACTTAAATCTCATAGATCCATCGTGTTTCTTCTTGAGCGTGTCTTAATTTTTTCGTCCAACCTACTGATTAGGAGTAATCGACGACGTCATTTAGAGGAGTCTCTCTCAAGTTGGCTAGCTTGGCCAGTACTCGTTTAGGTAGAATTTCCGTTTAGTTGACAGAGCCGAGCAGTCACACAGCATGTGCTGGATTGTTTTATCTTCTTGTTCACATCCTTTACATAGAGATAGTGTATTTTGTGTTTTAAATGATACTAATGCTGATGTTGCCGAAGATATTATTTTTGAAAATTTATAGGAAACATTTCCACAATTTGTTTTTTACAAATTTGGCAAGACTTTCTAATAAGTGCACCATATTTAACATGTATGTCATGTTTTGACAGATATCAATTAGTTAAAATATATAGTAAATTACGTAACAAGTCCGGAAAATATTATTTTTTTTGAGTATTCAAAAAAAAGTCCAAAAAATTTTATAAAAATACATTTTAATTGCTTAAAAAGCCCTTTTTGATAATAGGTATTGTTATTTTTATGTCACAGCCATAATTTTAAATTTAAGAATTTTTTTTAACAAATTTAGATAAACTACGTCTTGTGAAATCTTAAATGCATTATAAATATCTTTCTTATAGCATCCCAAATCTAAATTTGAAATAAGCTTCAAATAGTGATTATTTTGGCATTAGTAAAAAATGACCACCCTAATGATATACTAAACTGTAGTGTCAGGTGCAACCAATGACTGTTCATTTATTCTTTACTATTTTTAAATACCTTTCTGTCTCATATTATTATACCGTTTGTCTCAGGCTTTATCTCTTAAACGAATAAATATTCATGAATGGGACAAAAACTAATCTATTCCATTTCCAATACATTTTAATATGGCGTAGAACAAATTATTCCCTAAATATTCATCCCTTAGTAACAACCCCTAGCATTAAATTTTTTAATAGCACCTTGTACATTTTTTTATAATTTTCCATTTGGTCTTCCATCGTCTATTCAACAAATAAAATGGGATCGTAGTTAATCAAGAAAATATCATCTATCCTCGAGATCATTAACAATTAACAATTTTTAACATACTTGAATGTTTCTTTGATAATACATAGAAAATCCTTATTCTTACATTCATGAAAAAGTTATTTAAATTATTTTTTGATCATTTTTTCCCTATAAAATTGATGTTTGAGCAAATAATCTGAAATAGATATTAATTTGTGCATAAATCTCTTAAGATAGTTCTATTATAACTTTTGAATACTAATTTGACGAGAAAGAATGAAAATTAGGCTTTGTATTTTAATCTGTAATATGAACTTGATAGCAACTATTATACTTGTTTAAGTGAGATTTTCTGATATTATCAAAGATTAACCAACTTATAAACTAATGTACAAACTTAAATTAAAAATTGATTGTGTTAACCTCTACTTTTTGGAAGTTCATCTTACTAAGAACAATAAATAACTGCACAGTTAAACTAAACTTCCACTATTTATTATAAAAATTCGCTTTAAAATCAATTACAGCTGTTTCGCTATAACTAGCATCGTCAGATTGACATATTGAAATTACATGTTGTTTGTTTGTAACTAGGTGCTTGATGTTGATAAGGAGTTAAGGCTAGACCAAGTAAGGAAGTAATAAGACATAACAATATTAATAAAGAAATTGAGATAATAAAACAAATAGCTACATCTAATGGCTATCCAATACATTTGATAAATAAATTAATAAGAAAGAACAAAAAATGTCACTAGAACTAATATTTCCAAAACAAACTAAAGAAATTAAAAGCTATAAAAGTATTACATATTGTGGAAATATTTCCAATGCAATTTCAAAAATAATATCTTCGGCAACATCAGCATTAATATCATTTAAAACACAAAATAGTATTGGAACAAAATTGTTAAATGTAAAAACAAAACTACCAAAATTAAAAAAATCTGGTGTTTACAAAATTAATTGTCCAAAATGTAATGCAGTATATATAGGTCAAACACAAAGAAATTTTGAAGTAAGATTTAATGAACACTTAAGAGCATATAGATTACAACAACCAGATAAGTCGAACTATGCAAAACACCTACTGGAACATCCAAACTCACTTATACACACCAATGACATTCATATTCTACACATTTGTGATAAAAAACAAAATTTAGATTTTTTAGAAGAACTTGAAATTAAAAGACATCTAGCAGATCAACAGTTTAAAGTAGTTAATGAACAAATAAATCTTGGAAGTTCTCCACTATTAAACTGTTTACTTTGATTAAGTCTTCATTTTATACATAGATAAGACATTATTGTAACATAAATATATTAAGTTATTGTAAAGATCAGCATGATATAGTTTTTTCCTGGTTTTTCTATATCATTGCACAGTTATACTGATCTTAGAGGGAAATACATCCAGGATAATCCCTTAGGGCTAATAACATCTAGGCTTTAATATTGTTATGTCTTATTACTTCCTTACTTGGTCTAGCCTTAACTCCTTATCAACATCAAGCACCTAGTTACAAACAAACAACATGTAATTTCAATATGTCAATCTGACGATGCTAGTTATAGCGAAACAGCTGTAATTGATTTTAAAGCGAATTTTTCAAATAAATAGTGGAAGTTTAGTTTAACTTTAACTTTAGTTTAACTGTGCAGTTATTTATTGTTCTTAGTAAACTTAAATTACTATTTACATACATTTCTTCTAACTAAATTGCTTAATGCTTATGAAATAAAGAAAAGTGGCTGATATATTTATGAGAATTATTCCAATATCCTTTTATATTTTCATACATAGGTAAGTTTTACTTTTTATTTATATTTGAGCTTAGCTATTCATCTCAATATATTGCAAATATAGCAAAATACAGTAAAAGAAAAGGTATATGATTACGCATTCGACGTCAGCAGAATTTTCTGCCGCCTTCCAACTCCCCTTAACGCCTATCGGCGGTACGCAGGCCGCCAAAGGGCGTTATGTACGGCCTATTTGAAGACTACAATAACTCAAACTGCTAATTCAAAATCGTCCCGACCCAACGTCGGCTGTTTTACATATAAAATTAACGTTTTGAGAACAAACGGCCTTCATGAATGTAATGACGAATTTCCTTTTGTAAATGTTTTATAAAAAGTCGGACAATTGCATGAATAATTATTACTGTCTTATTGAAATTCTTTTGTTTCCAATCTGCGTCATTTTAATGCTAAGTAAATTAAACTGTGTGTATTCGAATCTTGAATTTAAATTTTTCTGTACAAGAGCATTTATTTAGGTAGTACTTTCATATAAGTATATACTTACTGTTAATAAGGATCTTAATTAAATTGGTATTTTTGTACAAAGAAATTTTTATCATTTAAAAAGAGATTTTTGAAACAAAATATCAGAAAAACATGTAAATTAAATGTTTATAAACCGATAACTTTTAATAATAATTCTAAAAGTAATTTATTTACGTATCCCAAAAATATTTTTCTTAAATTTAACCTAACCTAACCTAACCTAACCAGAAACTGGCCAACCAATATGGACTGCTGAATACTCTTACACCCTATAAAGAAATCAAATATTTTTTTTATCACAAATGTGTGGTACTTGAATCATTGAATCTTAGTTCAAAATTTCTTTCTAATTGACCTATATATATAGCATTACATTTTGAACAATTAATTTTGTAAACACCAGAATTTTTTTAATTTAGGGATTTTTGGTTTTACATTTAACAATATTGCACCAAATAATATAATAATAAAATATAGATTATGTAATTCTAGGGTATTTATTTTTAGTTCTTTACAGGATCTTCCAAATTCCCCATTTACGTTTCTTGATAAAAAAATCGTTTACATGAAAGCGTCTTTTGTTTTTCTATAAGAGAAATTTTATTAGAGGCGTTTTCCAAGGCTCAATAGCTTCAATAACTGTGTCAATTCGTACAACTGAACCTTTTCGTCTTTGCAACAATGACAACAATGACAACTTAAATAAAACAATTTACTACTGCTTGTTAAAATAGCGTTGCCACGGAAATTCTTTAAAGTTTTTTAATGGTTACCATCTAAAAACCACATTGCTATGATTTTTGTTCACTTTCTCATTATCAAGACCTAAACGGGAAATAAGTTTTTAGTATATTGTAATAAGTTTCGAGTATATTTTAGCGAATTTCGGTAACAGCATGATATTAATTTTTTTTAATGTTAATTTTTGCATTAAATTTAAAAACAATAACATTTTTGAATAGAGAATGAAGAGACCTTTCAAATGATACATCATTTCAAATGATATACTTCCCATTTAAAAAATTGGGGGTTGTACCTGTCATTCTAAGGGGATTGAAGGTAGGGGTTGCATTTTCACGTTAAAGAATGTCAAGTTATAATTTAAATTTGACGTGTTTCGGGATTTTTTATAAATATGTACAGTAATCGAAATAATGAATTTATTCCATTTGGCTTTTACACACTGTATAAACATCCCATGTAAATTTAATTTATCTAAATTAACACATTTTGAGACAATTTTGAAAAATTAAAAACTCTGACTTGTGTTTACAAGCTTTAAGAGAAATATATCCAAGTTGACGCCACTGCAATGGTTCCGTCTCATCAACAAAGAAACTCATTTTTTGAGATTTGTGTTTCTGTTTAATAGCCTAATTTAAATTCGAAATACAGCGGCAATAAACAATAATTATGGTAGTTACCACAAAATGTCGTTATGAAAAAAATGATGTTCTATCTACCTAGTCATTAGTCATTATAATAATGAATTTGAAAAAGGAATCAACTCCAATTATACCTATAGATATGATGTTATTACATTCCGATTCTACCACTTCCAATTGAGAATTATCATCAGCAAAACGAATGCGGTTTTTAAAAATATATAGTTTAAATGCAAATCAACCTTATTCATTAAATAATCCTGATCATAATATTAATTAATTTTAAATCGATAGTTGTAGTTCAAAAGTTGATTATAGAGTCAGTGAATTTATTAAAATAGAGGGGGTTTTTGTGGCAAAATATAAAAAAATATCGATAAGAACTATATTTAATATTATTGAATACTTTACAAAAAGACAAAGTAACGTCGAAACACAGAAATAAAATCAGTCTTTGTTATTGGTATTAATTTTCCCATGGAAATAAAATGACAGAACTTCTGAAAGTAACTAGGTTTTGAATATTTCTTAAACGAGTTGGTAAAGTATTGTTGGCTTTGATTCCTTTGATTCCTTTTGAAAAAAAGGAGTAGTATGATGAATCCTTAAATTGTTTCTTTCAAAATAACCAATACAAAAAAATACACTGTTAATACTGTTAATAAGTTTTCCTTTAAAATCTTTCTAGAAACTAGATTTATATAAATAGAAATGGATACAGTTTCAGTACAATTACAGCTATCAATAACCCTCATTCATCAGTTTTAATTGTTTTAACGTACTTAATAATTTTTGGTGAAGGTTATTTCCTGATACCGCGTATTCGCCAAAATTTTAAACAATTATAATGTGTTAATTGTATAATTTGAATTGTAATTTCTAAGCGTATTATAACTATTTTGGTTTTAATAATAAGTTATTTTAGATTTATTTTATTTATAAAATAACATATTTATCAAATAACCTTAATTAAAGAAATAACAGCGTATAAAAAGAAAAAAAAAACGATAAAAACAATTTGCTATAAACAGAGTACTAATAGCATGAAAGGTATATTTAAAATATTATTTTTGTACGCAATTTTATGAAATTTAAAAAATATCCACTGCAATTGTTGAGCAGTGTACTTCTTGAAAACTACCATAATTTTTTTTCTTAAGTCTGTAAATTGTAGATTTTCAAAAACCAATTCCAGAAAACGCCAATCAAATTTTTTATGAAATAAGATTTACATAAAACCGCCATTTAAAACAGTACCCTCCATTTTGAAAATTTGGGAATATTTTGTAATAGTAATTAAAATTATTGCAATAGGTTTTGCTTAAAATTTGAATTTAATTTTTGGAAAAAAATATCAATATCTAATTTTTGTAAACTTTTTTAAAACACCTATTTTAGCTCTCATAATGTGTAAAAATAATTAAATTATATTAATTTATAAAATAACGTATAAAAAAGTATAATTTACATAAATTTTAGTGGTGAAATATTTATTTTCCTCGCTAACACTAACAAAATAGTTACTAGAAACACGTAAATATAAAAAAATATTATAATTTTATATGTACGGTATCCGCCAAAATAAACCATACCGAAACAGAGAGTGCTGTGGAGTTGTTTATGTAATATGGATTTGTCATATTTGACTTAATTGTCATTAGTTCATATATTAATAGTACGCTGCAGTAAAATTTGATTTAAAAATGGTTCTAACAACGGAAGAAAAAGTGTTTTTGGTAGAGCATTACTTTCGTTCATACGGAAAAGGTCGTAATGATGGTCCAAGCTTAGGTGTCAATAAAATATCAACAAAAATTTAATAAAGCAGCTTCTAGTTAAAGTGTGATGTTAGCTATTGTTGAAAAATTTCGTCGCACTGGTAGTGTATTGTGTCAATGTAAAGGTTCTTCAGGTCGTCAAAAAACAGTATGCACTAACGAAAATGAAGGACGTGTTTTTAACCAAGTTGTGCAATCACATCAAAGAAGTCTTGTAAGAACTGCATGTAAACTCAACATTAGTGAAACGTCTTTACGTCGTATGTTCAAATCAATTGGTGGTTATCCATACCGTATTCAAGTTGGACAACGACTAAATGCTGCGGACAAACGTGCAAGAGAAATTTACTGTGCTCGCATGTTGAGTTTAATTTACGAAGATCCCGAATTTTTGAAAAACATGGTTTTAAGACGAGAGTCACGTTCATCTTAGCGGCTTTATTAATCGACAAACAACCAGATTCCTTGCATTTGAACGTCCTGATGTCATTGTAGAGAAACCACTCCACAGTCTTCGAGTTACCGTTTGGTGCGCGGTATCTGGTAATGGAATGATTGGTCCTTATTTCGTTGAAGGTGATAATCAGAATCCACTTACTGTCAACCAAGAACGTTATAGAGAGAAAATTATTATACCTTTTGTGAGAGATCTAAATAATTTTTGCCGTGCATGAAATCTACAGTTTCGCACACAATGGTTCCAACAAGATGGTGCAACGAGCCATACAGCTGTGCCCACCTTAGACTTACTCCGTCAGCATTTCGATAATAGAATAATTTTCCGGGGGAACAGACTTGAGATCCTTCTCTTTCACCTGATCTGACGCCACCTGACGCATATAATATGTCTCATTTGGGGCATAATGAAGGAAAAAATATTTCATTCGGAAAATCCGCCGGCGAATATTGCCGAACTACGGGAAAGAATACAAAATATGTTTCGGCAGTTCCATCAACCACTTTTTATAAATATGTTTATTGACTTACAAAATCGATATGAAGCTTGTTTGCGTCGAAATGGTGAACATTTTGAACACTTACATTACAGAAATTAAAAATTAATTTTATTTTCGGTATCTACTGTTTATTTTGGCGGATACTGTACTTATTTACATATAAAAGTAAAATATTTATTTATTGTTAACTTAAGAGGTTATTTGTTTTAAATTACATCTCAAGAGATTTCAGTTTAACCATGGACCATTACTTGTAAACATACTAATGCACATTAAACACTTTTTTATGTAATAAAACGGTTAATTTCCCCACGTCATTCTTTCGTGATTTATGTTTCGGTAAATTTTCCACTGTAATGTACTACCATAAACCAGAAAATAAAATAACCTAAATGCTAGTGGTAAGTTAACTGTCATGTAAAGATAATAAATTTTGTTTAAATCATTGAAACAAAGTTGCTACTTCAATATACAATAAATGTACTAGACCAACAGAAAATGGAAATGAAAATTAAAATAAAATTATCACTGATGAAGAAAGATTTGGCAATATATTAGATTTTTATTATTTTTACGAGGGTTGCTTTTATATTTCGGGATTTGGCAACCCTGGTGTTGCAATCTGGCAACTGACAGCTCTATCGTAAACTTGGACATTTTTGAGGTTATACGTACTCAGAACGTTTTGACATAAGAGCGCTATTTGTGTTGTTTACAGTAACTTAAAAGATTCATCTCAGCCCAAAAATGGAATTAAATTTTTTTTACAACTTTCGACGTGGATTAACTCAATAAAAAGTAGTTTTATAACAACGGGCAATAAAACAACCGAAATAATGGGACCAGATAATTTAAATATATTTTTTAACATATGTATGCATAAAACCATTAGGATTATAATGTTTAGATCTAAGCACAGGCCCCTTCGTGTAATCTTTATCGACCAATGCCACGGCACATTAGTCCTTCTCGACAATGTTTTTCATCTGTAAAATATGCACGCCTCTTTCTATTTAAAAATATTTGTCACGGCCATGCCGAACTGTATTGTATACATATGCGTGTATGATGCGTTTTGTATTTCCAGTTCCGACATAAGGATATTGGCAGCTGGTTTTACAAATAATCCGTTATGGAGGGATTTATGTATATATATTTTATGCTTTTTACACGGATACTTGGGTTTTTAAGAGTGTTTGGGTGTTCCGAGTGCGTATGTGTTGGATATTAACGCTTTAAGGGGACAGCCATCACATATTTACCCATTTACCTGTGTGGATCAACAGAAGAGGCCAGCAAAAAGAAAAACCAGAGAAAACCTTAACAACGAGAAGCGACAGTGAGCCAATTTGCTGGGTATCGTTTTGGTAGGCGCATGTGCTAAATAAATTGTGTATTTGCATATTAAACAAATTTTGTTATAGTTCATAAGCTGAAGTTTAACTAATATTGGTCGAAAAAATTATTTTTTTTAAATTCGAAAAAAAACATAACACACTTGTTTTTTTTTAATTTATAAATATAACTACTATCACTACTTCATAACTACTTCATTATCAAAACTCAAATAGTGACCACAAAAAGACAACAGTTGATAAAACTTAATGATAAGCAATATAGTTAGAAGAAATGTATGTGAATAGTAATTTAGGTTTGTACATTAGTTATAAGTTTTTTAATCTTTGATAATATCAGAAAATTTCACTTAAACAAGTATAATAGTTGCTATCAAGTTCATATTATAGATTAAAATAAAAAGCCTAATTTTCAATCCTTCAAGTCAAATATTCAAGTATTCAAAAGTTATAATAGAACTATCTAATTAATTAATATTAGTTAATATTAATATCCATTTCATGTTATTTGCTTAAATTTGCATAAATTCAAGGATATACACTTGTCAAAATTAGCACATTTCAAACATCAATTTTATAGGGAAAAAAATGATCAAAAAATAATTTAAATAACTTTTTCATGAATGTAAGAATACAGATTTTCGATATATTATCAAAGAAACATTTAAATATGATAAGAGTTTTTATCATTTTATGTAAAATTAGGTTAAATTTTGCAAATTGAAACAATTGATTGCTAATTTAATGTCATTAGTGTCATAATTAAGGAAAAGGTATAAAAGGCCGTGCATTTTGGTTTTCGTCCTCTTATTCGTTCTGATTCCGCTAATTGGCAATTGAAATTGATCACGAAAACTGGTATCATAACCACACTTTTAATCAAAAATTGAGTTTAATTACATTATTTAACAAAAATGTTATAATCATAGTAATTAAATAGAATCAAATTACTAACCAAAAAGTGCGATTCATTAAAATCGATCAAAATTCTGGTAAGATTGATAAGATTTGTTTCATCTTTATTGGACATAAAGCCGATTCGATAAAAATGGAAATTTGGTAGATGGAGGATTGCCGGCCTGCCTAGCGAGATCGTTACCAACCTAAAGACAGTTATTTGAAGTACGTTCATTAAAAACATTTTATTTGTGTGCGCATAACTATTTAAAAGTAAATCAAGGACAAATATTACTATTGATTAAATATTTCTCAAGGTGTTTCTATTGTATTAGGTAAAATATTGCATGTAATAAATCTTTGAAAGAAATTAATAGTTTATAAAATTTTTGTATTAAATAATACTCTATAATGTTTTATAGAGTAGTCAAATTGAGTTTTACTTGAACCCTACCCAAGATAAAGAGTCTGGTCTCGAAATAAATCAAATTGTTACTGATCTAGCAAATTTTAATTAAGGCGTTCATTTAAAAAATAAAGTAAACAACAGTTAAAAATTTAAACATTTCATTTTTTAAATAACGTTGGCTAAATACTGGGACAATATAATGCAATCTTGCGCCAATATTGTTCCTACATTGGAAAGCGTTACCATTTTTGTCTAATTCCAATATTGTTAAATGTTGACGGCAACGTCTGGCCAATATAGCGCCAAGATAAATTTTTTGCAACACACCACTCCACAGCCTTTTTGTTCAAGTATGTCACTTGTTGATTGTAAACCATTAAAATTTTATTCAAATAAATATTGAATCATCAGCAAAGTGAACGGTTGAATATGGAAGAATATATTTGGAGAGATCATTAATATAAATGATAAATAATAGAGGTCCAAGAACGAATCCTTGCGGAATACCGGGAATGCCCTGTTTTAAAAGATTAATAGCGGTTGTTGTGGAACACAGATTTAATTAATGAGTGAGGAATCCCCCGAACACTATAGTACCAAATTTTTTATAATAAAATTCCACGATATGCATATACAAAAATATATTTTGACTGATAAGCGTCATCACTACGATATACACCCTAATTTGCGTTTTTTTCATAACCAAATACGTCGCCTTGTAAAGTTTCTAATATCAAACAAAAACAAACTTTCTTTAAGCTCGGATGACAAAGCGTCTATTAGGATGCGTTGATCCGGCAGTCAAACAAAATTAAAATACATCAAATTGGGTCGAAAAGGTCGACGCTTTGATCTCCATCAAGGGTGTCGCAAAAGCGACGCACGCGTTTCGACGCCGTCTCATTTGGAAAGAACACCGTCGAGGCGGAATTTACAATGTGATTGTCGCTTTTGTAACTTGGCTCGTCAAAGCTTTGACGAGCTTTATTATTCCAGGATTTGGAATTAGGAATTAACCTTCATTGAGAGTTGATACTGTAAAATATTGCACAAAGTAATTTGAATGTAGCTTATTTGAGAATTTGTGTACGGGCGGGATCAGTTACACAATATAGTTGATAAGTTAATTCGATTTAGTTGGGCAGGATATGGAGAAAAGCACAAAAGAGCAGGGTTAATCGAAATAATTGTAAGGCATTTGGATAGGTATTAAATTTTTTATGAAATCCATATTATCCAATATTACCTCTCTTTGTAGCATAGGATTCCCAAAAAGTTTTATTCAAACGTGGATATATATATGTAAACATACAGTGCGGTCCATATGTATGGAATAAATTCCTTTGTAGCGTTATTATGTACTATATGAAAAAAACCTAAAATAGGTCGATTTTTATTCTTAAATTGACAATTTACAGTATGAAAATATTATCCCCCTCCAGCACCCCTTCGGAATTATAAGCACCCCCTCGAAAATTTTAAATTGCAAAGGGGGTCGTGTGGCACCTCGTTGGAAAGGGATTTTAGTCCTCTGTTTAGCAATATAAAGTTTTTTAAGTTTGGTGCAATCATAACTGAGAAAATTGATTTTTAAGATGTAAAATTTTGATAATGTCTCTAACACAAAACTTTACGTAGAATGAAGATAATAATGTCACATAATGATTAGAATGTGTTTTTCAATGTATTTGACACTTAAATTAAATGTTCAAAATGACCACCATTCACTTCTTGACAATAACCGAGGCGATATTGTTTGGTCTATTAAAATAACTTTAGAAATAATTAGGTATTTTCGTATCTGTTCTGCTAAATATTCGAAAAAAACTTTGAAGATATTAAAATAATAGTCAAAAAACTAAATAAACAATTGATATAAATCTAGTAGGTTGCTGTCATTTAGGTATTTAAAGTTACTAAAAGACGTCAGTATAATATTTGTGCGCGTATTAAATTTAATTATGGCTCATTTGTCCGAGACTCAAATAATAGACATTTTAATTATGATTGGTTGTGGTAATAAAACCAGAACTCAAAAGGAGGTTTGTGAAATTTTTAATAATAAATACCCTGGTCAACATGTTTCGCAGTCTACAGTTAGCAAAATTGAAAAAAAGTTTCGTGAAACTGGACATGTAAAAAATATTGAAAAACCAGGTAGAAATGTTCAATTTACTGATGAAAAAAAGATGTACTTCTAGAGATTGAGGAAAATCCGCATAAGACAACTCGAGAGCTTGCCGCCGACAATGATGTAAGTAAATCATCTATTTTGAGAGTTCTGCATAAAGAAAAATACCACCCTTACAAAGTTCAGTTGGTTCAGGAGTTAAATGAAGATGATCCTGATAGAAGGCAAGAATTCTGTAAATTGATGATGGATAGAATGATCGCAGATTTGCAGTTCATAAACAAAATAGTTTTTTCTGATGAAGCGACGTTTCATTTAAACGGAACGGTTAACAAACAGAACTGTAGATATTGGAGCAGAGAAAATTCTCACTGGATGTGTGAGGCTCACACTCAATATCCTAAAAAAGTTAACGTTTGGGCTGGTATCATTAACAATAAAATTATTGGCCCTTATTTTTTTGAGGGCACAGTTACTGGTGAGGTTTATCTAGATTTTTTGATTAACTTTTTAGTGCCTACATTACAAAGAGTTTTTCCTGATGTTAATCATCCAAATGAGATAGATCGATCTATTTACTACCAACAAGCTCCACCGCATTTTGCACGTACTGTTAGAAATTATTTAAACGAGGTTTTTCCCAATAGGTGGATTGGAAGACGTGGGGCGATCGAATGGCCGGCTAGATCCCCCGATTTGACTCCTCTCGATTACTTCTTATGGGGTTATTTAAAATCTAAAGTATATTTTAATAGACCAAACAATATTGCTGATTTAAAAGTTAGGATAACGGAACAAATTAACAATATAACCCCCGAGGTCATACAAAATGTTGTACGAGAATTCCAATATCGCCTCGGTTATTGTCAAGAAGTGAATGGTGGTCATTTTGAACATTTAATTTAAGTGTCAAATACATTGAAAAACACATTCTAATCATTATGTGACATTATTATCTTCATTCTACGTAAAGTTTTGTGTTAGAGACATTATCAAAATTTTACATCTTAAAAATCAATTTTCTCAGTTATGATTGCACCAAACTTAAAAAACTTTATATTGCTGAACAGAGGACTAAAAACCCTTTCCAACGAGGTGCCACACGACCCCCTTTGTAGTTTAAAATTTTTGAGGGGGTGCTTATAATTCCGAAGGGGTGCTGGAGGGGGATAATATTTTCATACTGTAAATTGTCAATTTAAGAATAAAAATCGACCTGTTTCAGGTTTTTTTCATATAGTACATAATAACGCTACAAATGAATTTATTCCATACATATGGACCGCACTGTACATATAGTTATTTTGGCTTCACAACAAGGACAGAAAATTGACGTTTATTTGTTTATGGACTATCATATAAACTGGGTGTGCAGTATACAGGTATGAAGGAGGACGAGGACTGATGCTCAAGACCGCTTTATAGCTGTAACTTTTTTTTAGGAGTGAAAAATCTTCAAAAAGAAGAATTGCCCAATAACCAGATAGTGTGGGATTCTTACCGACTAAAAACCACTCAGAACTAAACTAAAGTAGCCTTTTTTACCCTCAGGCATTATTTCAAAGAAGGCAGAAGAGCTAGTTGATGATGTGGGTTCAGTTTTATTTTTCCCCTTTAATCTGCACAGACCATTTACCTATCATATCTTCTCATTTCCTTTCTTTTGGTGGATGTAATTATCATAACCATTTTGTTCACAGTTTCCCAGTTTGCTGTCGTCTCTAGCATTTTCCCAATCGTATTTTCTGGCGTAAGTCTTCCTACCTTTATTTCGGCGTCTTTCCTCTGCTTTTCCCAGCGGACACATTCGAAAAACGTATGCTCTGCATTGTCTTTTAACCCACAGTATTGACACTCTTGCGTATTACTTATGATGATCCTTTCCTCCACCAGTAAATCTATTGGGGGGGTTCTTGCAACTACCAGCAGACCCGTGGTCGGTGTTGTTCTGTAAGCGCATGTTATTATTATGGCGACTTTTCTCTGTACGCTCAGTAGTAGATTTTCTTTTTTATGGCTCTCTGCCAAATAGTTGCGCCATATAGTAGGATCGATTGGACCACCGAACTCAGTATTTGTCTGCTGCCTTCTCGAGGTCCTCCAACATTTGGCATTATTCTGCTCATATGACCTTGCTTTATTGGCCTTACATGTTACACAGTGTTGGGCCAATAACTGAGCCTTGTGGGACACCACAGGTAACTACCATTCTTCCCTTGTTTCCCACAATAAGTACCCTGTCTTCTAGATAGTTGGCTAGGATATAGATACGCCGGTAGCCCCTATTCCTAATTTCTTCGAGGATCCCGCTCCAAGGTGCCGAGTTGAAGGCATTTTCGACATCTACCGTTATCATGGCACGTATTTTTCTGTCAGTTCTTTCATTTGCTTCATCGGCGAACCTTTGAACCTTTTCCAGGGCGCCAATTGTGGATCTTCCCTCTCGGAATCCATATTGTTCCGGATCGAGGCCCCCATGTCTTTCCAATTCAGAATTAAGTCTCCTCAGGATAAGTTGCTTGAGGAGTTTCACTAATACGTTAAGTAGCAGTCTTGCTTCAAAAATTAACAGCTTCTTTAGGCATGCTTCTGGAAGAGTGATCTAGTCAAACTGTTAGAAAAAGGTTGCATGCATGTAATTTATGAGCTAGAAGGCGTAGTCACATCTACTTAATTGCCAACAATGGATACGGTTACTGGTTGTCTCTAGTCATTTTAAGAACAATCAGTAACTAATCTATAAACTGACTCGACTAACTCAGAGTTAGAGTCTGGTAGAGTGGTCGTGGAAAAAAACAAGGAAAATTTGATTTAGTAATTAGCTATTATGTTATTATTCTGTCAAGGTAGAATGATAAAAGTAATATTTACATGACTACAATGATTGCTATGGGATCCACGTAGTACTAGGTGGTTAACAACATATCTTCATTTATGTAGGTAAATATTATAGATTTAATTATTTCTGGTAAGTAGAAAATATGAATTATATTAATCGATAAAATGGTTTCAGGTAGACCAGCTATTGCATTGGCTTTTGGCAGAATGTAGGTTTGTTTAGTTACCAGGTGTAGCAATCTCTGGAACAAGGTACCAATCCTGGAACTTCTCCACAGGAACAATACAATGGATGGCAACTATACTAATTGATGGAAGTCTGTACTCGGTTAATCACAGGTAAATTAAGATGGTAATTGGCCTAAAATCAAGTTATGACCTTTTAAGAGAAGCTGCTTACCGTATATGGCAGCGGCCGTAAGAGTTAAGTAATCTTGTTATCCACAATGGGTGTATATAGTCTACTTCGACTTAAGATGATTACTTAATCTGATCTTAAATGGGTATTTGTATTTCTTTTTCAGAATCCGTATAAAATACGCAATAGAATCTCCTGGCTTGAGCTCCAACAAGAAAGATAAAAGTGACAGCATGAGGAAATGAGAAAGACAACGTTATTTCCTTTCCACAACTAGGCAACCTTTGGTGACAATAGCTAACCATAGTAGGCATACAGTACAATTTAATTTGTTATTAATTAGAAGAATAGAGTTCAAGGTCAATGTTTGTTAATTTGTGTGATTTATAATAAAGAAGAATTAAGTTCATGGTCAAATATTTGTAGTGCAAGATATAAACAATGATATTTAATAAAAATAATTTCAGAAAACGTTATGGATTCAAACTGTAAGTAGATTTATTTGTTAAATAGTTATATTACATGATCAAACAATTAAAATAAACCTGTAACACAATGTGTTACTAGCGTTATATTATTTGACAGGTTTTTCAAGAAACATTTTTCGATTTGCATTATTTAAGGCTGTTTTATTAAAACCCTTCCCCTTACCAATCCAACTAATCAGAAACATCCACATCATGTTTTCTTTATTTACTATCAAGGGTGCAACTAATCGTTGACACTTACCATTTTAAAAACTTTTGTCCTCCCAAGCAGGGAAACTGTTGATTAATTATTTAAGAGGAACACGTCAGCTTTGCCTAGCACGATTTTTATTAAAAATTAATTTAACGAATTGGGAAGTGATCCAAACCCTAAAATGAATTTTTCTTATATTACGCCCAATTTCATTAGGCCAGACTTGATAATCATTTCAATTGGCTAAAACATTTACTGTTGGTTTGAAATAAACATATGGAACAAAAGTTGAAAGAATGTACCTACGTATCCATATTTGTAGTATGTTGTGTTTCTATTTTTATTTTCTAAGTGACATAAATGACTTTGATTGACACTCAGCCACCGAATACGGAACTACGAATAGAATTGCAAGAACCTAGTTACTGTCTAGATCCGTATGCGACATCGAGTAGCAGCGGTTGTGTTAAAAAGTATTGTGGATAATACAGATTCCTTAAATTTATATCTAGTGCCATCTATCTGTCAATAAGAAGTACTCTGCGATAAAATAGACAGCTACATTTCAACGAAACTAAAGTTAATATAAATATATGTTTACAATCAAAAAATGATAATTTATTTATTTGTTTTGCTTAAAATACAAGTCATGTTTCAAAGATTATTTCTCAAACACTTGAAAATATGAGGGACATCAAATATGGGAATAATTTCTTGGTCATTTATCACAAAACCAAAATTTCTATTCTCTTCTTTTCTTTTTAAGTATTCCTCCTTCGTTTCACTCATTAGCAGTCTAATAGCTCCGACATTATTTTCACTTGGGCACAATCTGTCGATACTACCTTCAAACCTATACTTCGACATTTGCAGATTAGAACCTTCAGCAAATTTTTTAATGCCATGGATTTATGAGGTCCTCCACTAAATGTAAAAGCTAATGGTTGCTTCCACTGTTTATACAGTCCTTTCAGCATAAAAATGTTTGCATGATCTGCTAGTACAGGTTTTCTTTCTTTATAAATTACAATTTGATTTATTCACTTACCAGGTAAATTTAAAGTTGGAACTGCTCTTCTTATGAGACCTCTTTTGGTACCTATAACTTTACAGTTACTAGAAAAATGTTCCTCACAAAATACATATTTTTTATAAATGTCTTCAACTGACAAGTCTTTATAATTTAAAGACTGTATCTTTAAAATCCACTCACTAAACACACTTGGTTCATTTTTTTGGAAAACGATGCATTTTGCCTTCACAACATTTCCTTTTAGATAAGGGGGGTTGATAGTTTGAATCCATTTTAGGGACAGAATTATTTGGAAGCACAAAACCAAAGATGATATACACTAACAAAGCTATCAAATCAACACAATTTATAATTTATGTCGGCTATTCCGCAACACTTCTCAGTTAACTATAAAAGAAACAATTTGTGATACACACTGGATCAAGCCAATGGACATATTTGCCTCTGCACTTTTATCTTCCTTCTTTCAATACCTCTGCACTATTTTCCCACATAACACTAATGGTACATTCACATTCTAAGAATATGCCCATGAATTACGTTTTCGAACATTCTGAAAGGTATATGCTAAACAACTCCATTTCACGTTCCGTTTCTTGTAAATTTGTATGTTCTTTATGGTACATTCTTAACATGTTCGTATCATGTAATTTTTAAATACCCAACAATCATTCCACTGAAAGTGATATGATGATATGATAAGAATATGTTGTACAAAAGATGAAAGGAATATTCTTTTGGAGACGTGAATATAATGTGTGATATTCATTCCTTTTGTTTAGATGAGCAAGTTACTTTTGATATTTGAAGAATATAACTTGGTTATAGAAACTCGCGATAGACAGTAAAAAAGTGTATGTTTGTGCCAGTAGTAGTCTAAACTGTGTACAGTAAAAATATATGGTAATACTGAGAATATGCTATGTACGTACTACCAGAACATTTTTATCACCTGAATATAATATCCTTATCATGCACTGAGTAGTATCAAGACATATTCTAAGAACTAAAATAGACTAAAATAGGATATTACCATCTAATGCTGAGAATTTGATCTTTACATACTTCAGAACATTCGTTGCATATACATATCAAGTAATTTGGTACGGCCTTTTGAGGTGACTATCACATTCTGATCATGTACTGAACGGTATTTACGCATATTAATAGAACATCCTTGTTCCAAAAAGAATGTTCTTATTATGTGCAAAGAATGTAAAATTGTTGTCTGGGTTCTATTAGAAAAACATATAAAAGCATTAAAAAAGAATCTTTGCATTCTGCTCCATATTTTATGTTAATAATTCTGTAGAAAAAAGTGAATTACAGTTGGAGAATCTCCAAAAAAAAGAGCGATAAAGTAAATCAAAGATGCTTCCATTTTTAGCAGTTGTTTTTGATTGGCCTATTTTTAATCCAGTTACGTGTCACTTGGAGAAGGTGTGGAAGGTCTAAAAAAATTCGATCTTGGGTTTAATGTACCTGAAGTTGCTATTGAATTTTATATATTTGTGGGAATTTAAGATGGATGAATTATAAGTAGTCATTATGTTACTGGATATTATTCCGTGACTGGTTAAAACTCAATGACGAAACCAAAGAGTTTGTGATGAAATATTAATATCTGCCCTTTTTACGAGAAACATATTTTTTGTAAAGGGACAATACTCTCAAACTTACCTACATTCATAATAAAAAAACAAAATACAGGTTAGATAACTGACAACAATATTTTTAAATATTTAGACTATTTAGACCAATAATAACACAAGTGGTAACTTTAATAAAATCTAGTTTCTTTACAGTTATTTCCATTGTTCGTCTAATATTCTAAATTCAACGAGGAGAAGGGAATCTTGAAGGTATTAAGATGGTAGTAAAACTGACATTAAATATAGTGTTGTGTATATTTTGAACTTGCCCCGTATTGGGGATGATATGCAAAAGTTAACAAAATCAATAATGAAGCAACTAATAGAGACATACATGACTTGCAGTTGTTCAAACAAGCCGACCATCAGGACCCGACAAACAAAGATGCAGCCTTAATCAACTCACTTCAGTAACAAACCCTTGAAAGCTCATAACCAGAAGAAGAATGAAGAAGCTTTTTAAACCATCGCGTTTAAATGACTTTACAAAATAAAGAAATTGATCGCAAAATCTATATAGGTGGGTAATTAGGTAGGTGGAATAAAGAATAAATAAATCAATTATACTTATTTACTAAGATATTCTGTATAAATCTTTTTTAGATTGCACCAAAAAGATTGCTTATATTTCTTGTTAAAATATATTTGGTAAGTCACCCGTATTTTGTACTTTTTATTTATACTTTATATTGTAACCATTAAAAACTTAAATAAATATCCATGTGTGGGGTTAGTTTAGAAGATTTTAAAAAACGCTGGAACCCGTTAACTTTGAAATTCAAATTTGAGCTTTTTAAACATAAATTTAAATCTGAAAAATAGAAAATTGTTTCTACCTGCATCCAAGGTAAACAAACTTAATAGTTTCCATACCAAGCTTGACCGTTTTATATGAAAAAACAACTACTTTCTGGGCTATATGCCCCAACGGACATTATTTTCAGTATGTATTTGTTTATAAATTTAAATGTACAGGGTGATACACGCAAGTCTGGCATCGTCCATGATATATATTAATAATGAAACACCCTGTATGTTTTTATGACCATGTAGGGTCTGTTATGAATTATTTTGAAAATAATAATGTTTCATACTTTAAATAATGGTTTTATTTTTAATTAGCTGAATGCAGACCTCAAATTTCTTCACTAAGTATCAATATTTTGGTTTTGTTAACATTTTTTGTCACGAATAGGTAAAAACTGTATAGATAACTATGCCAATATAATTAAACTAAATCGGTAAATAATGTCTATCAGTTGTTGATGTGTTGACATTTAAATATCGTAGTTGTTAATTCTTAATCAAAAACTAATATCTTGCGAAGTAATAATGAAATATTTAACTGAGACTCACCGGATTGAAATTTTAATGATGATTGGTTACGGCGATAATTGCAGTTGAAGTGGCAAACTTATTTAATCAAAAGTATCCTTAGTTGGCTCATATTTCAAAAGGTACTGTGTCTAAAATTCATGCACAATTCAGGGAACTTGGACATGCCAAACCGCACTTCGTTGAAGATGATGTTAAAGTGGATATTATGTTAAGTGTCCTGGAGAATCCAACCTCAAGTTCACGTTAAATGTCTCGTCAAAATAATGTGAGTCACACAACTGTCCTAAGGTGTTTCCATAAAGAAAAAAATCATCCATATAAATTGACTTTTGTGCAAGAACTAATAGAAGATGATCCAGATCGTAGAATGGATTTCTGCGAAAGAATTATAAATAAATTGAACAGAAATGAAATAGCTGTTGGTACAATTCTTTTTTCCGATGAATCAACATTCACATTGAACGGAGAAGTAAACACACAAAACTGTAGATATTGGTCAGAGGTGAATCCTCATTGGATGCGTGAGACACATACTCAGTGTCCTCAAAAGTTGAATGTTTGGGCAGGTATCATAGGTGATCATATTATTGGTTGTTCGAAGTTGTTCCTGAGTTGGCCAACTTATATCCCAACGCAAGAGATCCGGACCTACCGGATGAAAATATCTGGTTCCGGCAGGACGGAGCAACACCCCATATAATATGGAGTATAGGGTCACTATATTCAATTAGTTAATATTAAAGTAATTTCGTGTAAATATGCAAAAACTATTAAATAAATATAAATGATAAACAGAAAAAAATTTTAATATAAAACTAACTTTTACCATTATAATAATGATAACATATTACTTGAGTAATACCACTATCTAACTAGTAATATTTTCTATTGTACTATACCTTATACATACAGTGAAAAATAGTTTTAAAATTGATTTTATCATTATATTATAACTAATTAATGTTAAGTAATTAAAGAAAATTATAAACCTTATATAAATTATGTCTTATATATGGTGTGTTTTATTATGAATGAAACATGGACCTTAGTATGATATTTAAGACTATATAATGTTAAAAAAATCATATGAAATCTAACAGTCAATATTAATTAAGTAAAAATTGTCATATAACCTTTTATTCTTAGACAATACTATTTTTATTGAAAGATTTATTAGCACACACATCGGGAGTAAGCTTGATTCAGATGTATGTAAGTAAATTTTAATCTATAAATATTGATTATTTTATAATGTTCTCAATATATGATATATTTTAAATGGAAACTGTTATAACTAAATTTTTTGATTTTATTGACCTAATCATCGAACAAAAGCTTTTCGATTTTTAATCCGCCTGTGATAAAAGAACTCATGCTATATTAGAAATATTAATTAACATAAAATCAAATATTTAAACAATTACAAATATTTATTGAATCAATACTAATATTACTAATTCAAATTATCAAAATCATTATTATTTCATTATAATATATTCATATTCCAGTTTATTTTATCGGATTAAGAATATTATTTAATATATTTATTGAGTATAGGTCACATATTATTATACATTATCACCTTATACAAGGTGTCACCACCAAAAAACACTTGCAAACCCATAATCAATCCAAACTTGCAGAATCAGTGATCAATATCTCAAAAATCAATCGAGCTACTAAGTAAAATGTGATAAATTAGGGATAATAAAAAACTCTTCGTTTTAACAAAACTTCCAATATTTATTTAAAAACTGCTTTTTTAAAAGACTCAATGACAGCATGACATATGTCAATCTGACGATGCTAGTTTTCTAGCGAAACGGCTGTCATTGAGTCTTTTAAAAAAGCAGTTTTTAAATAAATATTGTAAGTTTTGTTAAAACGAAGAGTTTTTTATTATCCTTAATAAGATGGACTTCCAAAAAGTAAGGGTTAGTACAATCAATTTAGTGATAAATTAGACCAAATAACGTGTTTATGTAATACCCTGTTTATTAAAATAAAACAAAAACAATTACAAACATTTTTATATATAAAATATCTTAAGTAAATCAAAATTAATTTCCAAATTAACGCACAACAGTGCCGCTAATAACTAGCTTGGTTAATGGTCCTTTTTTCTGTATGAAAACACTTTTTTAATTGAACTTCTTGCTTAAAATATGTATTTAAATAAACATATAGAACTGGTATATTTCTGACACCCTCCACAACGTAATAAATCAACATCAAAGAAGCTCGTTTCATTTGTATAGTTGACATATGTCTCGTGACACAAATATGTTCTCAAAATTAAAGCGAAAAGCCGCCGATGAAGCTCACTTCTCGCGAGAATTGACAAGAAATGCAAAGCAAGTCGTCTCAAGATTATTTTGATAGAGGATGGCACATCTCTTGTGTAATACAGCTGCAATTATATACAAAAAATAATATGAATGAAATATTTGAATCAATTACAACGACAAAATGTCTTAATCGATAATAAACACACGTTTAGAGCACAGAATAAGTAATAGTTATTCAATTCTTTATATTGTGGGGTTAAATTTTGTTAATTCTATAAATTTATATTTTGTCAAGGTATTTGTGTGAAACGTGTTGCCTATAGCGGTACGCCTACGACAACAATATGACCTCCCACAATATTTTTTTAAAAACAAATATGACGCCAATGAAAAAAAAAATTTTTTATGATGAAAAACAAATAGTGAAAGAGATACTTAAGTAGTTCCTCCGGTCACTGTATGACGTCACCCACTCAGGTTACGCGTGTAGGTTCGAGTTCTATGATTATTATCTCTGGTCAAATGCTTTGTTTTGTGAGGTTAAAGTTCTGAAAGTCACAGCTGATGGAAGCAGATTTAGAAGTGGTCGTTTTCTTTATGCGAATTTTGCGAATTAATTTGTGTTTGAAATAAACATAAATTCAAAAGAGACATTTATTATTCAATGTCGCTAAAAAAAATGCATTAGAAAGATTCCAAAATGAATTGATGTTACAAGTGAGTACAATTTTTTTTATATTTTTATTCCTATGGAATGTACCTTAAATTAAGATATAGCGTGTTCTTAGTTATAAAACAGTATTCTTCAATTGAAATGTATGAATGTTAAAATTCCTGAATATCCTGTTCTCTCTTCCAAGAACAAACTACATCAAAGTTGTAGCACGTGCTAATTTAATTAAAACCTTTATGATACAAATAAATTTGACAGTAAATATGGATCTCGCACAAATGAATAAGTGACAAAAAAAATCAGTATGAAACTCTAAAGTTCATCGAAAATGTTAAACATTAAGATAGAGCGATAATAATTGTTGAAATTCTAGAGTTTATCGAAAATGTCAAATATTGAAATAGAACGATAATAATTGATATCACCTTAAAATATTCAGAACTTGGTCCATGCATGTATGTTGTAGAGTACTGGTACTTAATTCTTGTCAAATATGTGTTGGAGCAAATTGGCTCCAAATACCTCAGATGTAGAATCTTTACAACTGTTGTCACCTTCAAATGGACAGGAATATGTTCCTTGAGGCTTAAATAACTTGCCTGTCTTCCTGGAACTGCTAGTATTGGATGCCAATACACTTTGGCCCCAAATTTCTTGTCAGGTAGGTTGAATTTTTATGAAAATACACTTTTATACACACACTTTATCGATTTAAGCATTTATCTTGCATGATTATGCGTTAATTGTTTAATTTTACTTACAAAAACTTTAATTTTATCAGGACAAATTTCTTACTCTCCTTTCGCTTTCAGGAACAAAAAGCAAGAGAGAGATTTTAGATTCAACAAAACCATGGTTACCGATAATTCTTTTGTTTTCCCAGCTTTCCTTTTGAACAAAAATAAATAAATTTATGTTGGCAGTGAAGGCAAAGTTACTAAAAAAAATATCAGTTTTTTTATGTTGGTGACTGGTAAGCTCAAATGATGTTTATTGGAACTTTGTTGTACAGGGTGATTTTATTTTAGTGAGATTTGGAATTCTAAAATTATTCCTTCTGATTTTGGGAGTGGTCACAAATTTGTCCTTAACATCTAGAAATTAAAACTAATCAATTATTTTCAAGGTACAATTTAAAAAATTTATAAAATTTATGGAATAATTATCTGGAATAAATTAAACTCATCTTGTAGTTTTTCTATTATCTTTCTATCCATTAATTTATTTTCATAAAAAAAAATCGAACAAAGAATTATAATGATTTTTAATCATTGTTTCCCCCCGAATGTTGTACACCAATTCAGTATCTCTTTCATAATATTTATAAATAAACATGCTCATTTGTATACTACTCCTAATGCCGTAACAATATTTTTTCCAAAACATTTAAGGTACTCGTGTATTTCAGCCTTTTTCCTGCAAGTCTATTTTGAATTGCCGCAACTTTTGAGAGATTTTTTTCGTCATTTGACAAGTGTTGTCAGTTTCTGAATATTTGAGGTTAGGTTATTATTATTACGAATCACCGCCTGCATTATGGACGTCTGCATGCTCTGGTGTAAAGTTCGTGCACCATTATCGCACGTTTCACCATACTCACGGCCTATTCGGCGATGAATTTTGGCTGCATTGCACCTTTCAGCTTAAAAAAATCGAATTACACCGCGCACTTCACACTTGGCGGGTGAAGGGATCGTTTAGGAGAGCGCAGCACGTTCATTACTGACGGGACTGAGGTGAAATGCATAACGGTCATTTCAAATACGTTGCGCAATACATCTGCGCCGTATGAAAAAAAATAGCCCTCGTATGATGGCCTCTTAATAACGTAACAACTTTAATTGTAATAAAAGCTTGTGACGTTTGAAAACAATTTGTTTTAAAATTAGACGTTTAGATTTTAATTTAAATCAAAGATATATCACAAAGATTTAACTTAGAGATAAGAAAACAATTACGAATTGTTGGAAATAATTTATTTATTTTTTTAATATCCCTTATAGAGATTCTTGAGGCACTCCTTTCTGCGACTATTAGAATATGTATAGCAGAGCAACACGGGTGGTTAAGAATGACAAACGGACCAGTGGATGCACTTTCATTTTCACAGATGAATTGTAAACATTGAAATGAAGAGTAAGCGTACACAGATCATTTGTCAACGTACAAATGTATGTGCTATTAATGCATGTACATCAACGGATGTACCAGAGACGTATTTTTTGACTTTTTGACATTTGATTTTTAGTATTACAGAAAAATGTACCTACTTTTTTCTTTAAAAAAAAAATAACAGTTTCAATAACTGTATTAAAATAAAATAAAAAATATTCGGTTTTGCTTAAAAAAAATGATGTTTACTATTATTATATTTTCTTCTCAAAAATGTTTTTTGCTAAATAATAAACAACCAGGAAAGGAAAAGTCTCCTCTATTTTTCATGTAATAGGTATCCAATTCTGCCAAACTGGCTTACCACTTATTCATTTTAAATGGCTAGTACTAGTACAAGAGAAATTAGAGTGTTTTTGGCCATCTACAAAGCATTATAATTTGTAGTTTCTCTCTCTGGACATTCTTCAAAGTAAGAAAAGTTTACTTTCAACAAGGTAAATTTGACAGTTTATATTTTAGATCTGAAGTAACATTTGCTCTGAATTTGTGTGCTGTACATTAACTTGTAATCCAAATAAAGTTTGGTATCAATATTTTTTCCATACGTCATAAATAGGTTGATAAAACGACGTTGTGAAATAACATTACAATTTCGTCGATTATTTTTTTCACCTGTCAAAATATCACAGTTTTGTGATTTCGTCCAATGAAAACGCTTAATCTTCAATGTTCTATGCTAAATGCTAGCCAATCATTTCGTTTTATAGCGATAAAACCACTAGTCGTTTTACCAGGATTGATAAAATTATAGAACTGTCAAAAATCAATATTGCACAATTAATTTTCTTGTTTATAAGTACCTTACTATAAATCAACATTTATTTATATTATCTAAATATTCTGAAATATATTTTGTTATTATTATTATCAAAATTCAATTCATCTAAACGATACTGAAAACCAAATATGTAGTTATTTTAAAACTAACCTGCTTCCTGGTTCTGTATGCATTTAAAACTTTTATATGCCTACAGGCAAATGTGGTCTTGTAGGTAAACTTTAAATAGATATACCTAATAATTTTTATTTTGGTAATTTTCTCTTTAATAATATAATTGTATAAATAGGTATAAAAATGAATATTTATTCAAATTATAACTCTGTTTTCACGACGCTCACGACATCTGACAACTGTCAATACTATCTAGTGTACCCTTAGTTGTTCTAAGAGTGTACCTATAGGATAAGTTAATAGGAGGGGTAACGGCATTTCGTGGACCATATTGATTACGTCATTAAAGTCGGGCTTGTCAAATTTTTTATTAATGTTATTAAAAGATCAAAAGATTATAAGTATTTTCTCTTAAAATAATAATATATTTATTAAATATAATTCTGTGTAAACCCACTTCCTTTATTTCTCTTAATTATTAATGTGTTAATAAATTAGATCATAGGTAGGCAACACAAAATACACCTATCCTAGTTGGCTTGTCAAATTTGTTATTAAAGTTATTAAAAGATCAAAACATTATAAGTAAAATAGTAAAAATTGGTAAAAAGATAACGATAAGTTATTAAATAAAGTGGTTTTTGTACAGAATGGTTCAAAAAATAATCTTCTCAAATACCATTCGTCCTGTAAAATTTGACTAGATAAATTTTAAGGACTCGTGGTATTACCTTTGATAAAACATGTCTACTGTACGTCATAGGATGACGAAATTTAACGTAACTAGGTGACGTCTTTGGGCTGTGGCATTTTCACGTCATATTTTAGTCGATACAACGTCATCAAAAAAGTCAAATCGACGTTATGGGTAACGGAAAAATTACGTAAAAGGTACGTCATGCTGTCAGCTGGGTACATGTGATTATTTCTTCAACTCAAAAGTGAAGAAACATTTCAAATTTGATTTTTACCAGAATTCAGGTTATATCTAGAATTTTGGAAACAATTTAAATCTAATAGACTTACATGTTTCTTAATTAACAACATACTTGAAATTGGAAGAGAAGAAAAGTAATTTGCCATCTGATATGGGAGGGAAAAGTGTATACTTTCTACGAAAGTAGTAAAAAAAGAATTACTTTTAATCAAAATGTACAATATCAACAAGAAATGATTGGGTATATTAAAAATAGCATTTGATAGAAATAAAAGAATAAAAAATGAAAATGAAAAGTTAATTTAAGAAGAAAACATAAACTATTTCCTTTCTGTATACATATAAAACAATTTACAAGTATTTCCACTGTTTCTCTATTTTCCTAATCTTCCTCCTTACTCTACCTCCAAACACAACAGTGTTTTTAAATTTACTATAACCAAAGATAGAATAGTAAAATGATTTTTATGATAAAAACAAACCTCGCATATTGACAGGGAGGTTAGAAGATAGAAGAAAATGAGTGAACCAATCTGAATTCCTTTTTGAGAACTGCTTTTTACGATAATACAGATTGTACAAAATGCTCTAGGAAATCCAAAATCCTACTACTACCTGAAAGGTCTATTGTGGCTCACGCCTAGGTTATAGTCGTTCTATCAGCCCTTTACCTCTAAAGAAGCTCATCAGTGTCACTGGCGACTCTTCCATGAAGTCCTTGAGCTCGAGTTGATGCAGACCAAATTTATTGATCGTTAGTCTATCGAGCTATCGGCAGCTATACAAGATATGCTCCACTGTTTCATCCTCAGCCTGACAGGACCTGCAGTCCTCACCCTCTGCAAGTCCCATTAAGGCGACTGTGTCCAGTCAGTAGTCCTGTCATAATTCGTAGGTCCTATCTGTTTATTAGACCTATTCTAAGAGAGATCTCTTACAAATGCCTTTGAGTGTCTTAAACCCTCTAGTTTGGACCAGCAAGAATGTCTCCTCCAATCTACACGTATTTAATCCTGAAGGCGTTTCCAAGCTAACTTGGAGTCGATCCGATTTGTTTCCAGTGACTTTAGCGCCACCTGGCTATCGGAAATGGTTTTTATAGTTTTGTTCCTGAAGTTACGCTTAATCATCTCCTGCAGACACATCTCCATTGCAACGTAATGACGATAATAAAAAATACAGAACATGCAAAAGAAAAGTTCAAAATTAAATCATTGCGAGGTCAATTCTTCGTATCTAGCTCTCTTCTGCCGAAGGTTAGCGATTCAAATGACAATTATAGCTCTGAAAATTGCAGCACGAAAGATTTCTGCAGAGGAGCGGTCGAACTATCTTCTTAAATCCTTTAGCCATGAGTTCTGGCGTCGTCCTACTGATCTTTTTCCCTGTACTTTGCGTCGTCTTTCATATTTATCACCTCTGGCACTCAGCTTCTCTGAGTACCGGGACACGAGAGAATCAGAGGCAATGAGAAGTCTGAGTAGTTAGCTCATTGATTGGACCTTAATCTGCCCTTGAAATGGAACACTTCAAAAAATAGCCATCTGCGAAAGGATGCAAAGAAAGTCTGTTGAATAGTGTGAACGTGCAAAAGCAATTTTTTGAATAAAAAGTGGAAAAATTTAATTTTTAATGTTCTTACTACTTACTTTTTAATTTAGAATAATAAAATTATTATTTAGTATCATAAATTGAGAAATTTTGGATGATCATGCCATTGTGTGTATATTTATTTACCGTAAGTACATTCATTTATTCAAATCCGGTCCTTCTAAAGCTAAATTGACACCTCAGAACACTTTGTCAGATTATAATGTGTTGTAGCGCAGTTGGTTTGGTCGTTCACACTTATGTTTCATATTTTAACGACAGAGTCGAACCATGTTCGTTATAGAGATGATGAATTAACCTGACTGGTAGACGTAAAATAATAGTAAACAGCTGTTTATTTCACTTCAAATATTTATCACGAGGTTTTCCGGCGATTTTGGATATTCTTGGATGTGGGAGGTCAAATATTATAAAGTATTTTTTTATCAAATTTGTTTTTTATACATTATATTTAGTATACATTAATTTTGGCGACCCTGTTTGGTGCACAGATCAAAATTAACATTATCCATAACCTAAATGTTATTTTCAATTTATTGTTAATTATTTTTATTTACTAAGTGTGTTTCCGCACAGAATGGCGAGAAGTTCAAATTGTAAGAACGAAAAGAGGAGGCACCTATCAGGTAAGGGTTTGTACTATATATTTAATTAAATTAACTTCGAAGTATTATTAAAAATAAAAATATTTCAGTAGTGCCCATCTACTAATTTCCTAAGGAAATATGAATATTTAAATATTTGTGTTGAATAAGCAAAAGTCTACTTCATAATTGCAGAATATTATTGGTCTATTGCTTTTGTATCTTCTTTGGACGACCAAATTTAAATCTCTCATAATTTTTCATTAGTTTTTAATATCTCCAAAAATGACTGATTCATTTAGATGTTTAATAGTTTTATATAATTCGTAATGTATTTAATATTGAAGTTATCTTTTATATTTTAATATAATCTGGGAAAACTACTATCAATTTGTATATTTTAAGAATATTGGTGAAGGGGAAACTATTTATCATAAACGACAACCAAATCGACATGATTAGCCGGCTAGAAACGTCAAAGCAAAAGATTTTTGAGATTTCTTCGAAGGTGGGATCAAAAGAGCCGTATCGACCTCACCGAACAGATCTGACGGACTATTTAGCGTGTGCCTGAACATTCAATAAGAGAAAATATTAAAATCTGTCGTTTTGTGACCGACAGTGTGAGACTTCTTAGAAATTCTTTGAATTATAGTCCTGTAACTATCTTGTTAACTTAATTTGTGGAAATTTATAACACGTCTTTAGCAGCATGTGTTCCGAGTTTATTAGGTCGTAATTGAGAAGAATGAAAATTGATTTAAGTCAATTTACTTATGTAAATTTTTAATAAAACCAATATTAAATGGTGGATCTAGCGTCACAGACAGTATTAGTATCTATTTTTTTTGCTAATGCTCAACCACTTTTTGAAATAAATCTTTAAGCAAAAATATATTGAATGTTTACTTAAAATAACTAGATTTTAGAATTTTCACTTTAATAATTGACGATGACGAAAGAAATTTACAGATTTTTGCAATATCCCATTCAATTGTTGAGTAGTGTAGTTAAGTGAGAAAAAATAATTAATGCAAGAACAGAAATATGCTTTCATGCCTTCGATTGTTATTATTCGATAATAAAAAAAAACTCCTGCTGAAAAATCAACATTTACAGTGCCATTGAAATTCGCTGTTGTCTTAACCGCACAAGCGGATCCGATATATATATCTTTGTGGTGATGATTGTTCATCTCCCCGTTTGCGTTTAGCGTTTAATCAGAAGACGCCCCGTCGCGAATCTCTTCAATTCGACCGCCTAATGAAAACGAATTGTCCGCTCTCCTCGTGACTCTCATTGTCCCTCGAATTATTATTCCAAATCTCAGTGGCAGATCTTTGAATCTATCTACCCGGGAGCTTTATTCAAACCATTCCAGCTACTTGGTAAACGCAGACGTATGTTAATGTGACCAATCGTTATTGATAATAGTATTCAAACAGAAGACGTTCTTCTAAATACGTTTTTAAAATTCAAAGAAGATGAATTTATTGGTGGGAATGAGGACAGCATTAGCTTTTTTTGTTAGAAGAGGGCAATTCCGTCAGGGATTGCCGCGCAGTTAATAAACTTTTCTGGTCATTTTCCCATTTAGAACCAAGTCTTTTTATATCGCCTCGTATCAAGTGCCAGGCAGTAAATACTATATGTTGTGCGATCTCTTCATATTCACCACATTTCCTGCATAAGAGATTCGGGAGTGGTATTCCCATCTTATTCAAATGACTTCTGAATGACTAGGCACACATCATCCACATACACCGTAATCTCACATACCTCTTCGCATACAATCCCACAAACCTCGTCCAACACACCCTTCAGAGCCCAGTACCGATCCCTGGGGTACTCCTACCCCCGTTCTAAATCTCCTCCCCTTTGAATCTACACTTAATACACTATTTCTCCTTCGTGAACCCATACTGGTTTTCTCTAAAACCCCCATTTCTCCTTACGTCTTCCCCAGCACCTTTATTGGCCCACTTATCCGTCTTCTCATAACCAGCAACTCCTCTATGCCCTGGAACCCACAGCAGTGTCACCTTGTTGGTTTTCGCCAGATTTTTCAGACAGACTGCCTTCGCCATCAGTGCTGCCTTGCTGTCTGAATTTATGTAGATAGTTTGACCACGTAGGCCTCTATCTATTCACACTTTTGTGCACTCAGTCAGAGCAGTAACTTCCGCCTGGAACACTCTAGATCTTCCCCAATCTATTGGTAAATTGTACTTTGGGTCTTACCCCAAAAATTCCCACCCCATTTTCCGTTGGCTTTTTATATAACTATCAATATACCAGCTGGTCGACCTTTTCATATATTCAGGTAAAAGCCAGAGTACTACTAGTCTAAACGCACCTTAAGCAGTTGTTGCTTAATAAACTTCCTAACTCTTAAATATATTGTACAATGAACAAGACTTCAATTAACTCCAGAGAATAAAAGACATAGGAATTCTCTATTTAGAAATATAATAAATCTTCATATATTGAGATAAATATCTAATAGTTAAAAATTTAATAAGTAGAACTTACCTCATAATTTACAATAAAAGGATATATAAATAAGTTTCATAAAATCAGCATTTACTTTTTCTTTAGTACATCTAAAGTTTTCAAGTTTATAATTTCCACAAGACATACCTTCAATATAAACAAAGAATTTAATGGACATCTTATCTTGAATAGGATCCATATTTTGCTATTTTATCACAATCAAATATTTCCAATCCATAATAAGTACATTTTCACATAACAATTCATCTTTGTCCTAGTTCTCTTTTAAAACTCTAAATTTAATCTGAAACAATAAAAAGAAAATAAAAATCACTAGTATTAATGGTTTTCACATGTTTAAGAAATCAACATGTAATTTTAGTTAAGTATTTAAATTAGTATTATAAAAAGGAAGTACTTACAAAAGTATAAAGAGACAAATTGTAGTCTTCGATATTGTACAAATAAGTATTCCAATAGATCATGAGTACCTAAAAAAGACCCAAGAACAATTAAAAGCATGTAGCAGGTGTGGTGAAATATAGTAAACTAATTCCCATATCAATAGTGTTGGACTTAATCACATAAACTTTTGATAGAACACTTAAATAGTGCATAGTGAAATAACTATTGAAAAACTTAGTTTATAAACATTAACAAAGACATTTTATGTAACAAAATGTATGTAGGATAGTTAAGTAAATTTTTTATATAAATTAAGTTGTGAGTCTTTTATAACACAGAGAATCTTATCTTATATAATGTATAAGTGATACCTACAAATAACAGAATCTTTTAAAAGTTTAAATTTTAGTTGTTAGAGTTTAAAATAGTAGTTATCAGTTAAATTAGGATTAGTTTAATGGATTTATAGTAATTTTAAATACAAATGATAGTTTTAATTCAAATTTTGAAAGTCTTAAAAAAATGACAGCTTAAAAAACTTGTCTCTTTCAAATTCAAAATTTCATAGGAAAAATTCCATTAAAAATTATATTAATAGAATTTTAGTAAATATAAGGATGAGAGTTCACTGTAAGTTATAAAGGATACTATTAGATTTGTAATTTAATTACCTTGATTTTCCAGAATTTTGCTAAATTGTGTATGTAAAAACAATCGAAATCCGTTTTCTTATGTAATTTTTGTCATTTTCCTGGAAGCCTTTAAAAAGGCCGGAAAATCGATGATTCACTCTCTTATGATCCTGGTAGCAGAGCAATTAACATCGTATGTATTAATTAATTACTAAAAGAAGAAAAATTTGTGCATTAATCAAAATCAGTTTATGTTAAATTAATACATGTAACATTAAAAATACATGCAGTAAAGTAATCAACCATTATTAAATTACTTACCAAAGTAATAAATTTGACAAATCAGAGACTGATTCCAACAGAATTTGAAAGATTAAATTTGGGCATCGTTTCTGCAACTGGACCTTGGCCGCCATATTGTGGTTTTACATTTCCGACGGCAGACGAGGAGAAGCCGATCTCAGTGTTCGTGCCGTTCCATTTAGACAATAGCAATTTTTAGAGAACGAACTTTATAATAAAGGTACGTGTCATAATTAAGGATTTGTATTTTTGTATTTATTGTTTTGTTACGGTAAACTAATTTATTTGTGTGTCATCTCCATTTCTTTTTTTTATATAAGGTTATTCATTGATTTATTTGTATGAAGCATATGAAAACCAATTAATAGTGTTTTTTTTTATTTCATTTGTAAAATTTCTTTTGAAACATTGGATATTAAATTTATTGTATGTTAATAAATAATATTTTAATTTGAATCCTACCCTGATAAGAGTCATAATCTAAATTTCAATTTCATAATAAATAGATTGAGCTAGTTAAAAATTTTAAAAGGCGCCCAACTATAGAATTACAAAGAAAAAGTAAAAATTGATATAAGCTAACTAACCAAACAAAATATAACCAATAAAACAAAACAAATTTCTAAATTATAATAATCAAACAAATAAAACATATCAAATTAATAGAACTACTTGGGGATATTGATAAAATAAACCATAACTAATCAAATATTAAAATAAAGACAATTTAAATCTTCATATATTATGCTATTTTTTAAATATAAGCCTGCTAGTTTTAGAGTCACGCTGTCACTGTACTGGACGATTCATTGTATAATTTCATTATTTGCGTCTCGACGCTATTCCGCGCCATGCAGCATTGGTTGATATCCATATCTACTGGAATGACTGAAGAAATCGAATTATTCGAAGGCGAAACCTTAATTACATGATTACACAATCGGGGTAACTTTAGGAAGATTAATAGTGATAATTTACAGGACATAAAAGTTTCTCTTACCACCACTATCCTTCTTCTGCTTGTCAAATTTGCTATGAAACAAATTAATTATAGTATCGATTTGTTTGTATGTTATATAGCGTGTCCTATAGGTAAAAATGTATATTAGTTTTAGTGAAAAATGTCATTCTTGATAAAAAGTTTAGCTGGTTCTGAAACCCCATAAAATATAATATAATTAAAGTATTTTAAAATCCGTCTCATTTTATAGCCAGTTATGTGAAAAACCGTATGAATTTGTGCACTAAGTTCGAAAATAATGTATTAATCTGGTGAGTGACGTTTACGATGTACCCCAGTAACTGCCAAGAATGGCATTTTTCACTAAAACCAATACTCAAATATTTTTCACCTATAGGATACCCCATCCGTGGACACGCTGTATACAACAGCGTTTTAAAAAAATCAGAAAATCAGTTACAAAATGTAACTTCAATATGTCAATCTGACGATGCTAATTTTTAGCAAAACAGCTGTAATTGTATTTATATTTAAAAACGTATTTTTCTAATAAATAGTGGAAGTTTCGTTCAACCCTTTAGTTGTTTACTCTTCTTAAAAAGATGGACTTTTACATCTTAAGGGTGAGTACAACAAATCTCTTATTAAAATAAATCTATAATTTTTTAAGCTGACAATAATTTTATTTTAGATTACAAATTTCCATAGTTACTTTCATGGTTATAGTTTATGCTTTCAAATAAAAAAAAAATGAACCCCACAACAATGAAATTTACCACCGAGGGGCTGTATTCAAACATTCAATTAACCTCCAAGAGACTTTTCTTTCTTTTGCTTAAATAAGCCACTGAAAGGAACCACAAACACTTCAAATATAAAGCGTAAGCTCAGCACGTCGGAAATTTCCAACAAGTTAGGCTTTAAAAGCTCACCAAAAAGTTCTAGAAAGCTCCCCATCGTTTAAATAATTAAAAAACAATACCATTAGTGTTTAAAACTTCGAGATCAGGGACGTAGAACCAAAAAAATTGATTGGTGAATATTTTATTGAAATAATATTAAAAAATATTGTAATAGAGTTTTCCATTTGCAGATTAACTTAACCTATGGAGAATACAATCACACTAATTAAAAAAAAATAAACTGAATAAAACAGTGCATCTTTTATGAAACCTTTTGATATCACTGTGTGCTTAAAACTAACTTCTATAAATAAATTGTTCTAAAGTTAAAAGTATAAGTACTAACTTAAAACTGTTAAGGTTCCTAGACAACATAGATCACTTAATTTTTATTCATAAGTTATATATTGTGATATGTCAACCCCTTATTTGAACCCGTTGAGTTACTTCCTTGATTAAGTTCATTGAAGCGGCAATATCGTTTCGACATGTTCATGAACGCGGAAAATTTCAATTCACACGAGTTTTGTCGACTTCCACACCTCTTTTCTCCAAACAAAATCCAACTCCCTGGACAGCTGTTTGTTTGTTTTTGTTTTACAGTTCGTTTTGATGGCATGGCTTTTAATTAATGAAGAATAAAAGTGTGCTGGTCACAAAACGGTCTTGGATTATGGCGTCACGCCTCTTTTGGAAGCTTTAACTCTCAGCTCTAAAACTAGTGACTAAAGTTATCAGAGTACGAAGGCGGGCAATTCGTTCGGGACAGATGCGGTCTTTTATGTTTGCTACTTGGGAGGTTTTTAAAGGTAGAGTTTGTTTTATATAAGACGTTAAAAAACGTTTTTTTTTGTGATTTTTGTGTAAAATAAAGACGCATATTTATCGAATAATTTGTGCCAATACCTAACTGTATTACTGGCTGATAAAAGTAGAAAAACTCAGAAATATCTTGATAGATTAAATTATAAATTACTGCATTTATTAATATGTATCAAGCTGTGCAAACTGGACGAAACATATAATGGGCCTTCTGCTCCGAGTAACATATACTATTTTTTCTTCAAGCGTAATAATAATATGCATTTTATAAAAAATATAGAAGGCTTTGTTTATATCTCAACTATTTAATTAATACAAACGAAAAATTACATAAAGTGTTACCTATTTATTATTATTATATAGTTTTGTATACTGCAGTTGTTTAAATTTAAGCCACTGCCACCGCTTTCAGCTTCGACATTTACAATTTTGTCATTGGTATACATGATATTATTAGTAAGTTGATTGTCAATTATTATGTCAGCGATTCCAGAACTCTATTACTTGGTTGTTCTTGCCAATTAAGTATTATTTGTGCAATTTGTGTTTTACTGGAAATGAAATCATCTAAGTACCCTTCAGCAACACTGGTGGATTCCCATCCACCATGCCGCTTTAAAGCGGTAATATCACCTCCGTTGTCAACTAAAATAGTCGTGTAAGTCCTCCGAAGGCAATGTCCTGTATATTCATGAGGATTTGTTAATTTCAAAAACGTAGCAACGTCTTTTGGTACGTTTGATATTTTGTGGATACCCATTACTACACGGTGACATTTACCATTCTGGTATTTAATAAAAAATCGCTGCAGGCCAATATCATCCGGATGAAGAGCCGTATACTGTCTTACCAAATTCAAATAAAAATCGCCAATTATAGTAAACGACCGTTGTTTTTTGTTTTTTGTGTTTATGATTTTAACCAAAAATAAATTTCCCAAATCTTGGATTTCGCTAGACTTTAAATTAACAAGTTCATCGCATCTAAGGGCTCCTGTGACTCCAAATATTAATATAACCTAAAACAAACGTTGAAATAAATAAAAAAAAGCTGGTAGCACTGAGATTAGAACCGCTGACCTAATATTTGCTGTCAAGTTAAATATTGATCTGCGAGTAGATATCACTGTCAACGGTTTAATAAACGTAATAATGATTAAAAAAAAATAAGAAAGTACCTACCTTTGTGGCTAAATAAACATTATTCGATGCATCCTTGAGAAATTTATCAAATTGATATTTTGTTAATACTTTTGATTTTTTCTGTGTATAATATCCCCTTGGCGCTTTATAAATACAATTAATTTGCTATATTTTTCTATTTTAACATTATGTTTAATGTTTAATTGACTTTTGATCATTGAATACTGTGCCCATAGAATAGAACTTTTAAACTTTCTGGACAAATTCGTGAAGTATGCAAGCATAACGTTTTCCGTGTATTGCTGTACATTATATTCATTGCACCATTTTAGAAATTTTTCGTATGCAAAATCATACAGTTTACGCGACTTCGTTGGAATTAGAGTTTCAATACTGGAATTAGCTATTTCAACTAATTCCGGAGGCGTACATTGTAAGTCTTGAGACATTTTTGCAGTTTGAATTAGGTAGGAACACTTTCAGAGTCTGACACTTTTCAAAACTAACAAAACATCAAAATTAAATAAGGAAATTGACAGTTCCTGCCTTCTTGATTATAACACCCATAAGACGTTGCTACTGTTTCTTATTATTTTGTTACTAGTATAATAATGAGAGTTCATTATTGTACTAGTAAAAGAATAGGCTATTTCTACTGTTTGTGTTGAAGAACATAATACAGTTTTTATTATACGCTTGAAGAAAAAAGAAATTTTAGCCACAGATTCTGAAATAGCTTTAAGAACTAATTCAAATAATTTTATTTATGAAAAGATGCAAATAACAAATCTTATTAGATACATTAAACCAGATAAATTCAAATGTCAAATGGTTTCTAACCATATCCATTTAGAGGAACAAACAAAGAACAATAATATTACACAAGAAACCAAACGTCTAACAACACGACCACGAAATTTTGCCAAATTCGGAAATTTCACTTCGTTCGTTTCCGTTTTTCATAGAGCGACTACGGATTTTTTCCACCAATCAGACAGCAGAACTCAACGTGTATTAAGGTCAGATAACATTGTAAACAATTTAAATTTTTTGTAGTAGTTAGTTAAATTTTATAATTATTTTGATAATAACTTACTTACGATTACATAAATAACATTAATTAATTTAGCACAAATTCAACATTAAGTAAGTTCTTTTATAGTTAATAAAAGACCTTTCTTTTTTATTATTTTTCCTAATTATTTTCATTATTAAACTTTCAATATTACTGTTTTAACTTAACTCTTTTTATAATAAATTTGTAATTATATTTAAATTTATGGTACTAACCCTTACTGTGTGAAAGTTCATCTTATTCAGAAAAATAAACAACTAAAAGGTTGAATTAACTTCCACTATTTATTCTATAAATACTTTAAATGCAATGACAGCCGTTTCGCTATCGGAATAGCATCGTCAGATTGACATATTGAAGTTACATTTTGTTTGTTTGTAACTAGGTACTTGATGTTGATAAGTAGTTAAGGCTAGACCAAGTAAGGAAGTAATAAGACATAACAATATTAAAGCCTAGATGTTATTAGCCCTAAGGGATTATCCTGGATGTATTTCCCTCTAAGATCAGTATAACTGTGCAATGATATAGAAAAACCAGGAAAAAACTATATCCTGCTGATCTTTACAATAACTTAATATATTTGTGTTGTAATTACGTCTTATCTATGTATAAAATGAAGACTCAATCAAAGTAAACAGTTTAATAGTGGTGAACTTCCAAGATTTATTTGTTCATTAACTACTTTATATTGTTGATCTGCTAGATGTCTTTTGATTTCAAGTTCTTCGAGGAAATCTAAATTTTGTTTTTTATCACAGGTGTGTAATATTTGAATGTCATTGGTGTGTATGAGTGAATGTGGATGTCCAAGAACATGTTTTGCATAGTTTGACTTATCTGGTTGTTGTAATCTATATGCTCTTAAATGTTCATTGAATCTTATTTCAAAATTTCTTTGTGTTTGACCTATATATACAGCATTACATTTTGGACAATTAATTTTGTAAACACCAGATTTTTTTAATTTAGGTAATTTTGTTTTTACATTTAACAATTTTGTACCAACATTATTGTGTGATTTGAATAAAATTATTGCAGATGTTGCCGAAGATATTATTTTTGAAATTGTATTAGAAATATTTCCACAATATGTAATACTTTTATAACTTTTAATTTATTTAGGGTGTTGAGGGAATATTAGTTGTAGTGACACTTTCTGTTCTTTCTTATTAATTAATTTATTTATCAAATGTATTGGATAGCCATTAAATATTGCTATTTGTTTTATAATCTCAATTTCTTTATTAAAATTATTTTTGTTCATTGGAATTGAAAATGCTCTATGTATCATAGAATTATAAGCTGCTAATTTATGTGATATAGGATGATTTGAATGATATGGTATGGTTACATCTGTTTGTGTTGGTTTTCTGTATATTGAATAGTTTAATGAATTATTAACTTTTTCAATTCTCAAATCTAGAAAATTAATTGAATTATTTTTTTCAACTATTATATAACTAATTATAATTAATCAAATTTTATTCAAACACCTTCTACCTAATAATCCAACTAGAAACTTGCAGAACAAAGCACCCCTGAGAAAAGGAAGATCTTGTTGCTATTAGAACATTTAAATAATAACAAATATATTAATCAATCAAATATATAGATAAGTTAATTATTAAACTATTATCATTGAATCATAATATTCATTACATAATATTATTATTATTTACTATTATTAAGAAACTTCAAAAAATAATCAGGGGTATATTTATCCACGTATACAATTTAATCTATACAGAAATTAAATTAATTACCCTAAACATCTCTTTTTACAAAGAAAGAATATAAACCCTTATTAAAATATCCAGCACCTGTTAAAAACCGAATGTTAATTATCTTAAAAATATTTTTTTTATTCGTTTTAACGGGAATTAATCTTCATTGTGCAAACTTAATGGTTGTTTTCCAAATTTATATCGCCAGTAACATTCTTGAAACAGATCAGATGCTATTCAGTCGTCACATGTTGATTTATTATAAATAGTAGCATTTTTAAACTAATTCTCCGAATCCCAATTAGCATTCCAAACGTCTTAATTTACACCAGGATGTAAAACGAGCCAGACGGTATCACATTATGTACTCAAAAAGACAAAAAAGAAATAATGGATATAAAAAAACTTATTTCTTTGTTACATCGTATCAACAAAATTAATGTGTTAATTTAGACAACAATTTAGACTTTTATCCAAATCGATTTTTTGTTTACTGCAATACGAGAGTTGCCTTTTATATTTATAAAAAAAAGGTTACTAACTGCTAGGTTGATAATAAATAAATAAATAACGTGATCAAATATTCATATTCGAATCAAAGTTCCTTTACTTATTAACAACATTGATTGCAAAATTACTGCAGTTATTAAATGTCATTCTTGGAGAATTGCTTAACTAATCGTAGTAATAAAACTTTTAATAGTAAGGTTCACAAATTTAATGCGACATGTTTCGGTCTTCAGACCATCATCAGGCTATAAAGAAACAATGGTGTCAGAAGAATCAAAAATAGTTATACAAAGAACGATTAGTGTCGGTTGTCTGATTACATTAAATGATTAAAGTTAAAACATTTCAAGTATGACAACCAAATACAAATAGAAGTAAAATTAAAAATTAAAGCAAAACGTTAAAGGTACATGATATTACAATAAGTAAAACTACGACAAAACAGCAAGTTAAATATGCCACAAAATCATTACTCACCTGTATGTGCACATCGTAGAAATTGTAAATTAATTTATGGATTTAAAACTTAAACATCTATGAATAAGTGAAGAATAAGGGATGAATAAGAGAGTTATGATGTAAAAAAGAAGAGGAGAAAGGAACTTTAGAAGCTATTAACGAAAATAGAATCTGATGAGGGTTAAATTAAAGAGGATAGAAATGTGAGGAAGAAAAATGGTAGGATTGTAAAAAACAATCAGATAAAGGGTCAATGTACCCCTCGGCAACTGTTGTGGATTTCCACCCACCTTGTCTTTTTAAAGACGTTATGTTTTCTCCACTGTCAATTAGAATTGTTGCAGATCTGCGGAAACAGTGTCCAAGTTGGGTAATTTTAAATAGACAGTAATTTGTTCTCCTAGGTATCCAAATTTGTTTATATCAATTCTTTGAACTCTACATTTTCCTTTTTAATAGGTAAGATATTGATGACAAAGAATCTCTTTTATCAAGCAATAATGTATCACTTTCCATTAATTTTTTTAATAGATTACAATGATTTAAATTTTGTTTGTAAATTTTATTATTGATTTATTATAGTTTATTTGTTAATATCCCACGTTGGTATTGTCAATTTATTATGATTTAAATTTAATGATTATTATTATTTAAATTGTTTATAATTAATTTATCAATATCCCGACTTAGTTCTATTAATTTGATATGTTTTAATTGGTTTGATTATTATAATTTATAATTTTGTTTTGTTTTATTGGTTTTGTCAAATGTTTTGATTGATTTTAATGATTAAATACTATTTAATTTTATATAAAGTTTACTTGTTCTTCTGTAATTCTATGGTTGGGCGCCTTATCAAAATTTTAACTAACTCAGACTATTTGTTTTGAAATTTAAATTTAAAATCTGACTCTTATCAGGGTAGGATTCAAATTAAAATATTATTTAATAATTAACACACAATAAATTTAATGTCAAATATTTCAAAGAAATTTTACAAAAAACTGTTAATTGGTTTTCATATGTTTAGTACAAATAAATAAATGAATAGCCTTATATGAAAAGAATGGAGATGATACATACAAATAAAATTAATTTACAGTCACAAAATAACAAATACACAAATACTAAATCTTAACTATGACACGTACCTTTTATTATAAAGTTCGTTCACTAAAAATTGCTACTATCTAAATGGAACGGCACAAAACTCGGATCGGCTTCTCCTCGTCCCCTGTCAGAAATGCAATACCAACAATATGGCGGCTAAGGACCAGTTGCAGAAAGAATGCTTAAATTTAATCTTTCAAATTCTCTTGGAATCAGTCTCTGATTTGACAAATTTATTACTTTGGTAAGTAATTTAATAATGGTTGATTACTTTACTGTATGTATTTTTAATGTTACATGTATTAATTTAACATAAACAGCTTTTAATTAATGCAAAAAATTTTCTTCTAGTTAGTAATCAATTAATACATACGATGTTAATTGCTCTGCTACCAAAATTTTAAAAGAGAGGTGAATCATCAATTTTCCGGCCTTTTATAGGCTTCCAGGAAAAATGACAAGTATGACATCGAAAAACGAAATTCCATTGTTTAAATGCAAAATTCTAACCAAAATTCTTGAATATGAAGGTAATGAAATTACAAAACTAATAGTATCTTTGTTAACTTACAGTGAAATCTTATCCTTATATTTACTAAAATTTTGTTTGTATAATTTTCTAAGTGACTTTTCCTAAGAAAATTTTAGATTCAAAATGCACAACTTTCTTGAGCTGTCAACTTATTTTAGACCTTCAAAATTTGAAATAAAACCATCATTTGTATTAAAATTACTATGAATCTGTTAATCTAATACTATTTTAGCTGATAACTACTATTTTAAACTCTAACAACTAAAATTTAAACTTTTAAAAGATTCTGTTATTTGTAGGTATCACTTATGCATTATATAAGATAAGATTCTCTGTGTTACAAAAGACTCACAACTTAAAATTTATATAAAACATTTACTTAACTATCCTACATACATTTTGTTACATAAAATGTCTTTGTTAGTGTTTGTAAACTAAGTTTTTCAATATTTATTTCACTATGCACTATTAAAGTGTTCTATCAAAAACTTATGTGATTATGTCCAACATTATTGATATGGGAATTAGTTTACTGTATTTCACCACACCTGCTAAGGTACTCATGAGCTATTGGAATATTTGTTTGTACAATATCGAAGACTATAATTTGTCTTTTTATAATTTTGTAAGTACTTCCTTTTTATAATATTAATTTAAATACTTTAATAACTAAAATTACATGTTGATTTCTTAAACATGTGAAAACCATTAATACTTTTGATTTTTATTTTCTTTTTATTGTTTCAGATTAAACTTAGAATTTTAAAAGAGAACTAGGACAAAAAAAAAATTGTTATGTAAAAGTGTACTCATTATGGATTGGAAATATTTAATTGTTATAAAATAGCAAAATATGGATCCTATTCAATATAAAATGCCCATTACATTCTTTGTTTATATTAAATGTATGTCTTGTGAAAATTATGAACTTGGAAACTTTAGATGTACAAAAGAAAAAGTAAATGCTGATTCTATAAAACTTATTAATATATCCTTTTATTGTAAATTATAAGGTAAGTTCTACTTATTAAAATTTTAACTATTAGATATCTATCTCAATATATCTATTGTTATAATTAATTCTTTGATATAATAAAAAGATTCTTCTTTGTTTACATCAACCTCCTTGTTTATTTACCCTTCCCTAAATGCGTAATCTATCTTTATCGAATTATCCCGGTTAGAAGTCGAGGTCTCAAAGCTGCATAACAGATTTCTCTCTATTTACTTCACCACCATCAATAGATTATTGAATAAAATTTGTCATATAAAGCTCCCTCGCATTAAGCAAATCATTTTCAAGCTTGTATAGAACCCCTTGGGGTAATTTATTTCTGGTGTCGTTAAGCATCCCTTACGCTAACAGGGGCTGAAATTATTGCACCAACGTCGAGGGGTGCTTGCAGTAGAACATTATTTGTGTAATAAAATATATTTAGTGTAGTTTTAGGGAAAATAATTCATTAGGTTTTTCGGATGTCTCTTTTAAACGTGACATATAGAAGAAAATTGTCTTTATGAGCAAAATCTTTATTCCATGGTGAATAATGAAAAAAGAACGAAAGTCAAAGATATCTATATCATTTATTATAGTTGTATATATTTAGAATATACAGGGTGCTTTTTAAGTTATCTAAAATATTATATGGGGCGCTTCGTTACTCAATTTTAAGACGAAAAGTTCATATAAACATGTGTGATAGGTGTTGTCGTTTATGAGATACAGGGTGTTGAATTTATTGTAATAAGTCAGTTCTGATTGTACGTGAAATTAATTTTTCCCGATGACGCTACTGGTTTTTAGAAGTAATACGCAAAAACATGCTTATTCTATGTGGCCTTTGAAATAATGTTGACAAGTGTCAAATTTGAAAACCAACGCAAAAATCGTACATTTTTATTTGATTGACTCTGTGTTTAGTTAATAACTATGCCAGTGTTTACTAATGTTGAAATGGCTAATATGCATTTTTTGTACGGATTAGCGAATGGTAATGCCTTAGAAGCTAGACGTACGTATGCCTAGCGTTATCCAAATAATCGTTTACCATGTTCAGATACGTTTACTAAGTTACATATTCGTTTACAAGAAACTGGAACTTTTGCTAAATCGAAGAATATTATTGGACGACCCAGAACTGTGAGAAATCCCCAATTGGAAAACCAGATTATTCAAATTATTGACCAACATCCAGAAACGAGTACAAGAAAAGTTGCAGATGAAGTAAATGTAAGTAACAAAACTGTTTGGAATATTCTAAAAGATAATTTATTGTATCCATATCACGTTCAACGTGTTCAACATTTGTTACCTACTGACTATCCATTACGCATACAGTATTGTCAATGGATTTTACGTGAAATCGCGAACAATCCGAATTTTGTGGCCAATATTCTATTTACGGATGAAGCCAACTTTTCTAGACATGGGATTATGAATTTTCATAATGACCACATATGGGCAGATGTAAATCCACATACCATAAGTGTAAAACGATTTCAACAAACATTTTCGGTCAATGTTTGGCTTGGCATCATCGATGATTATTTAATTGGACCATTTTTCCTTCCTGTACGGTTAACCGGTGAGACATGCCAACATTTTCTAGAAAATGAACTTCCACTTCTTTTGGAAGATGTACCTATTATTATTAGAAGGCGCATGTGGTTCATGCATGACGGAGCTCCTCCACATTTTTCAGTGATTGTACGCGAGTTTTTAAATAATGTTTTTCCAGGCCATTGGATCGGACGAGGATCTCCACACCCGTGGCCCCTAGATCACCTGGACACAATCCTCTGGATTTTTGTGTGTGGGGATATTTGAAATCGCTTGTTTACACAACACTGATATTAAACGTACAAGATCTTCAAAATCGTATCATAGACGGCTGTAATGTTATTCGTAACAATCCTGGTATCTTCGAACGTATTCGACAATCCATTAGACATCGAGCGGATTCTTGCATTTTAGCTGGAGGTGGACATTTTGAACATTTGCTCTGAAATGTATTATTTTTTCTTTATGTTTAACACATGTTGCTTGTAATAAAATAATAAAAAATATAAATCAGTAGCGTCACCAAGAAAAATTAATTTCACGTACAACACCCGTACAACACCTATCACACATGTTTATATGAACTTTTCGTCTTAAAATTGAGTAACGAAGCGCCCCATATAATATTTTAGATTACTTAAGAAACACCCTGTACAAACAACTATTTTACATATAGTTCATTTGTTTGGATTAGACAGCTAAGAAAATTCATTAAATCGTAAAAAGTTGTAAACCAGAAACTGATCACTCTATTAGGAAGTCATGTGGACTGCTGTGAAAAAATTATGTTAATTGATTTATTCTCAACATGGTTGATTTGCTTTGTAAATAAAAAATGAACAGACCAAGTAACAATGTAAATAAAGGCAGACATATTAAGTTTTTCTGCACACACGAAATATCTGCGGAGAAAATGGATCTGAAATTAGATGAAATTGCTGAGAAAACTGCGGAAGCGATAGGGCAAATCATTCCAGTTAAGTCTGATAAAAGATATGAAAGAGAATATGCGCTATTAACCAGACAAAAACGTAAATTCGACTAGCTTTCACTGTGATTAACAGTGATGAGGTTCACTATTTGGATGTGTTTAGAAAATACATGAATTTACGGCAACACGTCTCCCTGAAAGCTCTTTTGGTGGGTTATAGACAAGGAAAATATCTGTCTCAAAGAGCTGGTATACAAACTGTTGGCGGAGCACCTAAGAAAATAGCTGAGTTCTTAAAACCAGACCAATCAGAAAAGTATACAGGTCATTGCTTCAGGAGGACATCCTCAACGTTGTTGGCCAATGCTGGAGCTGACTTTAAAGTTCTAAAACAGCACGGTGGATGGAAGAGTTCTTCAGTTGCAGAAAAGTATATAGAAGAATCGATTGAAGGCAAAAAGAAGATTGCAAGAATGATACAGGTCATTGCTTCAGGAGGACATCCTCAACGTTGTTGGCCAATGCTGGAGCTGACTTTAAAGTTCTAAAACAGCACGGTGGATGGAAGAGTTCTTCAGTTGCAGAAAAGTATATAGAAGAATCGATTGAAGGCAAAAACAAGAATGCAAGAATGATCCAAAGGGGCGAAACTTTCGTTGAAGTGCTATATCACACCCACACGTCTTCCACGATTACAGAAAACACTGTAAACCCATCAACAACTCTATTAATACATATTGCTGGCAACAGCAGTTGTACAATTAATGTCAATCTTCAAAAACTAGAATAAAAGCTTAGTTTATGTTGATTCACTTATTATTTCAAACAACATTGGGAAAATTGAAGAGTACTGTAAAGTACAAGTATGAAAAAAAAGTATTTTAAGTTTTAATCAATTCATAATATACGAAACAATTCTGAAAGACAAACTGTAAAGTAAAAACTCAACTAAACCATCTAACACATTACATTTAAATGATAATTCTGTCAAGAACCAGACACACTATTCCTTATTCCTTTAAATAGGCATCCAATAATAGCCTAAACCTTAATATTTCAATAAATGTACCGTATATGAGTGATACTTCACACTTCCATATTATTATGATCTACTACACTAACTTTTGACAACTCTTTCAATAACATATCATCGCGTTACAGGAAGAGTAAATGGCTCGAAAAAAAGTTGATTTAGTTTGCTGTGACAGTTCATACTTGTTAGACCGTGTCATCTCGTTACAAAAAAGACAAACTTTCAGATGTCGGGAATGAGAATATCTTTTAGATAAATTACTGCTTTCATCGAGCCAACTATTTAAATTGCTGTGAAAAATCGCTGTGATTCTTCACAATTAAGAGGCGTTTACTTTTGGTTCATGTTAACGATACTAAATTAGATTTGGTCATTATTTTTGAGATGATGGTTGGTTTTTTTTATTCCTGCGATTTATTGTGATGTTAATGGTAGTTTCGGTGATGTAGTAAAATTGTAAAATGCCAGATTTACGATGTACAGTCTGGTTTATTCGGCGTAACGCTCTTACTATTGTTACTTAGTCTACCCATTAATAATCAGGTGGCATGAAGATTTTCTTCACAAAGAAATGAAATATTTATACCAAAATCCTTGTTTTAAACGTAGATGTGAGGGTAAATAATAATTATATTTGAATAATCAAATTGAAACAAATGTTTTTATAACTATTTTAACCCTTTTTAATCCCAAAAAGGCAGGGAGCCAATTTGTAACTAAAAAACTCTCCAAAAGAGATCCCGTCTAAGAAACCAAGTTAATGCTCACTATAGGAAGGATTGGGATGTATAAGTAATAAGGGCGCCACTATCTTTTGAACGCTATCGATTAAGCAAACAAACTACACAAAAACTAAGGTGAGAAAGGTAGAAAGGTATATAATGAAACTGTCTTTTTTAAAATTGATTATTAAAACTGTAAGTACTTGCTGATAATGAACTGGAGTTGTAAAACGTGGACTTTAGGTTTCTGTGCTGTCTAGGAGGGCGGCTTCAGCTTCTTCGTGGAGAGATGAGAGTTTCTTTAATGGTTTTGGCTGCTTGGGATGTAATAGTTTTCTTAACAGCTCAGAAGTGGTTTGAAGGACTGTCTTCACATAGGGACCTTCCAAAAGCGGTAACTGGGCTCTAAATTAGCGATAACTTGACTCCAACTTAGCGGGTTGTATCTTTCTAAAAGTTTTATGTGTGTGAGAGGGAATCATGGAGGTATGGGCGTTAGTATTGGACAGACTTTTCAGATAGGACAGCAAATTACTAAATTTCAACAAATAAATTGTCTTATCTTCAAGTTTTCCAACACAGCGTCCATAAATATAATAAACCAATTAAAAATTTAAACAATATTGAAAATTATTAATGTACAGGACGGTGAAGCCGGTCCTGTTCTTTATAATGCAAAAAAATTATCAATATGCTAATGTGATTTGAATAAAAAAGGTATATATTTAACTAGTTCTAGTAAAACTTTGAAACAATCATATGCATATTTGTGAAAAATTGGTAAGGAAAGAAGCTAAACCGTTTTATATACAGAGTGTTTCAAAAAAAGGTAACACCGTCTCTAGGATAGGTAAAAAACTGAAAAATAATTGGGGTTTGCTTAGTAAAATTTTTTTCTAACGCCATCCGTTTTCAAGATAAATTTTACATGGCAAACTTAGAGAAAAGCGAACTTTATCATTAGTTTATACCAGGAGCGATTATTACTTCATAATTTTCAAATCAAAATATTCCGAAAACGGTACATAATATCGAGTTTTACCAAGAGTACCTTTTTGGTGTAGAATTAAACGATGTTTATGTTCACTTGGAGTTTTGACTAATAATTCTACCCTAAAAAAAGTTATGTTGAATAATACGTTGTATGAATCGTGTAACTAGCGCCCTCTATGAGAGTTAGTTATAAAAACAAATTCATGGGATATATCAGCTTCCAAAACATATTCGTATAAAATTTCATTGCAATGGTGCCAGTAGTTTCGGCAAAATCGTAAGAAATGTGTAATTTTTTATTTTCTTCAACGCCCTTTATCTTGAAAACGGATGGCGTTAGAAAAAAATTTCACTAAGCCAACCCCAATTATTTTTCTGTTTTTTACCTATCCTAGAGACGGTGTTACCTTTTTTTGAAACACCCTGTATAGGATATAAAACCTAGGAAAGTATCAGTATAACAGAATGTATATTTGCAGATGAAGTCGAAATAGTAGCTGGAACAGAGAAAAATTTACGAGAGAATCTTAATATTTGGAATAAGCATCTTAATAAATATGGAATGACAATAAATTATAATAAAATAAAAGTTATGGCGATAAATAAAGAAAAAAGGGTTTTAAATATAAAAATTAATGATATTAAAATAGAACAGGTTAATGTATTTAGGAATAAACATTGAAGAAACTGGGAAGAATGAAATAAAATTAAATAACAGAATAGACAAAGCCAGCAAAGTTTACTACACGATGAGCAAAAACTTTATAAATAAAAAAGAAATAACGCAACAAACGAAAATGACAGTATTTAAAACTATATACCTAACCTAACCTAACAAAAATGTAACATACAAATACCAATAAAATAGAATAATTATAACATATAAGGATACACAGAATGCTAGATTTTCTTATCTTATAACATATTAGATAAGAGACAAAAACCAATGTGGATAAAATATCATTTTCAATAGTATATTTTTCCTAAATTACATAGTAGGTATGTTTATAAACATAATTATTGTAGATAATTTAAACCAATTAAGTATTTAAAAATACATCTTCCATTTTCAGAAATCCAGTTTCTAATAGTGCGTTTATATCACTGAAAATTTTGTATCTTTCTAACAATGTCCGGCAGCATATTATGTAATCTTAGGCCGAAACAATTTGAACAGCGCTAACCAATTGTTTTGGTAGGTACTTATTGGTACATAAGAAATTTTTCTTCTCTTACAATAGCTGTGTTTACTTTCATCAAATAGTTTCTTACTAGATTTTCTATACATAATTTTTATTAACCATTTCTGAATTGTATTTAGGCTTTTTAGGTGACAGTCTGCAACGCCGCAGCATCCAATATTTCCATAGGTAAGATGCGATTGTACGAGAGAAAAGTATACAGTTTTCAGCTGTTTTTCGTTCAAGAAATCACGTAAGTACTTGAATTTATAGAATTGCACAGACAGAGGACAAGTAGAAATAATTCTTCACAACGAAAGGTTGGCCATTTTGGGAAACGTTATTCATGCTCCAGATCTATCTCTGAATCTATTATCAGGGAATAGGATGGTGAGCACTGGAAAAACAGTAATTTTCGATGGTGCTGGATCGAATTACAGCCCAACAAAATTGTAGCTTTTGCTCCGGAAGTGAACGGCATGTTTAAACTCGATATCAAGTACCCATGTCAGAATTCAGCAATGGCAGTTACCTCTCTGTTGATCTCTGGCACCGACGTTTGGGGCATTTGAACTATGATTCAATGAAAATCCTGAGAGACAAACTTGCAACCGGAATTACACCGGAATTCTCGAAAAATGCGAAGATTGTTTGCGAGGAAAATTATGCAGACAACCATTCAATGAGTCTGGAGGAATACGTACAGAAAACTTTCTAGAAGTCATATATACATTCAGACTTATGTGGACCGAAGTAGAATCTATTGGTGGAGCTTGATACTTTCTGACTTTCACTGATGACTTCAGCCGAAAGTCAACTGTCTTTTTTCTGAAACGCAAATGTGAATTCCTTGAGACGTTCAAAGAGTACAAAGCTTTGGTAGAAAATGAGCAGAGTCTGCGCATAAAATGTCTCAATTAATCCCCTAATCTTATTAACAATATTTTTAATTTGCAGATCCCACTTTAAGTGCCGGTCTGTAATAATACCCAAATACTTAAATGATGTTGATTGGGGGTTTTGAGTATTATCGTCTATATTTAAAGGACCAAAATCAGGTAAATTATTTATATACGAAGTAAATGATAAGTATTTACTCTTTTCCGTATTTAGTGTCAGTTTATTTATTTGAAACTAAGGATATCATTGAGGTTGGATTTCAAATCATTTTGCTGATGTGATTTTGTGAAAAATGGGCAATCTATAAGGATATGTTGGTGTAGATTTTGACATTAAGTGACCATGTGTGAAACAGGTATGGCCAATTCGTAGGATGGTCATATTTTTCCTGGATAAGTCAGGACAAATAAAATATTTAATACTGGGTTGTATTGCGTAAAGTGCTGTAGTGGTGGTTTGATTCCAGTTATTTTCCCAGATTCTTGCATTGATTGTTTTAAGGACCGGGTTCAAGTCTTGAGCAATTTGGACGTTCACCATCGGGGATGAAGAAATAGCTTCTTTGGCAAGGTAATCAGCTTTTTCGTTTCCAAAGATCCCATCGTGGGAGGGGACCCATATGAGGGTAACTGTTGTGTGTTGCGTTACGAGTAGCTGATGAAGATAGTGTATGTCATGACGATAGGATGGTTGGTAAACAAAGAATTTATGGATTGTAAAGAAGTTGAATATGTTTGTATGCTTGGAGAATGAAAAATAACTCACCAGTGTGTGTACAGGAAGAGGGTAGGGTTTATAAGTACTTATCGGTGTTCTTCCAGTGGTTACAGAGCATCCAACTCCGGTTTCACATTTAGAAGAATCAGTATATAGGATTTCATTATACTTTTGCTTTGTATTTTAAATAGGTAAAAGAATAGTTTATTATCCTTGTATTTTAAATAGGTAAAGAAAACGTCAAATAATGATTTAGACTTATATTTTTTCAACGTGTTCACAAAAGCTCTTAGACAATAATTTACAATTATTATAGTTTACAATTTACAGAAAATACAGATTCTTTGGTAAAGAGAAACATTTTTGTAATAATAAACAGATATACATTAACGAAAATTCATTTGTTTTTTAAATTTATTTCACTTTTTTAAAGTATGTAAATCACAAGTAATAGACAACTGACATTAACAAACAGTTAAAATTTGTTGTGCTTAAAACCATTCGCAATCAATTCAAGATATAAGCTTCTTAAAAATGATTGATTTATTTATTAATTTAAGGTATGTTTTAACACAATAAAAAAGGATCATTGCAGTTCTTTAATATAAATCTATCTTTAATTGTGTTAAAACAAACCATTATATACAAAATTTGTTTTTTAATAAAAATATTACGTTCACAGTTAAACTGTTTTTAAAGTTACCTACTGTTCTCAATCCAGATTTTCTTTAATGTATATTAAATTTTTTTTTAGTTGAGTTAAGAAGTGAAAAACAGAAAATAAACAATAAATTTGATATGTGGAAACACGTTTCTCATTCACCATAAACTTACACATACATTTTATATATATAATATATACATAATCATAAGCACATAGTAGTAGTAATTAACAGTGTTACCCTTATACATTATGACATTCAGTCCTTTTTTCTGATTTGTATAGTGAATTATCATTTTCTACAACTAGGTACATAGAAAAACATGCATCTAATCCTCTAAATTGCTGTGAAAGTACAGAAAAAACATGTCAACACACAATAACCCCTCGTAAAATTTTGTTTGTCTTAGTAAATTAACAAAAATTAATAAAAGTCCAGTATACTATTAAAAGTTCAATTATAAATGAAGTTATCAAATTTTAATTAGCACTTTAAGTATTGATATGAAACAATTACAGAACTTTTATAGTATTTTTCAAGAAAAATGGTTGACTGCAGTTAAGATACCTTAGGCAATCTCATTATGTATGCCGAATTCTGCCATAAACATGACCGATTAGCCAAGGGGACCGGATTATAATAATTTGAAATGGACATAGCAGGTAAAATTTTAAGCTTTTTTGGTCATATTTATCAGTTTTCATTTCTCGAGAAGTCTTCAGTTGTATTCAATATCTAATACGTCGATATCACGCTCTCTCAACACAGGTTAGCATCTGTTTTACTTAAAATCATTAAATTACATAAATTTAATACAATAAATATCTAAAACCCTGCTCTTCTTACTTTCCATGTTTATTGACAAGCCCTTACCTACACAGGTGCTTGACTGTAGTCAACCATTTTTCTTGAAGAACACTATCTATACTCATTATTTGAGAATACTAGATTGTATATACTGTGGTTCCAAAATAGTAGGCAGTAAATTATCTAAAACAATTGTGACGTTTCAATGGCGTACGGAAAATAAAGTAAACAATTAAGACTGTCGAAAAATTATTAAATATTAATTTGGTGCTGCGAACCTCGCTTTGCTCGGCACGCAGTAATTCATTTATTATAACTCAATTATGTTTAAATTTGGTATTATTATAAGTGAATCACTGCGTGCCGAGCGTAGCGAGGTTCGCAGCACCAAATCAATCTAAACTAATTCATCACCTAATTTCATTATTAATGCAGCCAAAACAGATCTTACTTATCGTTTCAGATGCAAGAAATGCACCCAGTACGATTTCCATAAATAAATTTTAATAACAGCATAAAATATTAGTTTTAAATTTACTTGTTATTCAATTAATGTTACGTTAATCTGACATGTGTCAACGGTTTATATATCTGTCAATCTTACGATTACTTGAATTTGCTGCCTCACAATATTCAATAATATTTCTGAGAATTTAGTGCTTACTCGTATAGGAGGTAATTGATTCTCTATGAATTTTGAATGAATAATTTTAATTCAGAAGCTATCTTATACTTTTTATTAATTACATCATTGCATTCGAAGAATTAGTCATTCAGTCATTTTATATGAAATCTGATGTAGACCTGGTCTAATTAACGACATCATCATTAATAGTTTCTATACCAAGCTTGACCGTTTTCTATGAAAAAACAACTACTTTCTGGGCTATATGCCCCAACGGACATTGAATTACATTCCAATAGAAAACGTGATGGCGACCGACTTTGTCGATACTTAAAACCATCTGCATTCTGCTCTGAGGGATGAGAAGAACTACTTACCTCGGACTGATGATGACACAATAATGTCGAAACCGGTTTAGTGTTCTTCCCGTTGATTTGCAAATCGACAGAGATGGTTTTAAGTATCGACGAAGTCGGTCGCCATCACGTTTTCTATTGGAATGTAATTCAATGTCCGTTGGGGCATATAGCCCAGGAAGTAGTTGTCTTTTCATAGAAAACGGTCAAGCTTGGTATAGAAACTGTTAAGTTTCTTTACCTTGGGTGCAGGTGGAAACAATTTTCTACTTTTCATTTGTACTATTAACTGCACCTTGTATTTGAAATTATTTTCAGTATTTGTTTATCTGAGGGATAATTGGTCAAAAGATTTAGAATAATCTAATAAACAATTTTTGCAAAAAGGACTATAAATGTTTCGTAAAAAAAACAGCAAACTACTAAATTATGGTATTAAATTTTGACCATGTTGTTCACCAACCCATAAATTGGTTTATAGACCAGGGTCGATAATTTTTGAAACCAAAAAAAATTACAATAGAATTAAACCCATTGGAAAAGGAGGGAAATATGATCAAAATGAAAGGAAAAATAAATTACGGTCGATCCGAGTTCGGGAAGTGGGAGGGGGTGAGTTTTTAAGGGTAAAAAATGGTTTATCTCGATTTCCGGCTAAACTACACGTACTATGCGAAAAAGTTGAATGGCAAAGTTGTAGGTAATAAAAAGATCTACAACTTTTGTATTTGCAATTTTTTCACATAACCTCAAAATATGGGTGAAAAATTCATGGTTTTTTATTTATATCTTTTTCAAAAAAAATTTTTTTTTACAAAATTTGGTGAAAACCTACCTTATTATGTCCCAAATACACTGTAATTTATTTGATTAAAAATATTTATTTTTTCGCCTTATTTTCATTTAATATCAAAAAAGCACCCTAATTTTCAATCGAAAATTCTGACGTCAAAATATCAGCTTTTTTCAAAAAGTTTGGAGGCTTTTTGTTCGTTGAAATATCTACTTTCTGATGGTGTAAAAAAATATACATTACTATAGGAAATGTTCTCAGAAAATGCAAAAAATTGAAAAAACCCGAATTTTAAAAATTTTTTTTATCATTATGTACAATTTCATCAAAAAAATATGATGGCTGCAATTTTTTTTAAGTTGGAAAAATTATTTATTTAATTCGAATTACATTCATGTCATAGAAAATCTCATAGAATATAAATATACATGTAAATCGTACTATTGAATTTAGATACTTAATTCTGATTACGTTATTCATAATATTTTTTTCAAAAACGTTAATCTTGTTATTTATAAATACCTTATCTGAAATTCTAATCAGTTATTCATTAGTTTTTGTCTCTTTGAAGGCATTTCTTCATCGTTAGATTCGACAAACCTTTCCAACTCTAGTTGATCGTCGAAATCTTCAAGACCATCATCTTCGTCTCCAATGTTATTTCCAGTCTGCATTGGTTCTTCATCTACAATTTCATCTGAATCATTTACTTCCTCGTAGACTTTTTCTTCCATATTGGAGCAACTTTCAGAACCCTGACAATTAGTGCATAAATTTGTGCATTTTTAACCATGTTTTCGGCAACCACATTTTAAACTGTTACATCCAGTTTCACAGCTGCAGCAAATAGTTTTGGGCAATACTTCCTTTTCTGTAAATTTGAGCATAATTCCACGCTGGTGCTGCTTCCCCAGCCCCAATTTGTTGCTGTCAATTCGTTATACCCAACCAAGTTTGAAGCTGATAATATGCTCTGTAACAATGCTGTTCTGCTGCTCCTTCTGTGGGTGGGAGGTTTGCGAAAATGAAGGATGATTTAATTTTTTCCAATTGATATTTTTTAAACCTTAATTGATTTAGTTTTATTTTTTCTTTTTTACATTTATAAATAGATTTGATTAATTGTAATCCATTTTTTTTAATAATTTCTTTACTTTCATCTTTTTTATAAAAAACATTGGCCAAATTTGATAAATTTTTCGCGTCTAATAATGAGTTAACGATTTATCAATAAAACATGAACTCTTACGTTTTTTGAGTAATTAAAGTGTAAATTTTAATAAATACCTCAAAATTGTACATAATGATAAAAAAAAATTTTTCAAATTTGGGTTTTTTTCAATTTTTTGCATTTTCTGAGAACATTTCCTATAGTAATGTATATATTTTAACACCATCAGAAAGTAGATATTTCAACGAACAAAAAGCCCCCAAACTTTTTGAAAAAAGCTGATATTTTGACGTCAGAATTTTCGATTGAAAATTAGGATGCTTTTTTGATATTAAATGAAAATAAGGCAAAAAAATAAATATTTTTAATCAAATAAATTACAGTGTATTTGGGACATAATAAGGTAAGTTTTCACCAAATTTCGTAAAAAAAAATTTTAAAAAAGATATAAATAAAAAACCAAAAAGTTGGTTTTTTGAATTTTTCACCCAAATTTTGAGGTTATGTGAAAAAATTGCAAATACAAAAGTTGTAGATCTTTTTATTACCTACAACTTTGCCATTCAACTTTTTCGCATAGGACGTGTAGTTTAGCCGGAAATCGAGATAAACCATTTTTTACCCTTAAAAACTCGCCCCCTCCTACTTCCCGAACTCGGATCGACCGTAATTTATTTTTCCTTTCATTTTGATCATATTCCCCTCCTTTTCCAATGGGTTTAATTCTATTGTAATTTTTTTTCATTTTTTACCATTTTTAAAGGCTTCGGCTCTGGTCTATTATTACTTTGAATAATATTATTTCTTCTGATTCAATAGCTAGGTTTTCCTATTACATTTTTTATTATCCACTAAACTGTACAGCAAAATATCACAAAGTATACAAAAAGAGTAACACTATTATTATAAAATGTCGACAGAATTTTATATACAAAACTTTATAACAATATCACTTTTAGAGGGGCCGCACGCTAGCGCGGATAATTAGGGTACAGCAGCGTAGGGCCCCACCTGCCTCAAACTAAACCTGGAGGCTTAACGTCCAACCCTGTTACCATATCCAGTCCCATATTAGACGAAGGCGGGGGTGTTTGATTTATCGACGCAGGAGAATTTACGTTATTCAAGTCACTTTGACTGTTTTCTTCGGAATCACTACAACTATCTGAACTACCCTTTTTACCATTACCATTGTGAGTTTTAACATGTTTGGCTAGATGATCTGACCTCATGAATCGTTTATTACAAACTGGGCACGCAAACCTTTTTTCTCCTGTATGTGTTCTTAGATGTCTTTGAAGTTCATCGGATCTCGTGAACCTTTTTCCGCAGAATAGCCAATTGCAAACGAACGGTCGTTCACCAGTGTGCCACCTTAAGTGAGCCTTAAGATGTGAGGTTTTCCCATATACTTTTCCACAACCCGGTATGTGACAGCTGTGTATATTCTTCTTCCTTAAGTGGACTCCGGCAGGACCTAATCTTTCAGCTTCTTGGCAGTTTGGACAATCACAAGTAGCTCTGCCGGTGTACCTTCTTTGAGATCTAGGCGAAGGTACTTGTGGAGGTAGACCACCTGTACCACCTGTAGGTGAAGGTGTTGAACCAGCATGTAACCCAAAGGAAGCTCCTACAGATTGAGCACCAGGCAACATCGATTTGTAAGTATCTTGTAACAGGTGTTGTCCTGACGAAAGTAAATGATTAGAGGCTGCTAAAGAATGGGTTAAACTAGAATAGTCTGGGGAGTAGTTAGCTGCCATCTGCGCATGCATCCCCGCAGCTCCACTCATATCTAACCAGCTTCCTGCCGTCGAGTGAACATCCCACCAAGCATTCGCGGAATCACTTTTAATCCCAGTATGATGCGTTGCGCTGGACATGGTATTAAATGGCCAAGTTTCATACGGATGTCTTGAATAAACTGATCCTAAATGGTGAGCTGTAGCAGCACCTTCTACTTTTCCTAGTAACGAACTTTGATGATGATGTACATGAGAATTGTCGGCTACTGCAGGTTGGGTAGTTGCACCCGGAAAATAGAGATCGCTTCCATAGGAAGCAGTGGTCGGAACGCTGGAACAAGAAGTCATAATTGATCTGGAGTATGTAGGGTTGGAGGCGGACGATCTTTGCGATGATATCGAATTCGAAGATGAAACGCATGTGCTACCAGGAGATGGTGCTCCTTGTGGACTCTTCTTCCATGGATGAAATCCTTTACCAACTGCTGCATCGGCCAGTGGAGGTGGTGATTTATTGGATAATTTATTGCACTGGGCTGCTAACATGGCTAATGGTGTACCACGGAGACTGGGATGATCCTGCAACAAAAAAATGGACTATTAAAATTCAATTATTTCAAGTTGGCAGCTAAGAAAAGTTATTAAATCGTAAAATGTTGTAAACAAGACCATAAATCAGTAGCGCACGTACTTTTTTATTTCGGTATTAAGAAATCATAATACAATATTTAGAATATTTTGTTTTTCGATTTTAACGGGAATAATAATTGCGGTTGTTAGGGGCCTTAAGGGATTAAGGTAACCCTATGTGTATAATTGCAAAAACAGGTACGTTATTAGTCTATATATTGAGGATTTGAATTGAATTGAATACCTTTCGAGCAATTTTAAAATCACTTATTATTTTCCCCACAAACTCAACTACATATTTTATTTAAAACCTGCAGGCAGACTACAACTTAATTATTTTTTGTTGAAAGTTGAGCTCTTGTGACATTGAATCATTTTTTTGTTGTTGTTTTCGTGTGGAGAAAAAACCTTCTAAACACAAATAGTGCCGCTTTAATCAAAAACATAATGAAAAGTTGGCGCCTCCTTGTCGCGAGCCAGCACGCAACAACTATACATACACACACAAAGAATTAAAAAAGTTTTAATAGTCTGAGTGACCGCTACCGCCTAATTACCTTAAGAAGTCTCTTTTAAGCTCAGGACATAATATAAACATATCTAAAACGTGCTTACGTTGTTTTGGCATTATGAAAAATTATGGAAATTCAGTATTTAATTTGGAATCAATGCTTCTGTTTAATGGGGTTACGTTTTTGTTAAAGTGAGGTTATAAATACTATAAATTTGTTCAGGATTGAAAATAATAACGAAGGATTTCTTTCCTCATAAGTCAATTCCCCTTGATGGTCAATAAATTAACGTAGCTGCGATCCTTAAAATCAACCTCCAGTCACAGTATGCTAGACATTATCTTCCCACCGCTACCGAACATACCCCTTGCAATGAACGCACCTGAAACATTACCCTTACGTCAACACAACCCAACCAGAAACCAAGCGAAAACATTGACAACCCTCATCTATCAATGGTGTATCGTATTCGGTATTAGCAGTTCATTTTTTGACTAATTAAAAAAAACTTTGCATTCAATTTAATTTTATTTCTATCTTTTCCACCATAGTTTCCTTTTCTTTATATTTATTTTTGTTTTTCGTAAACGAATAAAAAGTATAGTGGCGTCCATCAAAATCCAATTTATAGACAGCATTAACTTGGAATCGAACCACTTCTTGGGAATAATCTCTTAGCCGCACTGCAAGAATGGTGTATTAGTGTTACAAATTGGCGCCTTGCGCTAATAGCTTTATATAGTTACACTGTTGCATTCGTACAAACTACTTGCCATAGCCGTTTTTCCATTCCTCTTATAGAAAACTTTAAAACATGGTATTTGGACTGTTTAACTGCTGTAGGTACTGATCACTTTGTCATTGTCAATGGATTCTTACTGGAATCTCAGCAAACTAACTATTAAATTTAAGTTTTAATATCAATTTAAAGTACATTCAATGCTTATAGTCTATATAGAAAGGACAAGGAGTAATAAATCATTCATTTAAGTAGATTTCATAGACGTACCAAAATATATTTTAAGAGGGTATACCGTAAGGTACATTTTGTATTGAACGAATGAGTTGCAGCTATGCTAAAGAATATACGATTTAGGTCAGAGGTAACGGGATGTACTAATTTTAATAAAAAAAGTGATAGAGGTACATACATTTTAGTAAGTTTGATAAAGAAAGGCAACACAGTTTATTCATAATAGAAAACAAACCAATCTGTAACAATAATTATTTTATATATAAGAAGATTAATTCAAACTTTGAATATTGTCACAAATAAATTACAATGAAATATATTTTTAAAAAATTAATTAAAGTCAAGATACCAAGATATCGTTACAATTTCTATTAAATTCAAAGAAGCAAAATGAATATTTTTTATTTGTATTACTCGTATATGTAGTGTTTGGGGAATTTTTCTCAGAAATTTTAAATGGCAAGTGGCCTACTGTAATCGGCTTAATACGATTACACCTATTTACAGATTATTCAATTATTGAGAGGGATTTTCCAAACAACCCAGTTTTCTTAGAAACATTATCGGGAATATTATTTTAAAAGAAACTAGGTACTTAGTATTAGTTCTTTGAGTAAAGTTGTATGGTTTTCATAATATTGTAAACAGTTGGAATATATTTAAAACATTTGTTGAATGTTAATTGTGCAAGTACCAAACAATGTCGATAAGCCAAGGACCATCTAAACGACCAAAAACAGGTCCATTATCTTTAAATGAAAAAACTCTGATATTGAATTATTATATATCATTGAAAAACAAGGATCCAAGTGGAAGTGTTGATGATATTGTGGAATTAACGGCTGCTATGTTGTGTGTTGCTAAATCAACAATTTATAGATTACTAAAAGAAAGCAAGAATGGAACTGTTCAACCCCCTAAAACTCCTTCAGGCCGAAAACCAATTGAGATCGATGAGTCATTAAAACAAAGACTAAGGCGTAAAGTCCATGGATTTTACTTACGAAAGGAAATTCCAACACTTGACAAAATTATGACATCAGTGCAAGAAGATATAGACTATACAAAATTCTCCAGAATGACATTATGCAAACTTTTGAAAGATGTGGGTTTCAGATATACAAAACATAATAGAAAATCTCTCTTGATAGATAAACCGGAAATAGTTTTTTGGAGAAGAGACTATTTAAGAAGCATTCGACATGCCAGAGAACAAAATTTGAAAATCTTCTACTTAGACGAAACATGGAAAGGGGCTGTTATTGTTATGGACAACGCAAGTTACCATTCACGGTTACGAGAAGCATTGCCCACAAGTCGTTGGCGTAAAGCAGAGCTTTTGGAGTGGCTTATTTCGAAAAATATTAAGTTTCCAAAAGATCCACTAAGGAAAGAATTTTACAGAATTGCAAAAATAAACAAGAACAAATACAAAACGTACATTGTAGAAGAAATGGCTTCTTCTCGTGGTATATCAGTTCTTCGACTTCCCCTTATCATTGTGAACTTAATCCCATAGAACTAATATGGGCTCAGGTAAAGGGGGAAGTTGGAAAAAAATACTACTTTTAAAATAAACGATGTTGTGAAATTGTTTGAGAGTGCTGTAAGTCATGTTAGTAAGGAAAATGGACAAACTGTATCGAGCATGTTATCAAAGTAGAGGCAAATATGTGGAAAATTGACAATATTTGTGATGATTTAATCGACCATATTATTATTAATGTCAACAGTAATAAATGTATTCTTTTCATTTTATATTATATTATAATTTAAAACGTATTTTTTTCCCAAAATACACACCACTGCATTGCGTTATTGCTTTTTCTGCTAATCCTTTAACAATGAAGAAACCTTAAACTTTGCTACAACTGAAACAAATACGGGGTCGATCTACCTGGTTTTTAGATTTACGGAAGAAACGTAATTTAAAGTAAGAGATTTATCAAAAATTTCATGGTGCTCCCTGTAAAGGTTTTGCTTACTTAATTAGGGTTTATTACTCCTCGTACTTTTTGTACATACTATAATCTGTTTATTTGATATTTATGGGTTTTAACGCCGTTTTGTACAGTTAATTTTCCCATTGGCATCGTATCTTTTCTTATGAAATCCGATCCTCATTCGGTTAATTATGTGCAACCGTAATGCGATGATGGTCAAATAACTGAAACTTCTAAGCTAAGGGCAAAATGTAATTTGGCCCGTTTCGAATCGTCAGTGACATTAATGCGGTCAGTTTGCGTCAATTAGACGAGTCTACGAGAAGTAATACGATCCGGTCTGTTAGCTACGCTTACTGTCCATTGATATAATGGTTTATTTTATGCTACAGAGCAAAAATCCGGAAATTTTGATAAAAACGAAGGTTTAGATTTACAATTAAGAAAAAATCCTCTTATGATTTTCAATGATCAATTTCCACATGTAATAAAAATATTGTAGTGATATAAATACCTCAATTTACCGAAAGTTGACGGCGAAGCAATAGTTTTTTTTAACAAAAAATGGCTTCTTTTTGTTTTGATTGTAATGAATTGACTTTTACTTTGGCCAATTCGAGCTGTGGCATTAAAAAATACCAACGCAAGATAAAAAGGACTCAAGAAACTGCCAAGTTTGTTAATTGCAAATTTGCAGAATTTTAAAAAAAGGACAATTATGTGATAGATTAGGACTCAATGCCAGGTATTCGCCTTAGTAGAAAAAGAAGATGTCAGGAGAGAAAATCACTGATGACTGATACTCCCCTAGTTAACGCATTTTTTAAATTTGAAGAAGAAGTACACGATAAAGTCATATGGATCGCGTAATAACTAAAAGAGAAACATCTTTTTCAAAACATATTTTTTTAAACATATTTGTGCTGATTTCTTATGTTCGTATCCAAATAATTTTACGAAAATAATCCCAGACGATGCTCTAAACAAGTTAGGTAAATTTCTGGGATGTGATGGCTTAGGGGAACGTTTCTCCACTACCAGGTCCATTGCAAATGAATGCTTTGCAGAACACGGAAGACCTATTGGCATACGAATAAGACGTTTTGGCCTTTTTCATACCGACCACACTGGGTCCTCCCTTTAACTCCAGAAAGGAATGTTCATCAAACTGTTGGAGTTATTATTTGGGGTGCTATAGCTAATGGTTCACCTTTAATCTTCATCAGAGGTAACATGAACGCGCAGCGTTATCCAAGAAGTTTTAGAACCTCATCTTTTGCCCTATCTTAACACCCTGGCAAATCCAATTTTCTAACAAGATAATGCCCGACCACATGTCTCAAGAGTCACAATAGACTTCTTTCAACATAATAATGTCACATTATTACCTTGGCCACCAATATCTCCCGACTTATCCCCAATTGAGCACGTGTGGGATATGATGGGTAGGATATTGCACAATTTGCAACGTCATCCTCAAACTCTAGAACTTCGAGAGGAGTTGGTGGTTGCCTGGAATGAGATACCACAGAAGGATATTGACCACCTCATCAGAAGCATGCCTAGGCGCGTTGGAGACTGTGTAACACATCAGGGTACATTGTTAAAGGTAAAAGGGTCTTAAATTTTAAATTTTTTATCATTTACTTATTATGCTTCAGTAAGTACTTATACAAAATTTTATAAAAATAAAAACAATTAAACTGGGTGTTTTTTATGTCACTTAGTATATATTAGTGGTCTTTACAATAAAGTTCTTGCAGGAAAGATAATACTGTAAGAAGTACTGCTTCTTGAATCAATTCTTCTCTTCTTTTTCCTTGTTTGGCTAAAAAATGGATCTTGCCACCGAGTTTTAACTAGTTTTTAGATTTTTTTTTCTAAATATCTAAACATTTCTTGTGTTATCGCTGGGTTTGAGATTTTAATTAGAATTTCATTGATTTTTTTTATTTCAAGGTTATCTATGAAGTTCTTTTTTTATCTTTTTTACAGTCTTTCGCTTGGATCTAGTAAATAAGTATCAACACATTCGTCTTACCTGCCTATAGTAGTAAAAGCTGCTATTGACACGTCAACGTTGATATTTTACGTTCCTATACTGAATATTAGAATGATAGATTGTTTACTTGAATTAAAAATGACAATTAGCATCGTCAGATTGACATATGTCAATATGAAGATGCTAGTTTTTAGCGAAACAGCTGAAATTGTATTTAAAAAGTGAAAGATAATTCAACCTTTTAGTTGTTTATTGTTCTGAATAAGATGAACTTTCACACAGTAAGGGTAAGTACAATAAATAAATTTTCAAATATTCAAAAGTGCTCCTGTTTGATAAAACGTACGATTTTTCTTCCCTTGTATAAACTGCTGTTAATATGACGTAACTTTTACTGGTACAGTCATTCGAATGCCCGGAAGCCAGGCAGTTTAATGGAATTCACATATTTCTCGGTAATAATTATGATGAATTTTAAAATGTTTTACGTGCAGGTAGATAAACGAGGTTCTAATATATATTCCGGAGGCGGTTCATTTTCATGCAAATGTTGATTTTGGTAAAGGGGTTGGAAAGATGTATTAACCTGTCGAAGAGAAAAGGACGGAAAAGGAAATAAATGTCTGATGGACTTAATTTACTACTAATGCTGTGTGCAGTATTAAATTTTTGTCTGATATTGCATACAAGTCTACAGGATGGTTATAAAAAAAACTGTAGCCCAAAATATTAAATTATTACAAACCCAAACGTATTATTCTTCATATTTAGTAGTAGTAGTTTTTTATTTTTTTTCTACAAACGTTAAAAAATGACAAGGTTCGAGCATTGGCAAGAATATGCGAAGTAACCCTTTTTTCCAAGAAATCGTTTATTTATTAATGTATAACAATAATTATTAGGGCTTTCAAATTGTGAGAAAATTTAACACTACCTAATTTTATTTATTATTTACCATGTTAACATTAATGGTGCAGCCAGTGCACGAACCAATATTTATTCCCTAACCAGATAAGTCAGATTCAGCGGGTGATATCCTAGTTTTGGGAGTTGGAAGACTATCCACTGCCATAGAGGTGACAGCACTTAATCCTGAATTTTCACAGTCTAAAATTCAATTTGATATCTGAATTTTATTGTTGATAGAATCTTCCACGTATCCTTCGACCACAGTCGAAGATTTCCAACCTCCATGTCGCTTCAGAACACATATATCGGCCCCCGTATTAGCAAGGAGTGTGGCTGATGTTCTCCGAAAACAATGACCCGTGTAGGCATCAGGATTTGGTAATTTTAGGTGTTTTGCTATTAAGCTAGGCATCTTTCCAATACTATTTATTCCAACAACTTGGTTAAAACATCTCTTATTTTGATACTTCAAAAACAATCGGCGACTGGTAGCATAACTTGGACGAAGAGCCGCATATTTTCGGTAAATGTCAATATAATCTAAATTTGAAACTGTAAAAATTCGTTGTGTATGCGTTTTTGTATCGAAATACCCAGTATTAAAACAACCCAAAAGGAAATCAGTAATTTAAAAAAAACATAAAACAATCATCAAAAATCTACCTTAACCAACAAATAGGTTTCATCATCTGCCTCTTTTATGAATTCTTCAACTTCCTCTCTAGTCAACACCTTAGATTTCTTAGGATGGTTTCCAACTGACAATTTTTTCAAGTATGGAACTAACTTGGTAAATTTCTTGAAATCCACGTTTTCTTTAACATTGAGTGTTGCTTTCAACATAGAATATATTGCCCATAACGTGGAAGACTTCAGCTTCTTAGACTTCTCTGCAAAATATGCCCACAGCACATTTTCGGATACTTTTCTGGCTTCATTTGCTTCACAGCACTCTTTAAATTGCTGATATGCATTTTCATACAGGCGCCTCGATTTTTCCGGTAAGAGATTTGAAATTACTGAATTGGCCGCATCTGTCAAGTTAGGTGGGGTACTGCTTAATTCATCGCCGCTCGAAATTTCCATTATTTCACAGTTATAAATATCAGAAAAAGTAAAGAAAATAAAAAAAAAATGTAAGGGCAAGGCAATAATAACAAATAATTTAAGAAAAAATCGGCAAAAGACGTATATACCAAGGAACCTGAACCTATACAACTAGCGATGAAGAAATAGCAACAAATTCGTCCAGAAAAAAAATTTGAATCAATAAAACCAAGCCTAGTAATAAAGATCCATAGAAATGAACAATGGTGTATTATTATTGATGTTACAATACCGTATGTGAGGTATTTTGTGGAGAATAAAGCTAAGAAAATTATAAAATGTCAAGTCTAAAAAATAGACCAGATAAAGCCTAAGTCTAGGTATTTGTGTTACAATTACGTCTTATCTATGTATAAAATGAAGACTCAATCAAAGCAAACAGTTTAAGAGTGGAAAACTTCCAAGATTTATTTGTTCATTACCAGTAACTACCTTAAATTGTTGACCTGCTAGATGTCTTTTTATTTCAAGTTAGTGATGAGCAAATGCAAGACCAAGATCGCTTTATTGCGGCACCGCTATCCTAGGAAACCAAAGCTTTAGAGTTTAAAATAATCCATGGCTGCTTTATTTTTCGGTTTATATGTTTAAAATATGCAAGACCGCAAGACTCTTGCAAGCTTGGTCTTGGTCTTGCGTATATATTGCAATGCTAAGTCTTGGTCTTGCACTGCTCGGTCTTGGTCTTGTTCTTGCAGTCTGAAGTTGATCTTGGTCTTGGTCTTGCATTTTCTTCAATATTTCTTTGTGTTTGACCTATATATACAGCATTACATTTTGTGCAATTAATTTTATAAACACCAGATTAGTTTAACTTTTTAGAAGAAGAAATTAACAATTTTAACAAATGAACAAGCCAGAAGAGCGTTTTTAACAATAGTTCTCTTGATTTCTGATAATAACTTATATTTTTACTGTAAACATATTTAGTGCCTGAAATACCTAATAATAAAGTATACAGAAAGCACCATGACTAAACGATAAGTCTGAAACGTACCACTGAAACCTCTACCTTATGAAACACAATCGTCACTGATACATAGCCAAGAAATTTCCATTATTTCACAGTTATAAATATCACGCACGAAATTGACGCAAATAATGAAAATAATTATTACTTGATTTGGAAAAACAGTTCAAACCAGTTCAATACTTTTTTTTTATATTAAGCTCAGCGATTGTAGAAAAAGTTTTGTTTGCATCTCATGCGCGAAATACTTTGGTCTTCGTCAATCTGACGATGCTAAGTCTAGCGAAACGGCTGTCATTAAGGTTTAAAAAAGCAATTTTTTAAATAAATAATGGAGGTTTTGTTAAAACGAAGAGTTTTTTATTATTCTTAATATTTTTTTAACCCTGCTGTTTTCGATCACCAAGTAGCATTTCGTCCACTAGATACAAAAATAACTATTTTTAATTATAATGAAAAAATGTAAGTAATAATATTGTTCAGAATCTATTGTAAAAATCACTACAATAGATTAATAGTTCTCTTCACTCTGGGAAAAATATTTAACAATTCAATATTTTTTTATTACCATCTTCAATAAAAAGCTATCGTTAGCAGTACGGAAACTATTGCCTCGCAGCCCCATTTCATAGGCGTCGGCTTCGCTTTGAAAAGTAATTAATAAAAGGAAAGATGCTTCAAAGAAATGACTACTGAACACTACTACTCTGTTAAAAGAATCTGTATTGTTTTACCTGACGGGGGCGTAATACCTCGATTGAAACTTGGACAGCTTGCGGCAAAGGATGCGTCAAATTTTAACTTGGCGATGTATCAGTGACGATTGTTTCATAAGGTAGAGGTTTCAGTGGTACATTTCAGACTTATTGTTTAGTCATGGTGCTTTCTGTATACTTTATTATTAGGTATTTCAGGCACTCAATATGTTTACAGTAAAAATATAAATTATTATTAGAAAACAAGAGAACTATTGTTAAAAACGCTCTTCTGGCTTGTTCATTTGTTAAAATTGTTAATTTTTTCTTCTAAAATTAAAGTTAAACTAATATGGTGTTTACAAAGTTAATTGTACAAAATGTAATGCTGTATATATAGGTCAAACACAAAGAAATATTGAAGAAAATGCAAGACCAAGACCAAGATCAACTTCAGACTGCAAGAACAAGACCAAGACCAAGCAGTGCAAGACCAATACTTAGCATTGCAAGATATACGCAAGACCAAGACCAAGCTTGCAAGAGTCTTGCGGTCTTGCGTATTTTAAACATATAAACCGAAAAATAAAGCAGCCATGGATTATTTTAAACTCTAAAGCTTTGGTTTCCTAGGATAGCGGTGCCGCAATAAAGCGGTCTTGGTCTTGCATTTGCTCATCACTAACTTGAAATAAAAAAACATCTAGCAGGTCAACAATTTAAGGTAGTTACTGGTAATGAACAAATAAATCTTGGAAGTTTTCCACTCTTAAACTGTTTGCTTTGATTGAGTCTTCATTTTATACGACGTAAGACGTAATTGTAACACAAATACCTAGACTTAGGCTTTATATGGTCTATTTTTTAGACTTGACATTTTATAATTTTCTTAGCTTTATTCTCCATAAAATACCTCACATACGGTAATGTAACGTCAATAATAATACACCATTGGTTATTTATATGGATCTTTATTACTATGCTTGGTTTTATTGATTCAAATTTTTTTTCTGGACGAATTTGTTGCTATTTCTTCATCGGTAGTTGTATAGGTTGGGTTCCTTGGTATATACCAGTCTTTTGCCGATTTTTTCTTAAATTATTTGTTATTATTGCCTTGCCCTTACTTTTTTTTTATTTTCTTTACTTTTTCTTAATACATCCAAGTCTTCCTCTCTTCATTCTTCGACATTTTTGATTTCTTTCTTTACATCTTTCCAGGTTTAAGTACACTTTTTATTCTTAATATTAATATTATTATTTTGTAGCCTTGAATAATTTTTTTCATATTTTGCACTTATAAAAATCTTCATTATAAAACGCATTTGCGTATCGTAATGTAACTTTTACGCACGCAAATTTTTGTTTTAAATGGTTGGCGACATGAGTGAAGTATCTAATGACAAGACTATTGACAATGACATTTGTGGCTAATAGCAATTTATTAATTTTATATTGTTCTTTAAAAAAGTATTTGTGAATATGAATATCATCTTTACTTATATAATATATTATTATTGGTGTATTAGTCATTTTAAAATATTTTAGAATATTAACATTTCATAATTTAAATGTCACAACTGTTAAATTTTATAAATTACACAGTGCTACCGACATACTTTTTAAAATCAAAATTTTCGTAGTTACATAAAAATAATAAATTAATTTAAAAAATGGTAAAAAGGGCAAAATATAAAAAATATAATAAAAAACTTATTTCATATGGCTGTTGTGACACTCGTTCTTTAAAAAACTCATAGCTTCGCGTTTCGTTTTTTAAACTTGAACTCGTGTCATAACAGAATTCCATATGAAATGCGTTGTTTAATATACTATTTCATATTATATTATATAAAATCAATCTGATTTTAATTAAATTATTTAAACAGCTAGAGACCAACCTTTCCTAACCTAACCTAACCTAACCTAACCACTTTCCTTAATTAAAAACATGATTCCAATTTTTACTGGAAACATTTAACCTAACCTCAAAATCGATTTTTATTTTGAAATTGTCTGATAATTATAAACAAAGCCCTAAAAATATCCAACAATAATTTTACCTCAGTTATCGTAGAGTGTCATTTTTCACCTAAATAGTTGAATAAATTGCATCTTTTTCACGTTATATATTTCTTTACAGAGAAATTATGTTATTAGGTGTATTTTCTTGTTAAATTATTTACGTATCTATCTTCATTAAGGTAAAATTCCAACTGAGATTATTCCTACATGAAACAATAAACAGCAAAACCGTCAGACCAAATAAATTGCATATTGCAGATAAGTGATAATCCAGAATTCAAACATGCAATCAATATCCGCGTGGTAGAGTTCTCACTGTCATTAATTATTTTTGCGTTGAAAATTGTCACATGAAAGAGATTCATTAGTAAAACCAATATATTGAGAATTCTGTTATTTGCCATTTGATTGCATTACGACATGCAATATTAAAGATGTAAACTGCATAATTAGCACATAAAATCTTGATCATTGCCTTTTGTCTATTTTTAGCCACCATTTCTATCTGATAAGTCTCATATATTTGTTGTAATATACAGGGTGATTGATTAGTGTGAGGAAGCTCAGTAGATCTGAGAACTTCTGCATGAGAACTTGGAAAAAACAAGAGAATTTGCTCTTAAAAAAATAAAAACATTAACTAGGAGAGGTCCACCATTTCCTTTACAACAAATTACTCCTGCTGAATCCCAGTTGAGAGAAATAAGATTTGTTTTCACATCAAATCACAAACTTATTTCTTACAATTTTCAAATTATCAGTCACGTTTGACTGATTCTGATTAACGTGAAAACTGTAGACAAAATGTGTATGAGTAAATAATCCATAAGATATTACCTAAAAAGAAGATTTAAAAGAAAGATTTATAAGTAAGTTTATAAAATATTAAAAAAATACAGGAGAAAAAAACCACAAAAAGTATAGAAACTATTTGACATAAGGTTTAATACGCGCATGTGCCAACAATTTGTTGGAAATGAATTCTCAAACTGCTTGGACTGTCACCAAACTGTCAGGAAACGATGTGAAAACATCCGACTAGTGATTGGATGTCAGTTTCCAACTAATGCGCGACCACAAAATATCGACTGCGCACACTCCAAACGTTAGAAACAAATTTCAAACTAATGTGAAAACAAAGAATAATAAAAAACTCTTGTTTTAACTTAACTTCCAAGTTTAATTGAAGAAGATTGCTAGTTATTGTAATTCTAAACCTAATTTCTTCAAATAAACTTGGAAGTTGAGTTAAAACAAAAGTTTTTTATTATTCTTCATAAGATGGACTTCCAAAAAGTAAGGGCTAGTACAATAAATTTAATGTGAAAACAAACCTATAATGAGTAAAACTTTAAGAGGTTTTGAGTCAGACAAATGTAAGACAATTAAAAAACAATGACAATGAAACAATACAAAACGATCTAAACATTTGAATATGCTTTCCTATTACTTTGGTTTATGTGCCATTCGTTGGTTTTGTGTATTTGAAAAGTTACTTGGAATGGAAGCAGGTCTATAAAATTTTACATTGTCCTTAACGACCCACCAACCCACTTCGTGTATCAGCAGAATAAATCAAGAAGGTAATAAAAATGGCAAAAAACCGCAGACGGTAGCCGTTGAGGACTACAAGAAACTCCACAAAATGGCCGCAGGTTATCACGTTAAGATTGACAAACAATTATCTCTTGACAGAGAAAAGCCAGTAGCATAGAACGGCTTTATTTATTCCTTGAATCAGTACATACGCAGGGTCGGAACAGGGTTATAATACTAATGAATTACATTAAGAAACCTAAAAAAGGAAATTTATAACTATGTGAGAGTCCATCTCATTTAGAACAGTAAGCAATTAAACGGTTGAAGGAAATTTTTATTCGAAAAAGAAATGCAATTACGTAAAAAAATTACCTAAGAAAGAGACTTATAATTTTATATTTATATAATACACAGTTTTTGAAGACCATGTATTTTCTCTAAACCAAATTATAAACAGAAAATTAGCAATATCAAAACCCGTATATTCAGGATTTATTGATATGGAAAAAGCCTTCGACAAAGTACCCAGAAATAGGATTTGGGAAAGTTTAAAGAATAGAGGAATAAACAAAAAACAGACCAGGGTTACAAAATGTATTTACAACCAAACAAGAAATACTGTCATCAGTCAAAACATGCAGTCTGAAATATTCAACACGAGGCAATAAGTAGGACAAGGTGGAAGTCTAAGCCCTCTTCTTTTTATTACATTTATGACCTTTTAAAAGAAATGAAGGAAAAAATCTAAACCATTGCATATTGGATACAGAAAATTGGAAAAATTGGAAACATTTTAACAAAGAGAGGTAAAACTAGACAGAAGTAAAAAAGATTGCGTTAAATAGAAAGGACTGGAATATTTTCATTAAGAATTAGTACACAGTTGTAACCCTTACACCCTTCACGGGTAGAAAGGGAATTGATATATATATATTTATATTCTTTTTAGAAGCTTAAAAACAATCAATTCGCTTTCAGTGAATCATTTTAGTTTTTAATAAAAATCCAGGAATATTTTGTTTGAATGAATCAACTGTTTTGCTAAAGGTGATATTATTAACAACATACAGGTCGCACTAATTACATGTTCTTAGCTAAAATCTTCATCTTCAGCCTTGATTTATCCAATATTGGATATAGGCCTCCTCTAGTTCTTTCCATACTTCCCTATCTCATCCTACTCTCATCCACTATCTCCCGGCCACTGCCACAACATCCTCGGTGCTTCTTTTCCTTGTTTCGCGTGGTCTCCAGAAAAGTTCCCATCTCCATCCATCCTGTCTTGCTAAATGTCCTGTCCTTCTCCACTTTTGCCTCGCTATTCATTCCATAATGTCCGTTACCCCAGTTCTTCGTCGGATTTCAGTGTTAAGTATTTTTTCCCCAGAGCTGATCCCTAGAACTGCAAGTTCCATGGCCCTTTAGGTTACTCTAAGCTCTTCTGCCGTTTTCCTAGTGATGGTCATCAATGTTGTTATTTAATGGGCATGTAAGGATTAAAATTTTTATTGTTTTAACTTTGGATTCTTATTCTCATGATCTTCTTTCTGTCTATTGTAATTTTTCCCAGCCTGACGATGGTCCTAAAGGACCAAAAATAGTTGCAACATAATAAATAGTTTGTGATAATATCGTACTAAGGTGGATGAAAGGGCACGACAGGAGCAAAGGTAACCGTATTGCTGACTCTCTGGCCAGGATGGCGGCTGGACTGAACATTTTGGGACCAGGCGACACCCATGGTTTGACGACTTCGACAATTGCGGAACTAGCCAAACGTAACACCCGTACTCAATCCCTTAAGAGATGGGATGAAACCAAAGGATGCAGTTTTGCCAGGATTACCCTGGGCGACCCTGAGAAGCTGGATACGAATAAATATTTGGCGATGACCAGGAAGAACCTACGTTTAACAGTGGGATTTCTGACTGGACACTGTCAACTAAGGAAACACCTCCATATTATGGGGCTAGTAGACATACCTCTATGCAGGAGGTGTGAACAGGAAGATGAAACTGTCAGGCATGTCTTATGTGAATGTCCGGAGCTATCGTCGATAAGAGAGTGTGTGTTCGGTGAGTCTTGGCCTACACCTGCCGACATTAAGGAGATGTCCCCTGGTGACCTGTCTTCCTTCCTGGATAAGGCAGGATGGACAATGTCCTAGGAGGGCGACTCCTTGGGAGGATGTACAATGGGCCATATTGTGGCCTAAGTGCTTCCTTCCTAAACAGTTTGTGGGATAGACTTTGAGTTTCGTTTGAACCTTTTTATCGACAAATATTTAGAAAGCCAATTGTACCTCCTATAAGCCCTATTTTAGCTAACATTGTTTTGGAGGAATCATTTTATCTTCCTGTTTATAGCAAATTGTTTTTGTCGTTTTTTTTTTCTTTTTATACGCTGTTATTTATTTAAACAGAACTGCAGGAATTCGATTTCAAAATACTAACATTTTAGTGACGTAGAAGGACTTGCAGTGACTTTAACATTGTTATGGTAGTCCATAAATATGTTTACCTGGAAAAAATGGCGCTACGGCGATTAGAAACAATGCAACTCGATCAATTAGTACGTTGGATACACGAAGACTTAAGTCAAGAAGAATGAAGCAGTGTTGAAATTGGCTCAGAATCCTGAAGAATGAAACATATCAGAACACGCCATTTTTTCGTTAGAGAATTAGTTGCAGAAAATGAGATTGAAATTATAAAAGGATTATCTGAATTTCAATATGCAGATATTTGACTAAGCCTCTATTTAAACCTAGACCTAAAACTTTATGTAGAAGTGTTGGACTAAGAGAAAACAAAAGCTTATAATGAGAGGGGATGTTTATGTAGGTAGTTTACTATATCGACTAGTTTTGTTTATACAGGGTGAGTCATAACTATTGGGACATAGACTAAGGACAGGTTATTCAGACCAAAATATGGCTATTGGGCCAAATATGCCTTAATATAATGTTGCTGAGAAAAAAGATACAGGGTGTTAAAGTTAATTTTTGTTTTTCGTTTTTTGCTAATAGTTTCCCTGTATATTTATAAATTGATATCAAAATTGGCACAGAGGCATAATCTTAGACAAGAAATAGTATTTTATTTACAATTCCACTATCAAATACCAAACTAATAAACAAAGTTGCAACTAACGTAAGGTTGAAATTATCATGTTTAAACAAGAGTACCAATTTTACGTAAAAATGATGTTTACGTCATATTTTCTAATAAAAATTACTAAAAAATTTCATCAGAAAAAGTTTAGACTCAATTTGATCATTAGGAATGATCCACGTGGCGCCCTCTATGACAAAACGTAAAATTGTAAATAAAATAATACTATTTCTTGTCTAAGATTATGCCTCTGTGCCAATTTTGATATCAATTTATAAATATACAGGGAAACTATTAGCAAAAAACGAAAAACAAAAATTAACTTTAACACCCTGTATCTTTTTTCTCAGCAACATTATATTAAGGCATATTTGGCCCAATAGCCATATTTTGGTCCAAATAACCTGTCCTTAGTCTATGTCCCAATAGTTATGACTCACCCTGTATTGTAATTAGTTTTTTGTTTGTTTTATACATGGGGCATTCCATGCCAGCTGGGCATCTTTTTGTAAGTTTTTTAATAATTTTTTCAAATTTTTTCATTCAGCTAATCGAGAGAATTTTCGAAAATTTCGGGTATTTTTTTTTAAATAGTTATAACTTGGTGAAAAATTGTCCAATTTGGGACTTTTTTTTTTAATTTCGTGTTTTTTAATGAACTTTTTGAAAAATGTATGCAAAAAATTATTCATCATAAATTTGATTGTTTTTCTTTTCATTCCAAAGTTAAAACAAGAATTTTAAGATTGTTTTTATCCTTCAAATTTTTTAAAAAATTCTCAAAAACTCTACTCTTCAAAACACAAATTTTAAGCCTGGTCTCGCAATGGGACGGTGCAGGAACACTAAGAGGTGCAGCAAGAGCTAGTCTCCAGTTACCATTCGATAAACAAATTTCAAACCCCCGAGGGTTGTATCAATGGGCTGCGTAATTTAATAACTTGCCAAAAATTGACGATTGAAGATATTCAACTATTGCAGATTATGAAAAAGCTACAGAGAATTTAAATATACGTTATTCAAAAGCTAAAACTATCACAGGTACACAAAAGTATCATTGCGTTATACCAAATACAGATGGATCACTCACAATGAAACTGATTTCTTGCTCAAATAAAACTTGTAAAATATTCAAACGCCACAAAAAATTAAAAAAAAAACCTTTAAAAAGTTATAAATAAAATTTACCTTAGAAATTGAAATTTTGACTTTAATTATTTATTATATTGATGTATGATTTTTTTCGAATCTCATCTAATAAAGTCGCCAGTAATACACAAATAGTGAACAAAAAAACAAAAAAAAATTATAACCCATTATTATCCCATTACGAGACTAGGCTTAAAATTTGTGTTTTGAAAAATAGAATTTTTGACAATTTAAAAAATTTGAAGGATACAAACAATCTTAAAATTCTTGTTTTAACTTTGGAATGAAAAAAAGCAATCAAATTTAACACGAAATTTAAAAAATAAGTCCCAATCCCAATTATTTAACATTTTTCAATTTTTTCTGTTTTATTGTAAATGTTTTTTTTTATGAAAATTGTTTATTTTAGTTTTTTGTGTATATTGTAACGTGAAATAATAAAGTTTTTCTGCACCTATGGAATAATATGTCTATTATTTACGGTTTTTCTTTAAATAATAGTAGATTTATCTGTTGGCTTATGAACCATAAGCCAACGGTATTCTGACCAATCACAAGTCACGAATTTCATAAGCCACAAGATATTCTAAGGTTTTATTAGCTATCCATGGCAACGGAAAAGGTTCAATGATGTACAATAATTGTACTAAATCTAATACTTGGATGAAATTTTGATGAAATAAAATTGATAAATAATCTTTGTATTACATAATTACACAAACTATTAAAATTTAATGCAAACTAATGCAAAATGGTTTATTTAAATAAATTTAATTTAATCTGGTTTTTAATTATTCCATAAGTGTATTTTATCGAATTTTGATTAATTATTAACCAACGACAAAAGAAATTTACAGATTTTTGTAATATCCACTTCTATATACACTTGACCAGTGTATATAGAAGAATTTCTACACTTAGTATACACATCGCTGCGGTCCGATCCTGACGTTCATTTAAACTATGGCTAAAGTATGCATATATAATGGCTCTGGGTTATACAACTCGAAAACTAATGAGTTAAAGTTGGGAGGTTAAATAAAAGGGGGTTAGCTATGGCTCAAGGCAGTAACCGTATCTCTTGGAAGTGACTTTGTTGGAAACCGACAGAATAAAAAAAAGGTTGTTGAACAGGCACTACCATTACGGAAATTAGAAATATTAATATATTCAAAGAAAAAAAAGTCGAACAACATAGGAGTTTGAAAAAAATTACGCTAAGCATAACGTAATTATATAAAGATGAATAATATAGATAAGGTGCAATAGAAATTTGTTAGGTAAAGTACGTTTCACAATAATTCGTTGACTCGGTACCCGACCTTAGGGGATTAGTAATGAAAGGTTATAAATTTCTCACTGTACAGTAAACATTAACAGATCCGTAATCCGGTTTTCAAAATAGATTTAAATAAAACTCAGTAACATTATTTACTAAAACTTAAATTTATTTTGTAAAAAAAATCACGAAATTTTTTAAAAACAAACAAACAAATTTTAAGTTTATTTATTAATTGAAATTAAACAAAACTGTTGAAACTTACGTATACGTATACGCTTTGGTCTATTTCATCTAATTGGCAGATGTTGTCAAAAAATGTTTCAAATAAAAAAGATGTAGTTTAATCATAGCCACATTTTAAAAATATTTTGTACTACAGGGTATCACAAAAAATTGATTTAAATAAAACTAAGTTAACATTTATTAAAACTTAAATTTATTTTGTAAAAAAAATCACGAAATTTTTTAAAAACAAATTTTAACTTTATTTATTAATTGCGATTAAACAAATGAACTAATTCTACATTATTTACAACTATTTAATCTAAATGTAGTTCAGTATCACTATCGTCTTCATTTAAATTAATAACTAAGGGTGCTACAGTTACATTAACATTTCGATATGTACCTTCAACCTTAATAACATGCTGAATCGAATTTTTCCTGCTATCAATGGGAATATTACTTGACACATTTCTGATTAACTCTATAACACTTGAGTTTAATGTGGGTGAAACGTTTTCCGATCTAACTTTGGATTTTAGCTGATGCCACATGTGTTCTATAGGATTGAACATGCAATAATATGGGGGAAGCCGTAACACTGTGTGGCCCATATTTTTAGCAATAGTATCACAAACGTATTCTTTTGCAATACCGAACGCTGCTACAACTTGTAAGAGATCACGTTTTGTGTACGATTCTTCAAAATAAAGGTCATTTTTTAACAAATAATCTTGAATTTCCCAATTGTTGTTGCTATTTGGTACATTATTTAATTGACGGCTATGATAAGTTGCATTGTCCATTACAATTATACTTTTTCCGGTATATTCGGCAATAAATAATTCTCAAACCAATCTTCAAAAAGTTCTGCTGTCGTATCTTCGTGATAATCTAAACTTGAATCTTTAATATTCTTTGCTGATAACAATAAAGCGTTTGGAACCCAACCTGTTTCTGATCCGGCATGTATTATTGTAATTCTTTGTTCTCTATTTGATGGAGCCTTTGTTTTGCAATTTCCCGATGAATCAACAAAACCCTTCGTTGGAGTATCATGGGTGTCATACCATGTCTCGTCGAGGTAGATAATTGAAAGGTTTTCACTTCTATATTTTTGAATAGCTTGTAAGTAATGACAACGCCACATTCGTAAACGATATGACTCCATTATCACTTGTCTTTTATTAATGGTGCAATATTTAAATCCCATTTGAGAAATAATTCTCCACAAACTTGTACGGCTACGCTACAAATAATTCCTGTGTCGTCTTTAAGTAACCGTTTTTTTTATACAATCTAGGGTTGGTATAATTTGTTCTTGGTATAGGACATATTATATCGTTCGTCGGATTATATCTTTTTGTATTTCATCAACACATTTGGTATTATTAACGTCACTTCGTTTTTTTCGTTTACTTATTGGCTTATTGATAATATCTTTTACTGTGGATATTGGGGTTTTGGTTAACTTACATGTTTCTTCTGCTGCATCGGTTACACTGTAACCTCGATTATTCAATGTTTCAAACACATTTTTCACAATTTGTTTCGCATCCGGCGATAAATGCACTTTTTTTGCCCAAGGACGCCACATACTTAGTTATAAACACAAGATTACTTTCAGAGTATAATGTTTAGTACAAACTAAAATTCTAGGAGAGAATTTTAAAAACAAATTACCCCGAAACTCCCACTTTCTCTTCCAAGATGATTAAGAAAATCAAAAATCATTTACTAATGATTTACTATTGATGGTCAGTAATAATAATTTAAAATTTTACATGAAAAATAAGAAATCCAAAATATATCTTCCTGTACAAAAATAAATAATACCTTTCTGTAAATGTTCGAAGAAATATTAACCACCTTTTATTAGTAATCCCTTAAGAGCAGTTAAGAGCAGGTATCAAGTCAACGAATTATTGTGAAACGTTTTCAAAATGAAAGGTCAAAAAGTCTGCTTCCTGGGAAGTTTATAAAAAAATGTATTAAACAGTAGTGGAGAGCGGTAAGTAAGCTACAAATAGCTATAAATAAAAAGTTATTAGGATTTAATAAACTTCAGTTTTCTCCACTATATTTTATTCCAAACTACCTATAACTAATTTACCTAACCCGTCGTTTACAAATGGCCTATTCCCGTTCAATGTAGGCTCAAGTTTTGGTAAAAATGTTTGGATGAAAACTGCAAGAATATTATTATTCACAAAATCGTGTAAAGCAATAGAAATGTGTCGTTAAAAATGTTTTTTTGCCATTGGAATAATTTACAAACATCCAAACTCCCGAATGCTCCTTTTAAAAGGTAAATAAATCCTATATTTACAGGTAAGGGGGATAACAACCTTTTGTGGACCATTGTGTGCTCTCAACAGCTATGACAATACTTCATAATCCGCTTTGTAAACATTCCGAACATCGGCAGTGTGTTGTTCCACGAGTGTAATTCAGCCAAAATTGTCGCTTGTTTATTCTTCTCTTGACATAAATAATACAAATGCGATTGAAAATAAAGACACGTTGAAAAATAAAAATAAAAACATAGGTTAAATAATATGTTTGTTTGAAAACTAAATAATATTATTTCCATTAGAATTTAATCAATATTTTAATTTTAATTATTTTTTGAAATATATATACTGTATTTGAAAATCAAGAGAGAGTAAACTCCCAGAATAAAAACTAATTCGGTATGCAAAACTATAGTACAGTACGTGCGGTGAAACTTCAATATTTGTAATGCATTCTAAATTGTTTTTGTTAATTTCAATACAAAATTTATTAAATTTCTTGGACTATCACATTATTTTATGATCTTTCATTGTTACTACAGTAGGCCTAACAGGATTAACGTGCGTCATAGGCGTAACCAGATTAGAAAGGGATAATTGTTATTTAACGACCTCCGAATGGCAACAGCTTCTAATGACAGATATTTTGACTTAAATAGTGCTTAAGTTTCTAGAAATGCAGTTATTTGATTTTCGATAAACGTGACAAATAGTAGTGACTAAAAATGGAAGCAGTTTGTGAGTATACGCCAGTGAAAAAATTAAAACTAGACCATTTATCGCTCAATGAAAAGATTACTGTAGTGAATGTGTACCACTATTTTAAACATCAAAATCCCTCAAGCACTATTGATAGTGTAGTTGAAACAACATCTAAGGCAATGGGATATGGAAAATCTACAATATATAGAGTTCTAAAGGAGGAAAAATCAGGTGGAGCAACCTCACCAAAGCCGAAACCAGGTAGACAAAAACTATTAAAAGTCAACGTGGACGAGTTTTTTAAAAATGCTATTCGTAAGCTTGTTCACTCATTTTTTATAAACAAGCAAATACCAACTTTAGATAAAGTTTTGCAAGCCATTACGAATGATGTTGATTTACCCACAATAAGCCGGGATAAACTATGGAAAACTTTACATGAGTTAAACTTTAAATTTGAAAAAATGGGCAGACACTCAATGCTAATTGATTCTGAAGAAATTATATGTTGGAGAAGACAGTACCTCAGAAGAATACAACAAGTTAAAGCTCAAAATAAAAACATTTATTATTTAGATGAAACATGGGTTAATGAAGGACATTGTGTAGGAAGAGTTTGGAAAGACTAAAATATAAAATCATCCCATCAAGCTTTTCTAGAAGGATATACTACTGGTTTTAAGGAACCTATAGAAAAAGGTAAAAGATTAATTATTTGTCATATAGGTAGTACAAACGGTTTTCTTGAGAATAGTTTACTCTTATTTGAATAAAAAAAACCGTTGATTATCATGAAGAAATGAATGGAGACGTGTTTGAGGAATATTTTGAACAGATGATTCAATTCATACCAAAAGGATCGGTTATTGTAATGGACAATGCAAGTTACCACTCCAGATTACTTGAACCTTTACCAACCACTAAATGGAAAAATGATGAAATTGCAAAATGGTTATCTTCTAAAAATTTGGCCTTTGACAATACAATGCTGAGGGCAGAATTGTTAACTATTGCTATAAAACATAAGCAAAATTATAAAAAATATAATATTGGGGAGATAGCCAAAAAACGAGAAATTGAAATCCTTCGTTTACCACCCTACCATTGTGAGCTGAATCCGATAGAATTTATATGGGCTCAAGTTAAAGGTTATGTTGCCAGAAATAACACTACTTATTATAGTGATAGTGGTCAGCCAGGTACTTGGATAACGTAACGAGTTAATTACAACATAGTTAAGGTCTTTAAGGCGAATTTAGTGGTTTAAAGTTTTAGTTATGAATCTCTGTCTTGAAAAACTTTCACATTCACAAATAATGTGTTTAGAGGTTTCCTCTTATTTCTCACAGAATGTACATAAGGGGATTATCTGTCATTTTTAGCGCATGCATATGCTAGTTGAGGTTTTTAAAAGTTTTGTGTGCTTTAACAAATACTGTCTCGAATCTGGTGATTTTGTCCACCAAGAAAAAAAGAGAAAAAAATGTTTAACAATAATACTTAATTTACAAAAATCATTTTTTATTGTGGCCTGGTATGTTTACCAATATAATTTATAAATGGTGTTAAAAATGCCGGAAGAGAGTATTGTGTATTCTTTTGTTATGGTCGAACGCGGTAAATAAGTGACTGTGGTGCTAAAGGGGCTGTAACATATGTTTACCGACCACAAAATATAAGTGGTTTGGAAGATGTGGAGAAAATTAAGAAATGGAATTAAAGCACCGTTATAAGTGCTCCACCATTTTTGAAATTAAAGGATTTCGGGTTCAAAACTGACGGAATAAATTAATATTTTTGTGTTTTGGGACATATTTTAGAAGTATTTCTAAAATAACGTTCAAACAGTATAGACAACAAAAAGTTACCTCCTAAATACAAATATGTCAATCTGATGATGAGTATTTACTTGAAACAGCTGTCAATGATAGAAAAGCTAAAATTTATCTCAATTGTTTGGTCCGTCAAATTGCCATAAATAATCTGTTAAATTAATTAACAGTAAATAATGAGTGAGCGCTCAATCCAAAAATTGATAAAACCATCAAAATAAAATACCGTGAAATTCCAGAACGAAATCAATTTTTAACAGGAAATACGAATTCGAGCGAAAACGTCATAAAATATTATTTTTCATTGAGGACCACTCTCAACCACAATATTTTTTAATTCCCAGTATAGGCAACATCTGGTGTCATTATTCATTTTTTGGTTGGTTAGTTCTACGTAAAACTCAAACATAATTAATTTGGCGGCAATTTTTTAACGATTAATTTTCATCAATTACGTTTGTAGATGAATTGGCACCGACAAACAAAATTCATTACGCATTTTATTGTTTTAACCAACAAACTTTCTTACGATTGTATAAAAAAATTATTTGTGTATTTTAAGATATCGAAAAAATATGTAGTTTTTTATAAAACTATAGTGTACTCACTAACAAAAATAGTTATTTGTTTTACATAAAAGCACAAGATTTAATGCCGCAGCTGGTGTTTCATAGCATTAAATCTGCTTAGGTTTTAAACCTGCTTTTCTGTCGTGTGAAACATATAATTTTTTCTTCAAATTTGTTCCAATTCCACGCAAAATCGACTTTTTTATATTTAAATTGCATTCCATTATCAAAATCCAAGCAACTAAATTATTTTATCAAAGGTAACTGGGCCCTGCGTTACTATGTTTACCGCTGATGACGTTTGTTGAATATGTTTGGTTACTGTTTACTTTGTCATTGTCAATTTTGAAAAGTTATCCTGTTAGAAATGGATTTACCGCAAAGTGAGGATGAATTGATGCAATTAAAACCACCTGAGATTAGAGACCAGGGGGTCTATTCTCGAATGTCGAACAAAATATGTCGCATTCGACATTTGTCGATGAAAATTGTCGCACAACTTCAAATTGTGGTATTCTCGATTGGATTCGTCTTCCAATTCGCATGAGACATATTTTGTCGAATATCAGGAGCTGGCAACATTGATATAACGATTCTCAAATATGTTCTATGCCAATGTAGGATGTGAGTTTTGGTTTTTTGATAGTTATATTTGTATCAATTTGTATTTGTGTGGTAGATTGGACTGTTTTTTGTTTGAGGCTCGTGTTTAAGGTGGATTCATGCAAGCAAAAATTAAAAAGTTTCATTCAAAACCAGCACATTACAATTAGGACTTAGAATTAGTAGTAAAAGCTTGGCATATGACTAACAATACTCATAACTTTTAAATTAGTGTTTCCACTTATACTTACAATTACACTTTAGTATTATATTGGTTAGATTAATAATATCTATATACCTATTATGATATAATCGGAAAAATACCTTTCTATTCTATTAAGGGTTCTAGAATAATTATTAGTCTCTACCTAATTCTTTAGTTAATTTGAACGTTTTAATAAACTTTCTATGAGATGAAAATAATGTAAAAACTTTTCTATATATTCTTCGTCTCTTTTGAGGCCGTTAATACATTTCTTGATTTTCTAAATTTTCAATGGCAATTAATAAAACTGCCATTTTCTCTCTACAAAAATATCTAAAAAAGTACCAAACAAAACTATTGATAGCTTCTGTATATTCCTTATGGTGTATTCATTTTATGTTTTTTTAACGTTGAAATAAAAACATAAAAAAGGATTGTGGTTTCATTTCCCATATAAATTAACAAAAATTAACATGTATAATGATAAGCTACAAATTTCGCAAGTAATGAAATTCTCGCATTCGACATAAATTGTCGGCTGTCTTTGACCATTCTACAATTAGGCTATCAAAAATTTGCAAAGGTGACTTTTGAGAATAAGGTTATTCAGATTTTCTTCGACAAAGAGGATTTCTCGCATGCGACAAAATATGTCACTGTTTGAGAATAGGGTCCCAGGCGAGAGATGTGGAATCACATACAGCAGATTCATGGAATATAGACAGAAGAAAAATATAGGATATTTCTCTAAAGATGTGCTGATTGTCTATTTTTCTGATCTTTCAAAGAAAAATAAAGCCTTCAACGTTATGGTCTACCTATTCGATGTTAAAAGCTACCCTGAACATAAAAAATAACATTGATTTGGCAAAATACCTGAAGTTACACGGGCTTCTTTGAAACGGTTTCCATGCAAAAAAGTTTTTCAAAGAGATGAAATTGAGAAATTTTTATCAGATGCCCCAGATGAACTGTATTTGTGTACGAAGGTAGGAATATATTGAAAATGATCTATTACGGATTAAAGAACTAATTAACAATTAAATTGATTGTACTAACCCTTACTTTTTGGAAGTCCATCTTATTAAGGATAATAAAAAACTCTTCGTTTTAACAAAACTTCCAATATTTATTTAAAAATTGCTTTTTTAAAAGACTCAATGACAGCTGTTTCGCTATGAAGCATCGTCAGATTGACATTTAAGTTACATTTTGTTTGTTTGTAACTAGGTACCTGATGTTTAGGTAGTATTAAGGCTAGACCAAGTATGGACATAACAATATTAAAGCCTAGATGTTATTAGCCCTAAGGGATTATCCTGCATGTATTTCCCTCTAAGATCAGTATAACTGTGCAATGATATAGAAAAACCAGGAAAAAACTATATCATGCTGATCTTTACAATAACTTAATATATTTGTGTTACAATTACGTCTTATCTATGTATAAAATGAAGACTCAATCAAAGCAAACACTTTAAAAGTGGAGAACTTCCCAGATTTATTTGTTCATTAACAACTTTAAATTGTGGATCTGCTAGATGTCTTTTTATTTCAAGTTCTTCAAGGAAATCTATATTTTGTTTTTTATTACAAATGTGTAGTATTTGGATGTCATTGGTGTGAAAGAGTGAGGTTGGATGTTCAAGTAGGTGTTTTGCATAATTTGACTTCTGGTTCTGGTTGTTTTAATCTATATGTTCTTAAATGTTCGTTAAATCTTACTTCAAAATTTCTTTGTGTTTGACCTATATATACAGCATTACACTTTGGACAATTAATTTTGTAAACACCAGATTTCTTTAATTTAGGTAATTTTGTTTTTACATTTAACAATTTTGTACCAACATTATTTTGTGTTTTAAATGATATTATTGCTGATGTTGCCGAAGATATTATTTTTGATATTTTATTGGAAATACTTCCACAATATGTAATATTTTTATAACTTTTAATTTCTTTAGTTTGTTTAGGAAATATTAGTTGTAGTGCCACTTTCTGTTCTTTTTTATTAATTAATGTATTTATCAAATGAATTGGGTAGCCATTAGATGCAGCTATTTGTTTTATGATATAAATTTCTTTATCAAAGTTAATTTTGTCCATTGGAATTGAAAATGCCCTATGTATCATAGAATTATAAGCTGCTAATTTATGTGTTATAGGATGATTTGAATTATATGGTATGGTTACATCTGTTTGTGTTGGTTTTCTGTATATTGAATAATTTAGTAAATTATTAACTTTTTCAATTTTTAAATCTAGAAAATTAATTGAATTATTTTCTTCAACTTCTAAAGTAAAATTAATTTTAGGATGCAAGGTATTAATATAATTAAAAAATATATCTAATTGTCGTTCGCTACCTACAAATCCTGCTAACACATCATCAACATATCTATACCAAAATACAATATTGTTTTTATAACTAGAATTAAAGATACTACCTAAACATCAGGTACCTAGCTACAAACAAACAAAATGTAACTTAAATGTCAATCTGACGATGCTTCATAGCGAAACAGCTGTCATTGAGTCTTTTAAAAAAGCAATTTTTAAATAAATATTGGAAGTTTTGTTAAAACGAAGAGTTTTTTATTATCCTTAACTAATTAACAATTTATATTTTAGGTTGTACTTATTGTTGCAGTCTCTGGGCTTGTAGATGTGATGATCTTTTGCAAATGAAAACAGATGATATAAATGCTATAGACGACAAATTGCTAATTATGCTACCAAATACTAAGACCAAAAGATCAAGATCTTTTGTAGTAACGGAATATTTAAACGTTTACAGAAAATATGCGGTCTCCAGACCCTCGAATTTAAATAATCGGCGTTTCTTCTATAAGTATGCGAATGGTAAAGCACATTCACAAATTCGGTAAAATGCCAGAAGAAATTGCTACTTTTCTGGGACTATCCCATGCGAAAGAATGTACCGGGCACTGCTTTCTCAGAACTTCGGCCACGTTGCTGGTGCATTCTGGTGGGGATATAACAATGTTGAAGCAACATGGAGGATGCTGGAAGTCTTCCGCTGTCGCGGAGAGCTAAATTGAAGACGCTAGCCAATAAGTCGAACATCGACCATAAAATATTTTTTAGCGTTTCAGGAGTATCAAATCTTCGTGTCATTGTCAATATTAATAACCAGTTTGGTTCAAATTATTACTTGGAAGGTTGCCTAGCAACGAACTCTTTATGTCTAGGCATTAAAAGCACAACTTCCAAGCCTGCCAAGTGTCATTAAAAGGCCACTTTTAATGTCATTTTGAGAAAAAATCAATTTTTAGCTCTTTTCTTCTATTTATGCATTTTATTTTATATTTAATTTAATAATATATGACTGACTGTTAAGGCGTTTAGTCTGTTCAAATTATGTTTTTACTTTTACCCAACTTTACATGTAATTTGTTAATGGCACCTACCACTTCGAGCAAAGTTTTTATTTGTACTTACATCTTGTAGTTTGCATGTTTAAACTTAAAACAACTCACTTTATTATTGTATTAATGGTTCTTTACATAACCAATGAGTAATTGCATATTACGTTCTTAAAAAAACCTCTTTTTAAACTTATTGTATTTGTCTCAAATTAATCTTGTTTTGACATTAAATTAATTACATTTTAAGTTAAATACGAGGCATGTTTTAAAGTAAGTACGGTTTTGATGTAAAAAAAAAATCAAGAAGTAAATTTTTCACACAAAACTTTGTTTTCTCTACTGCTCTACACAGACTTTTTACTTCTTCATCATTGGAAGAACGCTTCCCCGTTAAAAGTATCTTCAAATGCAGAAACAAATAATAGTTGCTAGGCGCTAAATTGGGACTTCCCCAGCCAAATAATGTGCATTATCGTGGAGCAAAACGACGCCTGTACTCAGCATATCACGCTTTTTGTTTTGAATTGCGAGACGCAGTTTCACCGCGAGGCAGAAAATCTCCAAAAAACACACTTTGCTGTCCCAAAAGACAGTGAACATGATTTTCTGGGCAGAAATTGTTTGCTTGAATTTGATTTTCCTACGGAAGCCATTCCATTGACTGTTGTTTTGATTCTGGTGTAACATAGTCCCTCGTTACTGTATCTCTTATTCAACATTTTCAGTACCCACGAGTACAGTTTCTGATAATTTAAAAGTTCTAACACAATTTCGTAGAGAACACTTCCTGATACAGCAGAACATTTTTCAGCTAAGGAGGAAATTATGATCCATCTGTTCTCTTTCATTTTACAGTCCACACGATAAGATCATCGGTAATGACTGAAGGTCCTCATCATGAACGTTTGTGCAGCCATCTTTGAAGACCCTAATTTAAATCCATTTCCGCACCATTTCTTCACTCATAATGTTTTCACCATAAACTTCACTGATTTGACGATTAATGTCAATTGCTTTTGAGCCTTTGGCATTAAGAAAACGAATCACAGCAGGTAAATCACGTAAACAAACAAAGGCTCGATCAGACGGGGTCGTAATGGCATCTATGGCTTCCCAACTGAAGTAGCCACACTACGCGCATGCACAAAACGGCAACTGCAGCCCTGCGGCGGCTTAACTTAAGAACGGTACTAGCCTAGTATATATTAAGAAAACTGGAATTGAATTTTAATAAAATTTAGTATATCTGAGATATTATTTAATAATAAAAATTGTTTGTTGCAACAAATGTCAATTAAACATTTCTTTGATAATAAATTGAAGTAAACGTATGCAGTGTGCAATATAACGTGCGTGTTTTGTCGGGTAAAATGTGTTTTTAATAATGATGTATGCTCCGACACCATAATAAAATATACCTTCAAAAATGGATAATGGACAATTGATTGGTACACAAAGTCGACAACCCGAAATTCGACAACTAACAAGACAGCTGGCGAGGGTGAGAAACACCAAAATTCACTTAGAGCGCAGGACACATGGTTAAATCATTACGAATAAAAAAAGTGTTATACCATAAATGTTTTGGTTTTCTCGGATTTGTTAATGGTGTCGACTATTATTGTCACTTTTGTGTTAAATGTATATTTGTATATATAACGATGTGGTTATACCAATATCGTTACCATATTATGAGTCTATATAGCCCCAAGAAGTAAACGGTTTGTTTGGAGAATACAATAAGGTTGGTTATGAATATACGTTGAATAAGTTACTTATTTATATTAATTGTTTTTGTATTACTTTTAATATTATATTCAAAATAAAAAGCTACAGTATGCGCCAAAACAGACAATAACGAAAAACTAAAACTTTAATAAACATGAAAAATTAAATAACATTTCAAATAACGTCGGCTGAAAAGTCCCCGGTCTACCATAGTAAAACACAATATTTTGACAAATTTTTTTTTTATTCAACATAGTTACCTTCAAGGGCGATACAGCGATTATAGCGACCTTCCAACTTTTCGATACCATTTTTGTAGTACTCCTTCGGTTTGTCCTCAAAATAGGCTTCAGTTTCGGCGATTACCTCAGTATCAGAGCCAAATTTTTTTCCCGCGAGCATTCTCTTCAAGTCAGAGAAAAGGGAAAAGTCGCTGGGGGCTCGATCTGGAGAATACGGTGGGTGAGGAAGCAATTCGTAGCCCAAATTATGCAATTTTGCCATCGTTTTCATTGATTTGTGACACGGTGCATTGTCTTGATGAAACAACACTTTTTTCTTCTTCATATGGGGCCGTTTTTTCGCGATTTCGGTCTTCAATCGCTCCAATAATGCACAGTAATAGTCGCTGTTGATTGTTTTTACCTTTTCCAAATAGTCGATGAACAATATACCGTGTGTATCCCAAAAAACTGAGGCCATAACTTTGCCAGCTGACTGTTGAGTCTTTCCACGCTTTGGTGGCGGTTCACCGGCCGCAGTCCACTCAGCTGACTGTCGATTGGACTCAGGCGTGTAGTGATGGAGCCAAGTTTCATCCATAGCCACATATCGACGCAAAAAATCAGATTTATTACGATTTAACAGCTGCAAACACTGCTCAGAATCATCAATTCGTTGCTGTTTTTGGTCGATTGTGAGCACGCGCGGCACCCATTTCGCACAGAGCTTCCGCATACCCAAATATTCGTGAACGATATGTCCAACACGTTCCTTAGATATCTTTAGAGTGTCAGCTATCTCGATCATGTTCACTTTACGGTCACTCAAAATCATTTTGTGGATTTTTTTGATATTTTCGTCGGTAACCACCTCTTTTGGGCGTCCACTGCGTTCACCGTCTTCGGTGCTCATTTCACCACGCTTGAATTTTGCGTACCAGTCAATGATTGTTGATTTTCCTGGCGCAGAGTCCGGAAACTCATTATCAAGCCAAGCTTTTGCTTCAACTGTATTTTTTCCTTTCAAATAACAATATTTAATAAGCACACGAAATTCTTTTTTTCCATCTTTTTGAAAATAACAAAAGTTGCTTCACTAAAAATGCAATATCTCACAAACTAATAGTCCGACAGCTGTCAAATTTTTACACGAATCTTTTGAAGGTTGATACTATCTAAAAATGAGATGGATTTAATTCTAGTGTCGTCATCTATAGGTGAGACCGGGGACTTTTCAGCCGACCTGTTAATGCGAATTTTAAGTTTTGATTCTATACAAAATGTGTTCAAAGTGCTCCCCATTGCGCTCCAAGCAGTAATTATAACGCTTAACCTTATGATGGAAGGTTTTTTTTCCAATTCATTTTTGGTTTTTCTTATATATTTTGGGACCCTTTGCCACCCATGTTGTACCCGAAAAGTATGGAAGTATTTTAAGATATTTTTCATTATACATTTAGTTTTTCATCAACTGTAAGATGTAATATACTCTTAAAATACTTCCATTCCTTTCGGGTACAACATGGGTGGTAAAGGGTTCTAAAATGTATAAGAAAAACCAAAAATGTATTGAAAAAACCGCTTCCTTATGGAACTAACCTTTTTCAGTAATTTTTTGTTCGTTTTGTTGGCAGCATTTCCCTTGTATAGAACTCATCCATTGGAAAATATTCTGCACCGTCTTAAAAGATGAGGTGTATTTAATTTAGTTAATATCTATCATTAAAATGATACAATAAAATCTGAAGTTAATTTTGTCCATTGGAATTGAAAATGCTTAATGTATCATCGAATTATAAGCGGCTAAATTATTTTATAGGACGATTTGAATTATATGATATTCAAATACTACAGATCTGTGATAATGAACAGAATTTTTGATTTCCTTGAAGAAACTCGAAATAAGAAGACATCTAGCAGATCAACAATTTAAAGTTGTTAATGGACAAATAAATCTTGGAAGTTATCCACTATTAAACTGTTTGCTTTGATTGAGTCTTCATTTTATACATAGATAAGACGTAATTACAACACAAATATATTAAGTTATTGTAAAGATCAGCATGATATAGTTTTTTCCTGGTTTTTCTATATCATTTCAAATTTATACTGATCTTAGAGGGAAATGCATCCAGGATAATCGCTTAGGGCTAATAACATCTAGGTTTTAATATTGTTATGTCTTATTACTTTTATACTTGGTCTATCAGATAAGTACCTAGTTACAAACAAACAAAATGTAACTTCAATATGTCAATCTGATGATGCTACTTTTTATCAAAACAGCTATCATTAGGTAAAAAAATACATTTTTTATATCAAAGTGGAGGTTTTGTAAAAAATATTTGTTTTTGAATGTTCTTAATACAATAAATCTTTAATGAACAAAACTTTAGTTGTGGATACATCTGTTATTTTGAATTTATTTCATTATCAATCAAAATTATGTATAAATTTACTGGTCCCTGCGCATTTGATTACATACTGCAGCTAATGAACCGGCCCAATTTTAATAAATTAAAACCAGTAGCTCGTTCATTTTAGACCTGAATAGGTTTTGTCCTCCGTTCCAAAACGCGTAGGTTTGAAATGAGAATGAGCTTCTGTTTTTCCCGGCATATTTATTACCTGAAATATTAATTACTTCGAATGAGAAAAAAAAGCTTCTCCTATATAATGAGAAATTAGTGTAGGTAGTAGGTAGTACGTCGGCTCCTGGGAAAATATCAAATTATTTATTTGGCCTCACATTTACATATATTTCATATATGTCGATGTTTTTGGACTCGTTATTATTATTAGGGTGTTCGAATTTCTAGGCGTTATATTTAAATTTATAATTGGACCACCTATAATGAATCGTATTTTAAATGGAATCGGCTTACAGCTTATTGAAATACAATTCAAACAAACAAAAGTAAAAGAACATATATGCATGTATCTGTAACACCTGCCAGTAATATTATTACAAAAAGAATTTCATATTTATGAGATTTTTTATACACAAGGGAAATATTTTTTATAATTTTATATACAGGGTGTACCAACCTTATGACAAAGCTCGGTATATGGGTTGTTTTAGAAGATATCAAAAAATGTATTAACAAAAATAGTAAGTAGATGCTTTAGGGTCCGTATTTTGAAATTACTTTAACCAAACATATGGGAACCCCTGTATATTATACCGAATTCGGACTGCTCACATTTTTTTGAAGATTTTGATATACCTAAGTTTTTGATACATTATATAGAGTCCAAGTTATGGACATGTTTGTGTGAAAATCGTAGGTAAATCAACGCTCTGTATTTTATTGTATGTTGAAGAAAAAAAAAGTATTTTGCCTAACAGAGTTTCGTAATATGATACAATATCACCGTATTCTTTTTAATTATTTTCCCTTTTGTATACAGGGTGGACGATAACTCGAACCTTTCATTTCCTCTCTTCTTTCAAATGGAACACCTGCGTGTCGAGCGAAGCGAGGTTCGCAGCACCAAATGAATATAAACTAATTTAAAAATCATTTTTGAGCTTGCCTTAATGCTGTCACTCTATTTGGCAGATCTTTATAAAAAAAAACAAGATGATTACTTGATGTCATGCTATCTATATTTCTGTAGGTGTGTTAAATTTAAATATTCTAATGAACTGATTTACATTGGAAATTTTTATTATTATTTAATTATGGATCTTTTTCGTGAATAAAATGAGGGCGTTACTAATTTTGTGTGTACCTACCAAATTATTCACTTCCTTAAATTAATTATAATTTTTATTAAATATTCTATGACTACTATTATGTTATTGAGTTAATAAACTGAAAAACTTAGTTAAGCAACAAGAAATAAGTGATGAGTATAGTTATTACTTTAAATCACACCGTTTCTCGCATTATTACCTGAAATTTTAAAAGATTTGCTGCCAAACAGTGGCTTAATAAGCTTCTTGTAAATTAACAAGTTAGTAAATGGTGATGCTGAACGTTCTAGACGTCCAGAGGCAAAAGAGATTAAAAAAAGACTAAATAGTTATCAACCACCACCATACACGAACGTTGGCTAAAATGCATCAACTAGGTTTCGAATTGCTGCCGTACCCACCATCTCCTCCAGATCTGGGCCCTAGTGACTACTGGCTCTCCCCAGAACTCAATAAGTGGCGCGCTGGACAGATATTTTGATTCGACGTGAAGGAATTGTCGAAACTGAAGCGTATAAAAAATTATTTTACAAAAGTTGGACCAATTCAATAAGGAAATCAAAGAAACCACGAAAACTAAAAGATTGTGGGTTCAGAATTCTCTATCTGTGGTACATTTCATATCAGTAGTAATTATTTTAAAAGGTTTCAAGTTTAATTAATTAATTAATTCATTGCAATTATATGTATCAACTAACATTAATTATTAGTTTCTTATAAATTCTGTTAACGAGAACACATTTTCTAAGCAATTATTTTAGTATACAGCAATAAAACTCAAATTTAATCCACAATTTTAATAAAAAGAAGCTTATAACTGTAAAAGCGACATGTTTCGGTCCATAGACCATCATCAGGCTATAAATAAAACAATGGCATACATTAATAAATCCGTACACAAACTCACCTGTATGTGTAGAACGCAGAAATTGCATGTGTCACGTATTATGTCATACACCAGAATGTCATTTTTCATATGTCAAATGTCAAATGTCAAATGTCAAATGTCAAATGTCAAATGTCAAATGTCAAAAACGTCAACTGTCAAATGTCAAAATGTCAGCTGTCAAATGTCAAACTGTCAAATATCAAAATGTCAAATGTCAAAAACGTCAGAACGTCAAAATGTCAAATGTCTAAAACTTCAGTCAGCTGTCAAATGTCAAAATACAAATGTCAAAATATCAAATGTCAAAACGTTAGCTGCTAAATGTCAAAAACGTCAACTGTCAAATGTCAGCTGTCAAGAAATGTTAAAACGTCAGATGTCAACTGTAAAATGTCAAAATGTCGGCTGTCAGCTGTCAAATGTCAAAAACTTTAAGTCAGAGTCTAATAAGTGTTTAGGTTAAAATAACATGTGGAAAAAAAGTAAGAATGTTTTATCCTAGAGGAAATATATATATTTCAAGGGAAGTAACAGTAGAAAAAGAAAACATGAAGAAGAATATAGTTCTAGTAGCAGTCCCTTTGGATGAAAAATATATTTCTAGTAGAAGTCCCTTTTAATGAAAATATAGTCCATAGTAGCAGTCCCTTTTGACAAAGAAATATAGTCTCTAGTAGCAGTTCCCTTTGATGAAGGAATATACCCATCCCAGTCGCAGTTCCTTTTGACGAAGAAACAACCACCAACAGCCAACACCCCAGCTACAGGCATCGGTACACAAACCGAGACCACCGGATCACTCTTCTTATTCTTTAAAAAACAGTTTGATTTATATACCCATATATATAAGGGTGCAGCGTGTTCGGTTGACATTAAATGTAGTTTATTTTTTGCTTTAAAATTCAGTCTAATTACAAGGTGTTTCTATCTTTCTCACCTTAGTTTTTGTATAGTTTGCTTGCTTAATCGAAAGCGTTCAAAAGATAGTGGCGCCCTTAACCCTTATATACCACAAATCCTTTCTATAGTAAGCATTAACTCGAAGTCGAACCACTTTTTGAGAGAGTCTCATAGCCGAGATCTCTTTTTGGGACAAGTATTGTTACAAATTGGCGCCCTGCCTCTTTGGAAGGATATTGTTACAAACTCCTTTATTACAAACATAAAGCAATTCAACATTTTTGACTTCAAAGGAGTGGTTCTCCTCTAAGATATGATTAGCAAAAGAGGAAGGTGAGTTCTTAACTTCTAAAACTAAATGTTCTAGAATGCGGGATTCAACAAGAGTATTATTAGTTTTAAAGGCTATGTTAATTGAATTTGTTAAAAATGTTTTTAATTCTGTAATTATTTTAGTGTTTATTTTCAGTTTTTATATCAAATTAATACTTTCTCCAACATTTGAATACATTTTTTATTGTAATTTTTAAACAAAAAGTTAATATTCATAAAAACTCAACTATATATTTGCATATTTCAACTGAAGTCTAATCGATCGATGAAATATTTACAAAGGATTCACAAAGATTTATACCGTTGAATATGAATCACAGACCAAGGCTGATTCGAGTGAGGTCATCGCGCCGAAGAAACTATACATCATAAAAACTGACTGTTTTATTAAAAATGCTACCGGGAACACAATAATAAAAAAGCCAGATATCTTTTATCGCCCTGTCAAAAACTAAAGAGGTCTTACAATTGACCACCGGTCAGGTCTTCTTCAGTCTCTTCTTCATACATGATGACTGACACTCTTTTCTTTAGACTAGCGCCGGCCTTTAGTTTTCGATCTCTTGACGGTATTTTCGTTTCTTCGAGCCGCTTAGGTTATTGGTTTTGATGATTTTTTAAATTCGTTCTTTTGATTGCTTCCATAATTATTTTCACGTGGATGCAGCTTTACGAGAAATTGCATTCTCAATATACACCCCCCAAAAATTATCGCAACAGTAGCATTTTAGGATATTTTTAATATTTAATTTTAGTTTTTGGGACGGTCTGCATAGATGCCAACTTAAAAGGTATTTGTGGTTTCTTATCATGGACAAAAAACGTATCGGAATTTCTTGCAGACTGTTTTTTAAGATAATTGCTCGCGAGTAGATTATTTCTGTCCTAGAATTCATTGAGATCGAAACGTCGTTAAGCGAAGAGTGTTACTGTTAACGAAAATTTAAATTTATTTTGTTAATATGGATGTGCCTGAACGTTTAACAAAACTAATGAAGAAGGCGCTAGAATAATAGCGCTCATAGAAGATGGTCGCAGTCAAAGATACGTCGCTGGCGCTATGGGCGTTCAACAAAGTCGTTAATCGCTACCAAGATACCGGACAGCTATCCAGAAGATTAAGTCAAGGCCGCAGAAGGGTAACTTCGGCTATAGATGACCGTTATTTGAGGTTAATGGGGTTAAGAATTAGGCATACCACCGCTGGAACGCTGCAAGCAGATCTATTGGCTGCCTGTAATGTTCGAATAAGCCTACAAACAGTTAGAAACAGGCTTAGAGAGGCAGATTTACGAGCCAGAGTGCCAGCTAAAGGTCCACGCCTTACCAGGCAACATCGAATAGTAGAGAACACGTTAATTGGAATATTCAGGATTGGTCCATTATTTTCTTCACGGATGAATCAAGATTTTGCTTATATTAATCAGATAGGCGGTTAAACTGAAAGCTTTGGTGGTGGCTCTATCATAGTACCAGTGAATTATGGAAGAATAAATGCCGACAGGTACATAAACAATATCCTAGAACCCCATGTAGTGCCCTATATACAGGATAATGCTCGTCCACACGTTGCTAGAGTTGTTCGACAGTACCTAGAACAAATCGAAATACCCACCCTAAATTGGCTTGCACGTAGTCCGGATCTTAATTCGATAGAACATGACTGGGACCATCTAGGATGGCAAATTCAGCAACATCCGACACCACTAAGAACATTAGACGATCTTCAAAATGTTCTTTGTGACTTATGGGAAAACATGCCACAACAATACATACAGAACCTCTTCAGAAGGCTTCAAAGACGAATGGAAGCTGCAATTAGAGCCAGGGGCGGTAACACACTCTATTAGAATTTCATTAGCTGGCTTTAGTTCAATTAAATATATAGAAAAGGAAAACCTCGCATATATCTGACCAAAAAAAAGAAAAAATACTGCATGAAATGGGCACAAAAGTAAAAATTTAAAAATATTGATTGATTCTTTTGCGGAAATATGAACAAAGTGATAAAAATTATAATTGAACTAAAAGAAACAAATACCAAAGTGGAATTTCTCGAATTAACCAAAAAATCTAGAGCGATCTAAGATTGTGTTAATGAAGGTTTTCCTATAGAAGTGGAGGACAAAATATTAATGAAGCAGAAACTACAGAAAAAAAGAGAACAGTAGGTAAAAGGTCCCCAGCAGGAATCAGGAAGACAATAAGAAAGATCAGAAAAATGCTCCAAAACATGCTAAACTAGTAGTGAGAAATCTATAGAAGAAAAGGCTGGGACCAGGAAGAAGTAAACAATAAGTAGTATTCCACAAACAGGAATATTTAAAGTAGTAGAAAACTTAATAAAGATCAAGAAATGCCTAAAAATAAAACAGAATTGGAATTTGGTAAGTACGTCAATGTTAATTTATCTACTAATCTTTACATTAGGAACATCAAGTAAATGAATTAATTATCTGGGCCATCTGTACACCTTCTAATAAGAGAATGAATCATACAATCATTGTTTACATCAAAGAATTTATTTACTAGAATAATTTTGTAGGTAATATCAGACCAATTATATCACAGCAAAAGCAATTTTGGAAAAATTCAATCTGATGAGATGCTCGTCAACCACAAAATGAGTAGAGTTATAGAGTCATTGGATTTGAAAATATTCCCTTTATGTTTTTATTTATTTAAATGTACTTATTAAACAACAATCATTTTATTTATCAACATTGATGGACGTGTTTATATTTGAAGAAATACTGGAGAGATTTAATTGAAGAAACTAACAAGGCTAAAATCATTTTCCAACATGTTTAATGCATTTTAAAACACGTGCATTTAAAATTGGAATACCGCAAGGTAATTGTAGTTGCCTTGAACTTGAATTGTAAAAAATCACAAGTAGTACCATGCTGACGAGTAAACTGTTAACTTAAAAATGGCTGTAATCGAGAGTCGTAGGTATTATATGAACAGCAAATCATCGTTGATATTGGATGATTGATTATTTAGTCAAGAATTGTAAACAGGAACAAATTGTTGTTTAGTTTTTAATCCATTCAGCAATCTTTTTAAGAGAGTTATTATCATATCCTTTCATTTCAATTGAATATAGCCTTTTCTTCCTAATTTTTCTTCTTTATTTCTTCTTACTTTTCTCCAATTCCGCATTGCACCTGTTTGTTTTGTCTTTATTTTTGTGTTTTTGTTCCTTATTTTCTTTGTTTGTATTTTTCTCTGGAACTAATTTCGGCTGTGTCCCAATTTATCGTATTTCTTTTTATGGTTTTCCAGGCTTTTTCCTGGATTTTCTAGGTTTTTCCCTTGCTTTATTTCTAGATTCATGTAAGTTGTATATTAGCTCTGTCATGTATTAGTTTGTATTTGGCCCTCCACACTGTTAGATCTGGGTGGGAAAGTATCGGGGGAAATAGTACATCAAAACTCAAAAGTAGTCAATTATGTTGGAAATTATACGGAATTATAGAATTTTGACTACATTTTCGTATTCTACGTGGTCAATATAGTGGTTTTACACTATTTTTAGCAAAAATAACAAAACTTGGTTTTTACTAAAATTCGAAGTCATGAAGTTCAAAGGTATTTTCATAAGTGAAAATTTTTTTCTCCCAAAAATGCTTGAAAATATGTAAAATAGGGTTTTTATACGCTCAGTCGAGTGGTGTAATCAGTTTTTCGATTAGATGTGAAGAACACTGTTAGATCTGGGTGGAAAAGTATCGGGGGGAAGTAGTAGGTACAGCAAAACTCAAAAGTAGTCAATTTGTCAATTATCCTACTGTTTCTTTTGCTATTTTCCGTGTTGCCTGTTTCCTATTAGAAGTGCTCTGTTTTGTTTTTTATCATTTCCACTATAAGCGTGTATTCGTACTTTTCTCTTATTTCTGCATTCGTATTATATCTTTCTGCTCCTTCTAATATTCTGTACCTATATTTTGGTTTCTTTTCGTCCCAGTGATTTTATGTTTACGTCTGATGTTGAGTTCCATATAGGTGCTCCATACAACATCACCGATCTTATTGTAGATTTGTTGCTTTAGCCTTTTCTTTAGAGGGTCGGTTTTGTATTATCATTTATGGTTGATAAGATTTTATTTGAACTCAACTGGGTGTCGAGAAAATACAGAATCGGAATTATATATAGTACTAGCTGACCCTGTGAACTTCGTATCACCGGAAAAATGTTTTTTACAACTTTTGATTCGTGATTATCAACCAATCCTATCATAGGATGACAGAAATGGAAACTTTGACAACGAAGTACAATGGCACACCCTTTCCTTCAAACGATCTAATGTAATTTTTACTGTCAAATGTCATTTTAGCTGTCAACTGTCATTTTTCCGCTACCAACTGTAATTTTTCAGCTGTCAACTGTCATTTTTGACATTCGAATATCATTTATAACTGTCTTATGTCAATTTTTACTCTTAAATATAAACAATTAGTTTTTTTAGCTGAATTTTCGGGTTTTCCAAAAATTTTTTTTTCTAAACCATCCCTAAACTATAGCAAAAAAAAAACAAAAAAAATTTTTAAAAATCGGTCTTGCCGTTTTTGAGTTTTTGCGAGACTAACGCACAGCAATCTATTTCATTTTTATATAACAGATCGGCTGAAAAGTCCCCGGTCTGACCTATAGATGACGACACTAGAATTAAATCCATTTCATTTTTACATAGTATCAACCTTCAAAAGATTTGTGTAAAAATTTGACAGCTGTCGGACTATTAGTTAGTGAGCTATTGCATTTTTAGTGAAGCAACTTTTGTTATTTTCAAAAAGATGAAAAAAAAAAAATTTCGTGTTGAAAGGAAAAAATAAAGTTGAAGCAAAAGCTTGGCTTGATAATGAGTTTCCGGACTCTGTGCCAGGAAAATCAACAATCATTGTATGGTACGCAAAATTCAAGAGTGGTGAAATGAGCACCGAAGACGGTGAACGCAGTGGATACCCAAAAGAGGTGGTTACCGACGAAAATATCAAAAAAAACCACAAAATGATTTTGAGTGACCGTAAAGTGAATATGATCGAGATAGCTGACACTCTAAAGATATCTAAGGAACGTGTTGGACATATCGTTCACGAATATTTGGGTATGTGGAAGCTCTGTGCGAAATGGGTGCCGCGCGTGCTCACAAACGACCAAAAACAGCAACGAATTGATGATTCTGAGCAGTGTTTGCAGCTGTTAAATCGTAATAAACCTGATTTTTTGCGTCGATATGTGACTATGGATGAAACTTGGCTCCATCATTACACGCCTGTGTCCAATCGACAGTCAGCTGAGTGGATTGCTGCCCGTGAACCGCCACCAAAGCGTGGAAAGACTCAACAGTCAGTTGGCAAAGTTATGGCCTCAGTTTTTTGAGATACATACGGTATATTGTTCATCGACTATTTGGAAAAGGGAAAAACAATCAACAGCGACTATTACTGTGCATTATTGGAGCGATTGAAGACCGAAATCGCGAAAAAACGGCCCCATATGAAGAAGAAAAAAGTGTTGTTTCACCAAGACAATGCACCGTGTCACAAATCATCCAAAACGATGGCAAAATTGCATGAATTGGGCTTCGAATTGCTTCCTCACCCACCGTATTCTCCAGATCTAGCCCCCTGCGACTTTTCCCTTTTCTCTGACCTGAAGAGAATGCTCGCGGGAAAAAAATTTGGCTCTGATACTGAGGTAATCGCCGAAACTGAAGCCTATTTTGAGGACAAACCGAAGGAGTACTACAAAAATGGTATCGAAAAGTTGGAAGGTCGCTATAATCGCTGTATCGCCCTTGAAGGCAACTATGTTGAATAAAAAAAAAAGAATTTGTCAAAATATCGTGTTTTACTATGGTAGACCGGGGACTTTTCAGCCGTCCTGTTATATATATAGATTTAATAAAATTATAAAATAGAGATAAACTACTGTAGGTTTACCTACCTGTATTTTTATATTCGCATTGATTAACTACCCTTGTTTATCTAATTTTACACACCGAATAATAGTAATAGTATCTTAGAAATATGGTTATACTATACATGTTAATAAGACTATTTCATATTTCAAATTTTTTTAAAAGTTGTAAGGAACCTTTTTACAATCAGCAAAATACTTAATTAGGTACTTAATTAAAGTGTAAATTAATAGAAAAGCGGATTTTAAAGTTACTATTAAAGAATTAAATCAAACCTTAGGTTATAGTTTTGTCCTTAAAAACTGAATCCAGTTGGAATACTTACCTGTAACAATAAAAAACATTTATAAATATATAATTATAATTCTAATACGTATAAAACAATAAAAACATCAATTAAATTTTAATTTTTGATTTTAATTTTGAACCCATTAAATATTCACGGTAAGAAATAAGTCAAATCTCGAATAACCTTGTGGATAAACTGCTCTTTAAAGCAGAAAAATTAAAAATGTTCTGTCAGGGTTGTTGGAAAGAAGTTTGATGATTTTGAAAGAAAATGAAGCTCACTGAGGTAAAAATCGTTCCATTATTTTGATAGTGATGATGAAAAAGGGGTTGGTGAAATTATAGACGAGTCTTTATTTTATGGATCATGTCTAATGAATTAAATGGTAAAAACTTTGTTCTTTCTGGGATTTTCACAAAATTAATAAAAACCCAATCTTTACACAATATTTATATTTGTTTCTGAAAACTATACACATAATGGGTATTCAAATTCATATTCCGAAAAAAACTTAAACATTATTAATATTTAAAAAAGTATAACGCAAGATTGCCAAAGGTACTTGGATTTAATTCTAATTCTAGGAGACAAAATCAATTATTCAATTAACATTAGACTTCCACTTTTTTATGGCCTAAGCATTTAACTATGTAGCCATTTAGCCACTTATTAAAACATTTTATAGAAATTACATTATACAATTCCTATATACTTTCAAACTATAAATTTTACAAACCACTTCTACATTTAGTTCTATTCTTTATATTCCACATCACATTAGTGGAATTCTCTTAAATATTCCCTATTGTTTTACTACTACATATCTAATTTTATTATGTTGAATACAAAAGTTCATTTAAATATATTGTGAGCCGTAACAAGCTGCACTTGATATAAGAAACGTAATTAAAGCATATTTAAAATTATCTACATATATACGTGTATTTTCTGACGTCGGTAAATTACTAAAAAAAATAATATAGCGCTATGAAGTAATGAATACATGATGTGATTACATAATTAGCCTATTTAATACATCCAGTACTCATCACGCGAGAATATAAAATAATTGGACAGACATTCAAGAACATGACTTTGACTACAGTTTGTTGGCTACATTTTTTGAATAGTAAAATTGTATGTGCTTTATCGAGATTAGAATATTGAATGCAGATCGTATTACAAACAACAAATAATGTCCAAAAAGGGAAAAGGGCATCTGACGATGCTAGTTTTAGAGAAACAGCTAGACTAACCTAACCTAACCTAATCTAACCTAACCTAACCTAACCTAACCTAACCTAACCTAACCTAATCGTCAGATGAACTTGAACTAAAATTAGGCATTTAAAAATTATTTTCTATTATTATGATCAACGATTAAACGAACACAAAACTAGCAAACCTTGCTGGTACAAATACAGTGCGTCCGTAAAGTAACAGATAAATTCATTATTGGCTAAATGAACAATAAAATTAGAAATTCCCAAAACTGGTCCATTTTTGATTTCAATTTACTATTGTTTCAAATCATAATCTAATATACAGGGTGAACCACTTTCGATAATGCCAAACGAAAAGATTTTTATAGAACAGGGGCTTGGATCACTAATAAAAGCTGTAAGATACAATTATTAAGAAAAATCCCATATAGCACACGACGTACTGGGGACGTACATATTAGGTCCGATTTGGGTCTTTACGTCCCCGGACCAGAGGGGACGTTCTGAGTACGTACATATCTGGACCTACTTGGTACGTCCGCAAATGGACGTTTTCAGTACGTACATATTGGGTCCATTTCAGATATTTATTCCTAAAGCCAATCGGATACGTTCTGAGTACGTACATTTCTGGACGTACCTAGTTCGTACTAAAATGTACGTACCTAGTACGTACGTTTCTGGACGTATTCAGTACGCACCTACATAGACGTAGTTATTACAATGATTTCAATGTTTGTAAACATGTTTGTTACAGAAAAAGTGTAAATACTAAACAGTACAAAAGAAAAACCAATCCTAACCGTGTTAATCAGTAGACCTAACTGTTTAGCTAGAGAAAAAGCGCCTATAATGTTTTTAAATTACGCGCCAAAGTTTGGGTTGGGTTTTGACAATATGTTATTCTAACCTATATTCTATGAGTGTGTGTGTGATATGTAAAAGGAGGAATATTTGCTTAGGCACTAAAATAATACATACCTACACAGACAATACAGATTACCATATCATATTTGTGATTGATAGTGAACTTTTAATAGTGAAATAGTAGAAGGTAAGCTATTTTTAATATTATAATGAATCGATCAAATATAAGTATGCCCGGCAAAGAGTTCCATTATTCGAGCGATTGCTAGTAGTTGATGGTTCACATAATAGTGACAGGGATAGCGTTGATGGATTTAATAGATAGTTAATAGATGCTATTTGATTAAAGATGCTGCTGATGAAGGAAAGTCGTCTGGTTCGTTCAGAGAGACAGAACTAGCTCTCAAATCATGGCTAAAGAGGGCGAAGGAAAGGTCCATGAAACAAGCATTAAAGCTTTTATTTTATTTAATTGAAGATCAAGGAAGAATTATTTAGGTATTTTTTAACAAAATTCTTTATTACTTTTGATTTTATGATTTTTATTTTATTTTGTTATTACCTATTACCTAGTTTTATTTTAAATTTTATAAATCATTGTGAAATAAAAATGGTTATTAAAAATTGTTTTATTTAATTAAAATATTGAGATTATTTTTCACCTATTTCCTGGATACGTCACAGAACTGTCCACAGTTTGAGGCACAGTTTGGACCAAAAGTGTACGTACCTGGGACGTCCATTTACGCGGAATCAGGACGTACCCGGTACGTCCATAGGACGTACACTGTCCCTAATCCGTACGTCCCCAGGACGAACGATACGTCCGTTTCGTACGTCCGTAGGTCGTACATGTGCTATATGGGATGCTGGATGTTGTTGATAGTTTATCAAAGTAGTTGTATAACAATACGTAATTTCATTTAATGTGTTTATTACGTTTATTCGTTATTTTTATTACTTTGTAAGTCAATTTTTGCATTTTTGCCCACCCTGTACCAATTTGAAGCAACATATTATACATTTTTGAAATCAGCTCAGCAAAGGCATATGACGTTATACTATAGCTAAATCACACTTTAGAGATTTAATGTAAAAAATTCGATACTTGACTTTATGAAAATAAAGGGATGGCTATTTTAATATACACATCAGTGACTTTGGGAGCCAAAGCTCACAGATCACAATATCAGTGGAAGTTTTCTGTAAATATTTGAGATAGAATTGTTGACAATTACATAGCTTGACCATTTTTGTTGCCTGCACGGTTAGATGATCAAGAGTTTTTTTGGAACATGCTCTACCAGAATTACTTGAAGATGTTCCACATCAAATTCGAAACGTGCACCAGCACAGGTGCGTTTTTGTATCAATAAAAATATAATTACACACAAGTCCGAAGTTGCCAGGAAAAAATATATTTTATTTTAAGGAATTAAAAGCAAGATTATCTATGTAATAACACTAATTATGGTTTATTATAGCTGTAATGGCTTTCAACCCTCATTCTGCATTTAAAGAATAAATTACTCAACACAAATTTTATTACATCTTTGTAAAGTGAGTTTGCATAAGTGTTTCTTTGTTTCACTTTTATTGTACACCCCTAACAGTAGATAATAGATACCATAAAAATTATCTGGATTCATTATTACATAATTTTCTTTATCGTATCTCTTATAATAATATCCTTCGATCAAAGTTGAAAAACCACATTATATTGATGGGATCGAAAATGTGTCAGATAGCGTGCAATCGACAAAACTAACGTATCAAACGAAATTAGAAAATGACCATAATTTTCAAGGAGATTCAAGTATGCGGGTGTCGTCTGAAAACGAACACAGAAAGAAGAATAGAATAAATACTCGAGAATGATAATCGTGGTGGACTGTGGCTATTACTGACAACTCAATCGTAACAGTGAATAAGAATGAACAAAATTATGGTACTTGTCTTCAAAGTGATTTCTAATTTCTTTATTGTCATCATTATTTTAATAGCGAGCCAGATAATTGAGAATTGATTTATTTTACTATAAGGATGGAATTACTTGGAGAAAGTAAATGCTTGTTGTATTATTAGGTACAGAAATAATGTAATTATAGTTAATCATTCTGTTTTAAAGTATTACATAATATTAAAAATAATAAACGACAATAATTCGTTTGTTTAAAGTGACAGCTGTTTCGCTATACAACGAGCATCGTCAGTTTGACATACTAGTTCTACGTCTTATTCTTTTTCCTTGTATTGTCGCCTTCTATATTTACTTTGAAGTATTTTTCTTACTGTAGAATATACTAAAAAATATCAAACGAAGTAAACCATGGGAAAACCAAATGAAAAACCCGTTAGTCAATGTCACAGAATTTTATTGATGGAAAAGATTATTTAAAACATATTGAAATACAAACAATAAACATTTAAAGTAACAGAACAACAAATTAGAATTAAATATTTAAAACCAATATTATACTGTATTTGAAAATCAAGAGAGAGTAAATTCCCCAGAATAAAAACTAATTCGGTATGCAAAACTATAGTACGGTACGTGCGGTAAAACTTCAATATTTGTAATGCATTCTAAATTGTTTTTGTTAATTTCAATACAAAATTTATTAAATTTCTTGGACTATCACATTATTTTATGATCTTTCATTGTTACTACAGTAGGCCTAAGAGGATTAACGTGCGTCATAGGCGTAACCAGATTAGAAAGGGATAATTGTTATTTAATGACCTCCGAATGGCAACAGCTTCTAATGACAGATATTTTGACTTAAATAGTGCTTAAGTTTCTAGAAATGCAGTTATTTGATTTTCGATAAACGTGACAAATAGTAGTGACTAAAAATGGAAGCAGTTTGTGAGTATGCGCCAGTGAAAAAATTAAAACTAGACCATTTATCGCTCAATGAAAAGAGTGCTGTAGTGAATATGTACCACTATTTTAAACATCAAAATCCCTCAAACACTATTGACAGTGTAGTTGAAACAACATCTAAGGCAATGGGATATGGAAAATCTACAATATATAGAGTTCTAAAGGAGGAAAAATCAGGTGGAGTAACCTCACCAAAGCCGAAACCAGGTAGACAAAAACTATTAAAAGTCAACGTGGACGGGTTTTTTAAAAATGCTATTCGTAAGCTTGTTCACTCATTTTTTATAAACAAGCAAATACCAAGATAAAGTTTTGCAAGCCATTACGAATGATGTTGATTTACCCATAATAAGCCGGGATAAACTATGGAAAACGTTACATGAGTTAAACTTTAAATTTGAAAAAATGGGCAGACACTCAATGCTAATTGATTCTGAAGAAAATGTATGTTGGAGTTGGAGAAGACAGTACCTCAGAAGAATACAACAAGTTAAAGCTGAAAATAAAAACATTTATTATTTAGATGAAACATGGGTTAATGAAGGACATTGTGTAGGAAGAGTTTGGAAAGACAAAAATATAAAATCATTCCATCAAGCTTTTCTAGAAGGATATACTACTGGTTTTAAGGAACCTATAGGAAAAGGTAAAATATTAATTATTTGTCATATAGGCAGTACAAACGGTTTTCTTGAGAATGGTTTACTCTTATTTGAATAAAAAAAAACCGTTGATTATCACGAAGAAATGAATGGAGTCGTGTTTGAGGAATATTTTGAACAGATGAGTCAATTCATACCAAAAGGATCGGTTATTGTAATGGACAATGCAAGTTACCACTCCAGATTACTTGAACCTTTACCAACCACTAAATGGAAAAAGGATGAAATTGCAAAATGGTTATCTTCTAAAAATTTAGCCTTTGACAATACAATGCTGAAGACAGAATTGTTAACTATTGCTAAAAACATTATAAAAATTATAAAAAATATAATATTGAGGAGATAGCCAAAAAACGAGAAATTGAAATCCTTCGTTTACCACCCTACCATTGTGAGCTGAATCCGATAGAATTGATATGGACTCAAGTTAAAGGTTATGTTGCCAGAAATAACACTACTTTTAAATTCTCAGATGTTAAAAATCTCTTCAATAAGGCAATATCTGAAGTAACAAGTGAAAATTGGCAAAAATTTATTAGACACGTTATAGAAATAGAAAAACAAATGTGGGAGCTAGATAACATAATTGATATTACTATAGAGCCCATTGTAATTTCTCTAGAATCAGATGGTGAATCTTCTGACACAGAGTGCGAGGAACCATAACTTTAAAATTATTAATTTATGTACTTTAATTTTATTTTTAGATTTTTATTTTTTAAGATTTAATATTGTCGTATTTTTTGCATGTTGCTCGTTAAATTTTATCCTTGCGGTTGTTTTTTTTTTCTCATATACCTACTTAATTGTTTTTTAGCTCCGCATATTAATTTATAAGTAATTGTAATTATCTGTACATATTATATACATATTTTGTAATTAAACATATGCTTAAAACAAAATGCCTAAAATAATATTGACTTTTTCTTCATTTTACCCAAATGAAATTACTACTTACGAATTATGTTTATCTATCTAAAATTGGTAATCTAAGTATAAATAACTAAAACAAATTAAATATTTCTATTTCCATATTAATTTAATTTTGAAAACGCACGTCTATGGTTTACTGCCTTTAACACTGATAACTGCAAAACATTTCTGGGAATTTACTCTCTCTTGATTTTCAAATACACTATAAGAATGTTCCCAAACTTGTAAGACATTGGGCCGAAGTAACCAACAAACTAAGATTCATTTTGAAAGGAAGAAACAAGTTAAGAAGAGACAATGGGATTTTTTTATCTCACCAGAGGGTGATATTTAAAGCTCTGTGAACCAAGCTAATACAAGCGGCCATCTTATGGGAGAATGGATATATTTAATTAATTACCATATAAGTAGTGGTAGTTGTTTTTGTAATTTGAAACAATAAATGTTCCATATTTTCTTATTGTGTATATAATTTTGAAATAAAAATGAAGGAAACAGAATTTAACAACATATACAAGCAAATACTTGTACATTTTTATTATAAAAAAGCAGCAGGAAGTTTCCATAATAACCACAGACGCAATCTGTGTCCTGCAACATTGTGTAAAATTACGGCCCAACAAAGCCTGCAAACAAAGATACACCGTCACATGAAAAGTGTAAAATATCTTTCAAAGAATAACAGTAAACTAGAGGAAGTACTTAAAATTCGCAATTTTTTATACCCAGCCTTTATTTCAATTTGGTTTAAGTTGCAGAAACGTATCACATAACAGCGAGACAGGTTAAACATGTGGATTATTCGGAAAAGGAAAAAGCATATTCTTCCATCGTAAACATCTGTTAGTTACGTATGTTTCTTTTTAACAGTACAAAACTTGTTTTTCAGCTCAGGCCAATTTAGGGTATTCAATCACGATTTTGATTGAGGTTGACAATATGTGAGTGAAGGTGAAATGGGTACGAAGTACCTGGCTTTAATACCCTTAGGTATCCACTTCAAAAATGAATACGACATGGTGAATGTGCACGGTGAAATGCGACAATTTTTGGAAAAATAGACATACAGAAAGCTCTAATATCATTGACACTATTACTTTGTATGATGTTTTTGAGGAATAGAATATTTACCTGCAATATAAAGATGGGTACTTGAAAATTGTTGTGGAATATCAAAATTCATATTACTATAAAGAAAAAAGAGTTTTGTAAGATCGATTAGCTGATGATCTGTTTTCGTTATGTTGAAACAACTTTAACCTGATATAAAAGATATAAATTTATTATTTAATTAATTAAAAATTTTATACTTAGTCAAATGCGATATAGAAAATTATATCGTGTGGTTCAACCCCTAGCTTGCCTTAGTGCTGTCACTCTATTTGGCATGGTCCTTTATATAACATTTATTTGTTATTATAGACATTAATAGCTAATATTTTATACCCCAACATACAGAATAGGCAGTATGTGGCGTCCGTGGATAAAAAGTAATATAGTGCTTCTTCCAGTGGTTCGTTAAAGAAGAATCACTTATGTTGTGACGCAAAAATCATTATGGTGCTGCAGCAAGAGTAACCAGTAATTTGACGAAAGTGCCTCTTAATTGTGTTAGACGAATTGTTGAAAATTCCATGGAGTCAATAAAAAAGCATAAAGATTCTGGTGTCACAAAAAGTTTAGACGACTGGTAAAAAGATTTGATAAGGCGAAAAATCTACACTATGTACGATGAGTAGCGTGTCCCTACATTCAAAAGTCTGAAACAGCGGGTCATCAAAGACGAAACTCACATCAACTGTGGCCTCACCACCCTTTGGCGAGCTCTGTCTGCAATGGGCTTTAAATATGACAAAATTGACAAGAGACAAGTAATAATAAAATCCACACGTTTAATAAACTGGCGTTCTGAATATATAACGTCAATAAGAAAATACCGGTCTGAAAATCGGCCAATACTCTACCTCGACGAGACGTGGTTTGACACGCATGACACCCCTTCCAAAGGATGGTCTGATTCCTCTAATAAGTGTAAAACAAAAGCACCATCAAATAAAGGGAAGAGAATCACAATATTACACGCAGGATCAGAAAATGGTTGGATCCCAAACGCTATGTGGCTTTCTGCCAAAAATATTAAGGACTCTTGTGTTGATTATCACGAAGACACGACAGCAGAGTGTTTTGAAGATTGGTTTAAAAATTGTCTGTTATCCAACATTCCGCCAAACAGCGTTATATTAATGGACAACGCAAGCTATCATAGTCGACAATTGCAAAAATTCCTGGCTCAAAGAATACGAAATTGGAGATTCAAAACTTCATGGCTGCAAATGGCATATATTTTGAGGAAAATTATACAAAAAAAGAACTTTAACAAGTACTGCAGGCATTTTGTTTAAAAAAAAAGGTATGTTTGTGATACAATTCCAGAAGAATTGTTGAGCAGTGTATTTAAAGTCAAATAAAAACTTCTTTAGAATAAATTCACGTTAATAGCAAAACCTTTAGATGTTAATAAATATTATTTATGCGGTGAAAGATTTTTACTTTAGGATAGGTATAGCAGATCAGATTTCACCAGTCCCTAAAACATTATTTAAATAAAACTTACTTGAAAGTAACACAGAGCCTTCGCACGTTTTAGAACCGTATTTTTTTTAAATTGTTAATCCTCTGCTAGTGACAATCATTGTATTACTGTCCACTAATTTTTAGTGAAATGCAATGTGCATTAACTCCCAATTAAACTGTTCGTTATCGATAAATGCGCTTATTTTATTGCCTAATTACAAAATGTATTAATTAGCAAAAAATTCGCATTTTAAACTAGCTTAGTTTCATAAATTGCATTTTTGCAGCACTTAAAAACTAGGGTCATTAAAATGAAAAGTAAAAAAGAATTATTTAATGTTCTTTAGTCTGTCTAAACTTACAATAGTTATTTACGTTACTAGTACCGTAATAATCACTTCACGGACGTGTATCACACTATATTTTTTTTTCATACTGCCTTTGGTTTTAAACGCAATAAAATATGAAACTGAAATGACATATTTGATCATTTTATTAGGAAGTCATGTAGACTGCTGGGAAAAAATTATGTTACTTGATTTATTCTTAACATGGTTGATTTGCTTTATAAATAAAAAATGAACTAGACCAACCAGAAAAGTATACAGGTCATTGCTTCAGGAGGACATCCTCAACGTTGTTGGCCAATGCTGGAGCTGCCCTTAAAGTTCTAAAACAGCACGGTGGATGAAAGAGTTCTTCAGTTGCAGAAAAGTTTATAGAAGAATCGATTGAAGGTAAAAACAAGATTGCAAGAATGATCCAAAGAGGAAAAACTTTTGTTGAAGTCTTCCGCGATTACAGAAAACACTGTAAATCCATCAACAATTCCATTAATACATATTGCTGGCAACAGCAGTTGTACAATTAATGCCAATCTTCAAAAACTAGAATAAAAGCTTAGTTTATGTTGATTCACTTATTATTTCAAACAATATTGGGAGAATTGAAGAGTACTGTAAAGTACAAGTGTACCGTAAAGTGGCACTTTACCGTACAGTATGAAAAAAATGTATTTAATACAGTAGAAGTAAAATAGAAGAACAGAAACCTACACTTTTTGTTAGAAATCACGATACAGGCAGTTTTTATCGGATCGAGACCAAAAATTGTATTGGGGATATGTCGTAGCAAAGGTAGTGTATGAGCAACCTCTGAAACTGAAATTTTTACATAAAATAATTATTAGATCACGGGTTTTTAAATTTCAGTAGCAATTTAATAGCAGTTAAAATAGTGTAACACAAGATTAAGAGTACAAACAACTAACATAAATAAAAAATGGGCTTATAAAATATTATTTTAAATATACAGAACCCGGACAAACTACTTTGATGATGTGAAAATATAAAATAGGGTTTTCTTTATATGTTTTCAGAGTAAAAACCTTTTCAGTTCATAGAACTAGTTGAAAATACAGGGTGTTTCTTAAGTAATCTAAAATATTATATGGGGCGCTTCGTTACTCAATTTTAAGACGAAAAGTTCATATAAACATGTGTGATAGGTGTTGTCGTTTATGAGATACAGGGTGTTGAATTTATTGTAATAAGTCAGTTCTGATTGTACGTGAAATTAATTTTTCCCGGTGACGCTACTGGTTTTTAGAAGTTATACGCAAAAACATGCTTATTCTAAGTGGCCTTTGAAATAATGTTGACAAGTGTCAAATTTGAAAACCAACGCAAAAATCGTACATTTTTATTTGATTGACTCTGTGTTTAGTTAATAACTTGCCAGTGTTTACTAATGTTGAAATGGCTAATATGCATTTTTTGTACGGATTAGCGAATGGTAATGCCTTAGAAGCTAGACGTACGTATGCCCAGCGTTATCCAAATAATCGTTTACCATGTTCAGATACGTTTACTAAGTTACATATTCGTTTACAAGAAACTGGAACTTTTGCTAAATCGAAGAATATTATTGGACGACCCAGAACTGTGAGAAATCCCCAATTGGAAAACCAGATTCTTCAAATTATTGACCAACATCCAGAAATGAGTACAAGAAAAGTTGCAGATGAAGTAAATGTTAGTAACAAAACTGTTTGGAATATTCTAAAAGATAATTTATTGTATCCATATCACGTTCAACGTGTTCAACATTTGTTACCTACTGACTATCAATTACGCATACAGTACTGTCAATGGATTTTACGTGAAATCGCGAACAATCCGAATTTTGTGGCCAATATTCTATTTACGGATGAAGCCAACTTTTCTAGACATGGGATTATGAATTTTCATAATGACCACATATGGGCAGATGTAAATCCACATACCATAAGTGTAAAACGATTTCAACAAACATTTTCGGTCAATGTTTGACTTGGCATCATCGATGATTATTTAATTGGACCATTTTTCCTTCCTGTACGGTTAACCGGTGAGACATACCAACATTTTCTAGAAAATGAACTTCCACTTCTTTTGGAAGATGTACCTATTATTATTAGAAGGCGCATGTGGTTCATGCATGACGGAGCTCCTCCACATTTTTCAGTGATTGTACGCGAGTTTTTAAATAATGTTTTTCCAGGCCATTGGATCGGACGAGGATCTCCACACCCGTGGCCCCCTAGATCACCTGGACACAATCCTCTGGATTTTTGTGTGTGGGGATATTTGAAATCGCTTGTTTACACAACACTGATATTAAACGTACAAGATCTTCAAAATCGTATCATAGACGGCTGTAATGTTATTCGTAACAATCCTGGTATCTTCGAACGTATTCGACAATCCATTAGACATCGAGCGGATTCTTGCATTTTAGCTGGAGGTGGACATTTTGAACATTTGCTCTGAAATGTATTATTTTTTCTTTATGTTTAAAACATGTTGCTTGTAATAAAATAATAAAAAATATAAATCAGTAGCGTTACCAAGAAAAATTAATTTCACGTACAACACCCTGTATCTCATAAACGACAACACCTATCACACATGTTTATATGAACTTTTCGTCTTAAAATTGAGTAACGAAGCGCCCCATATTATATTTTAGATTACTTAAGAAACACCCTGTACTTATTGAATCTTATAATTATAAAAAAAAGTCCAACAAGTCTTTGATAACCATTTTTCAATTTGTAAAACATGTTAAAATTTATATCCAAAATTGACAATAAAAAACTATTATAGATCCTAATTATTAATGTTAAACATAAAATCCAATGCTCCACTTATTTTAAATACTGTAATTATAAAATGAATTGCTAATTACCAATAATTAGCAACGATACATGTTGTTATATATTTTTTTTTTTTATAAAATTGCATCTAGTGTTTGATTCGTAATAAAATCTTCCTTAATATATCACCAATCTAATGTATCGATAAACTTGGGTAATTTTTAACACTGTTTAATGTTTTGTTGGTTGTTCGAGAAGGCGTCATGCTGTGAAAATACATCAGCAAAACAGCATGTGATACGGTAGTTCTTTTATTTTTCAACGATTCAACGTATTGACGCTAAGTAGTCTAATGGTAGTCTATCCGACGGGTAGTTAATACTTACATGTTGTCAAACTTCTACATTCCGCATAAAACTGTAATTTACAAGAAAGAATTATTCCATTATAATTAACCCAAGTTGAAATTACAGCTCATTTATTATTAATAAAATTAACAAGTAAGAGATTAACGTAATTTATTCAATAATTTCATTATGAATAACGTAAAATATAATGATGAAGGCAGTGAAGTACCTAACACGTCCAGTGTCATAAAATAAAATTATAAAATTAAAGATAACTAGTAAATAGCAGGCGAAGATTAACAATGAAAAGTCAAACTACAGTCGTAGAGATTACATTATTTAGATCGATTTTTTTTAAAGTGTCCATTTTGACTTACATCAACTCGCTCTATACTTAGTTTTTTGTTTTAACAACTAGTTTCTATTTTTTTATCGTTTTTTAATAATTCGAAAAATAAGGAGACCTTTTTTATGACCTTGAATGTTGAGATAATAGCTAATACTTTTTAAAAATATTGTTTTACACAATCCAATAAATCATCAGGTTAAAAAATTTTTGTTTTTTAAAAAATAATAATTTATGGTTAGGTTAGATTAGGTTAGGTTAGGTTAGGTTAGGTTAGGTTAGGTTTGGTTAGGTTAGGTTAGGTTAGGTAATAATTTATACAACAGGTACTGTAAGTGAATAATGTCTTGTAATATTTTGCAAACATAAACCTTTTTGGGTTACCGGAGTAAATTAATTCAATTACTCTTAATCCTTGTTTAAAGAATTAAATATAAATGAGTAACTACCCAAAGAATGCTGCAAATTTATAAAAAGTAGGTAAATCAAGAAATAAAGAAAAGTTTTCACTAATTTATACTTGAATTGATTAATATAAATGGACTAAATTATTCCGTAAGAATTCAGGTTATGAAATTAAAATGTATAGTATTTTTCTCAGTAAATGGTATTGGCTTATTAACTGTAATAAACTATCCGATTAAATCTCATTGTGTAGAAAATCATCAGGTAAAAAATGAAAATGTGCTACAGGGTCGAACTTGAGAAAAGCTCTATGGGATTGAACACGCAGTAGTAGGGAGGTAGTCGTAACACTGTATGTCCCAATTCTTTTGCAATTTTATTACAAACATACGGTTTTTTTTAATAAAATGACTGCAGCACTTCTAAAAATTCTTTTTTTGTATAATTTTCCTCAAAATATATGTCATTTGCAGCTATGAAGTTTTGAATCTCCAATTTCGTATTCTTTGAGCCAGGAATTTTTTGCAATTGTCGACTATGATAGCTTGCGTTGTCCATTACTATAACGCTGTTTGGCGAAATGTTGGGTAACAGACAATTTTTAAACCAATCTTCAAAAAGCTCTGCTGTCGTATCTTCGTGATAATCAACACAAGAGTCCTTAATATTTTTGGCAGAAAACCACATAGCATTTGGGATCCAACCATTTTCTGATCCTGAGTGTAATATTGTGATTCTCTAACCTTTATTTGATGGTGCTTTTGTTTTACACTTATCAGAGGAATCAGACCATCATTCTTTGGAAGGGGTGTCACGCCTGTCAAACCACGTCTCGTCGATTGGCCGATTTTCAGAGCGGTATTTTCTTTCCATTATTACTTGTCTCTTGTCAATTTTGCGATATTTAAAGCCCATTGCAGACAGAGCTCGCCAAAGAGTAGTGAGGCCACAGTTGATGTGAGTTTCGTCATTGACGAGCCGCTGTCTCAGACTTTTGATTTGGTCTGCTGCGACAATTTTGGTCAGTACAGATGAAATAAAACAACTTTTATTTAAATGTGTTTTCGTATTATGGAAATTAAAGGAAATACCTTACTGGGGGTTAAAATATAATGAGAAAGTCTATACAATTAAAAAATATTCAATTTTAAAACTTTTACTGAAACAATCTAGTCATTGCATACCAACTGTTATGAACGTATCACAATTTTTTTAAACTACATAGGTATGTAGATAATTTTATAGATAAATTTCGTGATTGATTCATTGTAATCAACAAACAGATTATTAAAATCACATTGGAATCATCCGTCACACTCTGGTGTATTATTTATCTTATTTTTTAGTAATTATTTTTTTTAATATAGTTGTACGGACACTTTTTATAATTGTTTTTTTTAGTACGATTATCGATTTAATTACCAAGAAATTTAATTATCTAAATAATTATTAATTTTCACATTAAATAGAAATTTATGTCAGTCCAGAAAAAAATTATAAATCATGGTAATTGCAAAACAAATTGATGATATAACTCACAGTAATTAGACGTTTAGAAAGATGAAATTGTTTTGATTAAAGAATCATCGCCAGATTGACAAATCTCGTTAAGATTTGATACTACGTTATTACAATGTATACCTTTATAAAGTTTTGAAGAAATTAATAGGATATAACAATATTAAACCCTAAAGATACTGCTGAGATCAAAATTTATTCATTTTTTGTTTTTCAAAAAAAAACCTATTTAAACTGTGATAATATATTATTTTACACCATATTTCAATTTTTAAAATTATGCAATACTTTTTGTGAAGAGTTTATTTTGTTGATAAATACGTTCAAATCTAAAATGAAGTTTCAATCAAAGTAAAGAAAGAGCTTCAAGTTCTATCTGGTCCTCTACAAGTTCACTTTATTGACTTGCTATATGACTGTTAATTTCTAGCTCTTCAGAAGCATCTTTTGCAGCAATTCTGAGTATTTGTGTTCAAGTAGGTATTTTGCATAAAGTGTTAAACAGTTATATCAAATCCTGGATTTTCAATATCAATGTTATATTTATCTTAGGTAGAGGGAAGTATATCTAGGATAAATTCCTTTAATCTAAAAATATCTTTAAGCATTAATATTGTTTTGTTTTAATCCTCTAATGTAGCTAAGTATTATCAATTTAACATCAAATAGTTATAAAATAAAATGAAATTTCACTCAGTCAACCTGTAGATGGGTCTGTAAAGGAATCATATGTCTTTTAATAACATGAGTTTTTAAAATAGGTATGTAGGTACTTTAAAAAATAGGAGATATAATCTTATAATACCAATAAATCAAATATATTTGCATATTTACATAAAATGCATATTTTATAAAATGTACCAAACAACCTTATTAGGTTATCAAGCAATTATTCAAGTAATAGTAGTAATTAATTATATGAAAATCTTATTAATTAATAGCTATTTTTGCAGAGTGAATCCTGAATAAATTTTCAACAAGTTTAGGGTAAATACTGAATGCCTTTGAAGTGCAATCCAAGTCAGTTCTATTCACTTCATTACTGAAAAATCTTTTATTTTAAAGGGCTCATAATTTTCCTCAATCTCCCTATTGCTATAGGGTAAAAATACTATATTTAAAACACAATACCAAACAAACTAGATTAAAAATCTAAATTTTAAAGTAATCCAAGTTTTCTACGATAGAGATAGAGGAAATTTGGAGCATTATTTCACATTTAAATTGAAAGTGCCAACCAATATAAACCGGTATTTATTTTCTTAAAGAATTTTGTTACAGATTAAGTAAGTACTTTAATACTGCAGAATGTAAACTTATATGTTTTTAATTACGTAATTACCGAACACACCTAAAGAAATACTTTCAAATATCTCAAATTCTTGATCCACTCAAGTATGAAAAACTAAATTACCTAAGTACAACGGCAAGGTGAATACTACTTCTTAAATATACGCATTTTTTAAAACATTAAATTTTGAATTTTTATTTTGAGATTTATTTCTTAATCAATTTCTTAAGATATCATATAAATGTAGTAGTAAGATGGTCAGCATTTACCAAACTGACTAATTTATTAAATTTATTGTACTGACTCTTACTTTTTGGAACATACAAAAGATTTTATTTTTATATAAATATATACTTTATTAGGTTTTAAAAATGAAAAGTACGTTTTACAATAAGCATGGTAATACAAAAGTAACCTGATATATTCTTCTTTTTTATTGAATATTGATACTAGGCCATGTAGCCAAGTGTCCTTTGAGTAAACTATAATTGAGCTGAATAACACAATTGCTACATTACAACACATTATACTAAGTTTAATAAATAAGTCTTCGTTTTAACACAATAAAATTAGGTTTTTAATTACAATGACAGCTGTTTCGCTAGAATTAGAATCGTCAGATTAACATATTGTTACATTTTGTTTGTTTGTAGCTATGTATCTGATGTATTAAGGCTAGACCACCAAGTATAGTAATAAGACACAACAATAGTAAAGTCTAAATGTTTTTAGCCCTAAGGGATTATCCTGGATGTATTTCCCTCTAAGATCAGTATAAACCAGGAAAAAACTATATCATGCTGATCTTTACAATAACTTAAATATATTTGTGTTACAATTACATCTTATCTTTGCATAAGATGAAGACTCAAAGTGTACATTGTAAAAGTGGAGAACTTCCAAGATTTTTTTGTTCATTAGCAACTTTAAATTGTGGATCTGCTAGATGTCTTTTTATTTCAAATTCTTCAAGGAAATCTAATTTTTGTTTCTTATCACAAGTGTGTAGTATTTGGATGTCACTCATACATACAATTACAAAGTTTTTGAATAAATTTTCCATGAAAAGAAAATTTTAAGAGTTCTTTGATTTGTTATATTATATTTAAAATGTCTGATGGATGATATCAGAGATAAAAAATTACTTTGAGAGATTTAGATTATTAATTCTTGTCGACTACAAAGACAATATAATTGACTGCTCAATCGCTCTAATTTTTGGGTATTGAATTACTACTCTTTGAAATAATAAGCTTATTAGAGGTGCCTACTTAAAAGAGTGGAAATTCTTAAAGGACTTTGGTCTGAATCTTTATGTTTAGAAGGATTTTTTTCTATGAAAAAAACTAAGTAATTACGTAGAATATACTCAAAAGGTTCTTCTTCTGTTTACATCCTCTATAGAATGGTATGTTGCCTGGTTTAATTCTTAATATGCCAGTTACTAGTATGTTATTCTGTTCAAAAATCCTTTAACTGTTTCTGTAGTGTAGAAGCTGTGACAAATGACCTTAAGGGCAGTATATTCTGACTTTGTGTTTCTTGTGTGCTCTGTGGATGTCACATACATGTAAATAAACTTTCACCATCTTTTAGTATACAGTTTTGTCGAGACTCGACTAAAAAGACTATTCATCCACAGTTCTCACTATAAGTAAATCCACCAAATATGTAGTACCATGAAAACATATTTAAATAAAATGTTATTATATTGTCGCCTTAGAAAAAATGAATTAAAAAAAAGCAAAGATGATAACGATTGATATTTATCTTAAAAATCTCACTAAGCAATCATCACTCACGTATGGTGCCATCTACAAAGAGCGGACATTGAAATATTAAAGGCCAAAGGCACGATTTGGAACGCCCAATCTTCTATGAGATAATATTTAAATTTTCACACGGGAGGAATTTGGATAATTTTCGTTAGAAATGCTTTTTGAATAATATACCATAAATAAAACCATATTTGAATGTTCATTTTTTATCAATATTTTAGTATAGAGTACCGTTGAATTGTAAAAAAGCATTTTAAGAAACATATTTTTTAAAACACAGCCCACTTTAATAATTATTTCTCGTAAATGATAATTTCCGAAGGTCAACGCGGAGGTTAAACCAGCGATCCATTGCCAAAGCAGACGATACTATTTGTAATAATTTGAATAATTACGAAATTTACAATCTGAAATATCCGCATGCAAATGTAAATTAGTACCATTCCTTATACAAGGAATACAACAATATTTTTCAGCTGTCAACTGTCATTTTTTAACTATCAACTGTTATAAAATAACTGCGTGCCGAGCGAAACGAGGTTCGCAGCACATTTTTGATCTGTCATTTGTCATTTTTAACTGTCAACTGTGATTTTTAACTGTCTAATGTTATTTTTAACTGTCTAATGTTATATTTTAACTGTCAAATGTCATTTTTAACAGTCAACTGTCATTTTCAGCTGGCAAATGTCATTTTTCAGCTACCAACTGTCATTTTCAACTATTTAATGACATTTTTTAACTCTAATTTGTCATTTTCAACTATTAAATGTCTCTTTTCAACGGTCAAATATCATCTCAGCTGGCATTTGCCAAATGTCAACTATCAAATGTCATTTTGGGAATCTGTCATTGACAATGGATACAATCAATTCAGCTAAGGCACATGTGTACCAACATTATAAACAAAAATTGACAATTGAACTCCCCAAACATGCGAAATTTAAACTTCAATGAATCTGTGCTCATTATCACAAAATGCGAACAGTATTATCTACATACTTTTTAGTTTTCATCTGTCAAAAAGTCGTTTAAATGTAGTGCCCACTTAGTCCACGCTTAGTATTTGCCGAAATCAAGATTGTAGACATTTTAAGAATCCCTCTAAGATCGTGACAAATTAGCTAAAATAGAATTGAATGATGTATTTTTCGGTTCAGTGGTCTCGAGTGTTCTTCGTTATTTTGTCGACTAAGGGTCCGCTACTCGAGATGTTCCGTAAGTAGCTTAGTTAATTCCATTGAAAAATGGGCCGGATAAAACCCTCTCGAGAATAAAGACTAACAATAGAACTTAACATGAGCAATCCACAACAAAGATTTAAGTAGTGGTCAGCTTATAGGTACATTTCTTGTATTTACTTTTCATGCCTTTGAATGGGATGACAATTTGCACAATGTGTACTCGATGAAGCCTATAAAATTAAAAGGTACAGGGAAACAACGTTAAATATAGTATTACCCAAAATATTTGTAGGTAGCTATTGTTCATTTTTTTTTATTTGGATCTTAGATTTAAACATTTTTTAAACATCTGAAATATATCTAAATCTAAACCTTGACGTATATAAAAATGAAACTTTTGAACACATCTTTCACTTTTATTTTAACAAATTAGCTTTTTCAAATGCAACCAAATATAGGTATATAACATCTAACAGTTTTAAGTGCAAAAAAAATAATTAATAATTGCAGCAATACAAACTTTCAAAATTGAACTATTTAAAGTACCTACAACTAAAAAAAACTTTGATTTTCCCATAAGGCAGTTATTTTATATAATTCACAACAAAGTAATTTACCAATTTGCTGATAAATACGTATTATTTTATTTAAAGATCTTCAACAACAGTTTTTCTAAATTGTTATTTATTATATATAAAGACATTTGTTACTATAATTACCTACACTTTTTTTAATATTTTAATAGAAATGTACAGTAAAAACATTATTTTTGATCGTTTTCATTTAGAAGGTATAAATAATGCTTGATGTCTACATAATTGGTTGTAAATTACAGTTGGTTCAACTCTTTAAATAAAGTATTTTTACAGATAAGTTTAGCCACATAAACCAGCATAATATATCTCTGTTAGATATGGATGGTTGGATTTTATACAACCATAAATAGATAAATAAGAATCACAATTTACTTCTTTATTTGTTTAGAAGTAGAATGTGAGAATAAGTAATTAATCGACAACTGACAGGAATCACTCAATGTACATTTTTGAGTAGGTATAATAACTAACAAAAATATGACGGATATTTAAGAACATATAACAGCTATAAGATAATTTGGTTGAAACCTAAGTATAAAATTAAGAAAAGTTAATATAAAAATTCGAACCCCCTATATAAAGCGTCATTTTTAAAAAACACCATAAAATATCAAAAATATATATTTTTGCAACAGGGACATGGCGTTATGTCACATTTCGGTCTGGTAAACGTTAAAAACATTATCATGGCTTACAATATTTTAAATTAAAACCATATTAACCGTAGAGAAATTTTCTAAAAACATTATACAAAATTAAAAAAAAATTTTAATATACCAAAAACGAAACTTTGTGCCACATTTTAATAAAATTTGGTAAATTTATTTATTTTACTGAAATCAACAATTGATAAAATTTTCAGCCTTATCAGTTGAAGATTCCGGTTTTTATACTGCTTTTTTTGAAATCCACTAACAATCCAAAAATGAATATTGCAGCCGTAGTAAAGATCCAAATTTTGCGGATTTTGGTTCTTGACATTCTTTACGATTGGTTACGATGCCTAGGGTACGGAGACCTGTACGATTTCGTCAACTTAGTGAGTTTGATAGTAGGAGACTAATAGTGGGACTTCGGGAAGCTGGATTTTCTTTTCGGGAAATTGCAGTTAGAGTGCAAAGAAGTGTAGACACCGTGGTTAGGTGTTGTCAGGCATGGCTTCGAGAAGGCCGTACGCAAAGAGCAAGGGGCTCTGGACGCCCCCGTAGAACAACAGACCGTGAAGATCGCCGCCTAAGATTATTGGCCTTAGGGGACCGTTTCTCCACTACCAGGTCCATTGCAAATGAATGGTTTGCAGAACATGGAAGACCTATTGGCATGCAAAGTGTCGACCACACTGGGTCCTTCCTTTAACTCCAGAACACCGACGTAATTGCCTTGAGTGGTGCAGAGAACGGTCACTCTGGGATCAGGAATGGAACAGTATTGTCTTTAGTGACGAGTCTCGATTTTGTTTAGGCATGCACGATGGTCGAGCGAGGGTTAGAAGACGACGTGGTGAAAGGAGAAATCTACGGTTTTTTGTTGAAAGGCATGTTCATCAAACTGTTGGAGTTATGGTTTGGGGTGCTATAGCTTATGGTTCGAGATCACCTTTAATCTTCATCAGAGGTAACATGAACGCACAGCGTTATATCCAAGAAGTTTTAGAACCATATCTTTTACCCTATCTTGACACCTTGGAAAATCCAACTTTCCAACAAAATAATGCCCAACCACATGTTGCAACAGTCACAATAGACTTCTTTCAACATAATGAAGGCACATTTTTACCATGGCCACCAAGATATCCCGACTTATTCCCAATTGAGCACGTGTGTTATATGATGGGTAGGAGATTGCTCAATTTGCAACGTCCTCCTCAGACTCTAGAACAATTTTGAGAGGAGCTGGTGGTTGTCTGGAATGAAATACTACAGGAGGACATTGACCACCAGATCAGAAGCATGCCTAGGAGTGTGCCTCTTGTTATGTCTTATTACTTCCATACTTGGTTTAGCCTTAACTATTTACAAATTTTTGTTAAAAATTTATAGTACAAACCCTTACTACGTAAAAGTTCATCTTTTTAAAACAGTTAACAACTAAAAGGTTGAATTAACTTTCTCTATTTATTCGTAAAATACTTTAAATGTAATGACGGCCGTTTCGCTATAGAACTAGCATCGTCAGATTGACATTTTGAAGTTACATTTTGTTTGTTTGTAGCTTGGTACCTAATGTTGATTAGGTATAGTATTAATGCTAGACCAAGTATGGAAGAAATACTTAAGACATAAAATCTTAAGACATAAAATCTTTAATATTGTTATGTATTAATTACTTATTCTCAAATGTGTTAATTTTAAACAAATAAAGAAGTAACTTGTGATTCTTATTTATATTTTATGGTTATACAAAATCCAACCATCCATATCTAATAGATATATTATGCTGGTTTATGTGGCTAAACTTATCTGTAAAAATACTTTATTTAAAGAGTTGAATCAACTATAATTTACAACCAATTATGTCGACATCAAGCATTATGTATACCTTCTAAATGAAAACGATCAAAAATAATGTTTTTACTGTAAATTTCTATTAAAATATTAAAAAAAGTGTAGGTAATTACAGTAACAAAAATGTCTTTATATATAATAAATAACAATTTAGAAAAACTAGAAATTATATTGAAGATCTTTAAATAAAATAATACGTATTTATCAGCAAATTGGTAAATTACTCTGTTGTGAATTATATATAAAATAACTGCCTTATGAGAAAATCAAAGTTTTTTTTCAGTTATAGGTACTTTAAATAGTTTAATTTTAAAAGTTTGTATTGCTGCAATTATTTATTATTATTTTCGCACTTAAAACTGTTAGATTTTGTATAGATTTGGTTTCTTGGAAGTTGTTGTTGATTTTATATTTGTGCTTTGATCAGAACAAATCACCAAAGCAACAGCCACTATCCTGTGGTGCCATGGTTTATTTGGTTATATTGAAAGGAGAATAATAGATGCAGTTTTAAAGGGATGAGTAACATCTTCAGTTAGCTTTGGAAAAAGGAATGGGTTGTGTGATGGCGTTGAGAGGAAATTAGCTTGAAAGCAAATCTATTTACTAAGAATAATAAAAAACTATTCGTTTTAACTCAACTTTCAAGTTTAATTGAAAAGATTAGGTTTAAAATCACAATTACAGCTGTTTCGCTATAAACAGCATCGTCAGATTGACATATTGAAGTTATATTTTGTTTGTTTGTAGCTAGGTACCTGATGTTGATTAAGTAGGTAAGGCTATACCAAGTATGGAAGTAATAAGACACACGCCTAGGCATCTGTAACTGATAAGGCTGAAAATTTTATCAATTCTTTATTTCAGTAAAATAAATAAATTCACCAGATTTTATTTATGTCACTTAGTATATTAAACCTAGATACGAAATCATAATTCACGGGGTAGGTATAGGCTACACTATCTTCTTTGAGAAATAAATATTTACTAGCTTTTGGTTTAATATCTCTTATCAGCATAATGATAGAGTTTCTTTTTTAAACAATTTCTGAGGTGGCTGCTTCAACGATTTTTAAAATCTCATGAACTAACCACTTTAAGTATTATACATTTGTAAAATCAGCTCAAAGAGTAGTATTCAAATTTTACATAAAAAATATGTGAAGTAATTTAAAAAAAAAGGGATGCTGCTTGTATATTAAAAAGTGTCTAAATTTTAATTTGTATATTTACAGCAGGGTATTAATATGATAGATTAAATCCGTTTTCTTGTTTGTAATACCTAACAATAAATAAAACTAATTAAAAAAGTTATGAATGAAGATTTATTATGATCATAAATCATTACATCTACGACGATTATGACTTGAACAAACATAAAATTGAGTGCAAAATATTCAACCAAAGTAGTAAATGATGCCTTATTATTATCCTCGGAGAGACAATAAAGTGTTAAATAAAAGTTTTTAATGGTTACTTACAGCTGTTTTAACGTTCATGGTCATGGCCGGTATTTGGGCACCGTATAATTGCCCCGCCGTGGGTGTCATATCTGTAAGCATATCGCCTCTCAAGAAAGTCACTTATTATCATGTAACAAACAAAATAACTATCGAATACCGTAAAACAATCGCACACAACGCACAAATTATTTGATATTTTGGACTGCTATTGTTGAAATCACATTGCTCACTGTTTCTGTTAAGAGGAACAGTAGAAAATCACCGGTTCCCCTTCTGGTGAATGCCGCCATGGGCGGAGCTAGAACTTGTCAACCAATGGGACGGGCTGCCATTCATTACGGCAACCGCCCATGTATTTTTAACGCGGACGTCCCATTGCGCATGCCAGCTTGAAATCAACTTCAAATTATAGAGTCGAGGATTGAGGGACCGTACAGTACAGGAGATCTATTAATTTGTAAACAAGCGCTTTATTAGTGAAAGTAGGTACTTGACGGGTAGGTACTATCTGGTGGGTAAATGGATAATAGTCAACTTGAAGGTGTTATTTTCAGAAGCATGTTTATGCCATTAATCTGTTGATATTATATTATTGGCGATGATGCGGAGAATTCTTTTTTGTAACGGAATGCTGATTGTTGCATTACAATTACGAAATAATTTGAAATTCCTACGCTCAATGTGTAATTCCTAAAGATAATTTGTGGTTCAATCACTCATTTTTTTATGATTTTTTCATCCATATCATGAATCATCGTTTTTGATTAGATACATACATTTTTTTACAGGTAAGTACGTTCTAATGACGGTTAAAAAAAAGTAAGAAAATAATGTTTGTTTACATTTCTTGTTTGTTAATGTTAAGAGTCGAACTACAGCCTTAGAGATTAGGTACTTTATTTAGATCAATTTTTTTTAAAATGTCAATTTTGACTTATATAACTTCTTCTCTACTTAGTTTTTTAATTTAATAAATAGTTTCTAGTTGAAATGCAACAAACTGAATTATTTTTATATTTACAGTTTTTTAAAATAATTTATAATTTCGTCGTATTTCGAATTATAAAATTTAATTATTTTTGTTCATAAATTCCGATATCCTGTATCGTCTATTACCTTGTGGTAACATCGTACAAAATAAGAGCAAAGCCTCAATTCTCATGCATAGTCTGGTTTGCAAAAATACTGTAATGAATATTATGATTTGAAGGATTATTTATAGTTTAATTCATTTGTATTTATAAATTTTGATTGATTAATATTATTTAAATGTTCTAAAGTAGCAAGATCTTCTTTTTCTCAGGGGTGTTTTGTTCTGCAAGTTTCTAGTTGGGATTATAGTTCTTTTAATTGTATTATAAATAGTAAGTACACTTATAATTTCTTCCTTTTTGTGCGCCGAAAATGTTTTTAATTGCACTTTTGATTACTTTGGTATTAATTTTAAACTTATGTTCTTAATGTCACTAATTAACACTTAATTTTTTTATATTTTTAAAAACTGTTCACTTTGTTCAAATTGACTGTTCACACTGACTGATCTACTATGGCTGATTTCCAATAATATACTTCCCCCAACGACCTTTACTCAAGTCTTTTTATAGGTTTTTAACCTTCTAGAAACTTCTTTTATGTTTCTATGAATTAGTCATTTCTAGAATACTATGTGTTTCTCTCTCTTTCCTATGTATAACTAGACATACTCACTTCGTCTACTGTCGATCTTTCTAGAGAACAATATTGTAAAAATATATCTGTCTCCTTTTTACACATATTACACATTTCTTACGATTTTGCCGAAACTACTGGCACCATTGCAATGAAATTTTATACGAATATGTTTTGGAAGCTGATATATCCCATGAATTTGTTTTTATGACTAACTCTCATAGAGGGCACTAGTTACACGATTCATACAACGTATTATTCAACATAACTTTTTTTAGGGTAGAATTATTAGTCAAAACTCCAAGTGAACATAAACATCGTTATTTTCAAATCAAAATATTCCGAAAACGATACATATTATCGAGTTTTACCAAGAGTACTTTTTTGGTGCAGAATTAAACGATGTTTATGTTCACTTGGAGTTTTGACTAATGATTCTACCCTAAAAAAAGTAATGTTGAATAATACGTTGTATGAATCGTGTAACTAGCGCCCTCTATGAGAGTTAGTTATAAAAACAAATTCATGGGATATATCAGCTTCCAAAACATATTCGTATAAAATGTCATTGCAATGGTGCCAGTAGTTTCGGCACAATCGTAAGAAATGTGTAATTTTTTATTTTCTTCAACGCCCTTTATCTTGAAAACGGATGGCGTTAGTAAAAAATTTCACTAAGCCAACCCCAATTATTTTTCAGTTTTTTACCTATCCTAGAGACGGTGTTACCTTTTTTTGAAACACCCTGTATATTTATGTACAAAATATAAGAATTTTCTTAATACCGATATAAGTACGTGGGCTACTGATTTAATGACTTTAATTAGATCAACTGCAAATAAACGAATTAATTTTTCAGTGTCGTTTATTTTGGCGCATACTGTATATTTTGGAAAAGCGTCCTTTCACTCACACTCCCACTTTATTAAAATATTAACCTTGTTTAAATGCACCCACTTCGATTTTAAATATTAGAAACACGGACCATTGTCGACGTTATTATTGCTGTTTGTATGGCGGTGACATTGTTGATGAAACATTAAAATGAATAAAAGGCGTCACATTTGGTCGCATACACTCGATCTAAACTCCTACACAATCGAGACGGAGTCGGCAAAGATCAAAGACAAGAAAGTATCACGTACACTTCGTATCATTGAAAGATGCAATTTGAATTTCCGACCACACACGGCTATTATGATCTTTCTGTAGAACTTTGGATCTAAGACATAATCTATATACAGTCAGTTACGTTATTATATTGAATTCAGTTTAATAATAATGATAAGCTTTATTTTTCACACGTAAATATAAATACATGACAGATAAAGAAGCGAATAAATTAAGTTTAAATATCAAGAGCACACAGTAAGCATTGCTTCATCACTTCTCGTTTGAAAGTAAAAATTTTGTTTATTTGTATTTGTTTCAGTTGCAGCAAAGTTTAGGGTTTCTTCATTGTTAAAGGATTAGCAGATAAGCAATAACGCAATGCAGTGGTGTGTATTTTGGAGAAAAAATACGTTTTAAATTATAATATAATAAAAAATGAAAAGAAATAATTATTGGAATACATTTATTACTTACATTTTATTCTATATCCGACTCGGAAGAGGAAGAATCGTTGTTGACATTAATAATAATAGGGTCGATTAAATCATCACAAATATTGTCAATTTTCCACATATTTGCCTCTACTTTGATAACATGCAGTTTGTCCAATTTTCCTTACTAACATGATTTACGCAGCACTCTCAAACAATTTCACAACATCGTTTATTTTAAAAGTAATATTTTTTCCAACTTCCCCCTTTACCTGAGCCCATATTAATTCTATGGGATTAAGTTCACAATGATAAGGGGGAAGTCGAAGAACTGATATACCACGAGAAGAAGCCATTTCTTCTACAATGTAGGTTTTGTATTTATTCTTGTTCATTTTTGCAATTCTGTAAAGTTCTTTCCTTAGTGGAACTTTTCGAAACTTAATATATTTCGAAATAAGCCACTCCAAAAGCTCTGCCTTACGCCAACGACTTGTGGGCAATGCTTTACAGAATTGCAAAAATGAACAAGAATAAATACAAAACCTACATTGTAGAAGAAATGGCTTCTTCTCGTGGTATATCAGTTCTTCGACTTCCCCCTTATCATTGTAAACTTAATCCCATAGAATTAATATGGGCTCAAGTAAAGGGGAAAGTTGGGAAAAATACTACTTTTAAAATAAACGATGTTGTGAAATTGTTTGAGAGTACTGTAAATCATGTTAGTAAGGAAAATTGGACAAACTGTATCGAGCATGTTATCAAAGTAGAGGCAAATATGTGGAAAATTGACAATATTTGTGATGATTTAATCGACCCTATTATTATTAATGTCAACAACGATTCTTCCTCTTCCGAGTCGGCTATAGAATAAAATGTAAGTAATAAATGTATTCCAATAATTATTTTTTTTTATTATATTATAATTTAAAACGTATTTTTTTCCAAAATACACACCACTACATTGCGTTATTGCTAATCTGCTAATCCTTTAACAATGAAGAAACCCTAAACTTTGCTAAAACTGAAACAAATACGGGGTCGATCAACCTGGTTTTTAGATTTACGGAAGAAATCTAATTTAAAATAAGAGATTTATCAAAAATTTCATGGTGCTCCCTGTAAAGGTTTTGCATACTTAATTAGGGTTTATTACTCCTTGTACTTTTTGTACAGACTATAAAATATGTAAAATTAAACGCGCCCTTTATAAAAACCCTAATTTTTTAAAAGATTCATCCTGGACGTATAATTTTTGAGTGTTTACAAAGTTTGCAGTATATTTGAAATTAAATTAAGATTTGAAAACTAAATAAACATAAGAAATAGAATTCTCAGTAAATAACAGATATTATATAACCATTTTAATATAATGATATTTAGATAGTAAGACAATAAATAACTGCACAGTTAAACTGAACTTCCACTATTTATTTGAAAAATTCAAATCATCCACTATCACATAAATTAGCAGCTTATAATTCCATGATACATAGAGCATTTTCAATTCCAATGAACAAAAGTAATTTTAATAAAGAAATTGAGATCATAAAACAAATAGCTACATCTAATGGCTATCCAATACATTTGATAAATAAATTAATTAATAAGAAAGAACAAAAAATGTCACTAGAACTAATATTTCCAAAACAAACTAAAGAAATTAAAAGCTATAAAAGTATTACATATTGTGGAAATATTTCCAATGCAATTTCAAAAATAATATCTTCGGCAACATCAGCATTAATATCATTTAAAACACAAAATAGTATTGGAACAAAATTGTTAAATGTAAAAACAAAACTACCAAAATTAAAAAAATCTGGTGTTTACAAAATTAATTGTCCAAAATGTAATGCAGTATATATAGGTCAAACACAAAGAAATTTTGAAGTAAGATTTAATGAACACTTAATAGCATATAGATTACAACAACCAGATAAGTCGAACTATGCAAAACACCTACTGGAACATCCAAACTCACTTATACACACCAATGACATTCATATACTACACATTTGTGATAAAAAACAAAATTTAGATTTTCTAGAAGATTAAAAGACATCTAGCAGATCAACAGTTTAAAGTAGTTAATGAACAAATAAATCTTGGAAGTTCTCCACTATTAAACTGTTTACTTTGATTGAGTCTTCATTTTATACATAGATAAGACATTATTGTAACATAAATATATTAAGTTATTGTAAAGATAAAGATATAGTTTTTTCCTGGTTTTTCTATATCATTGCACAGTTATACTGATCCTAGAGGGAAATACATCCAGGATAATCCCTTAGGGCTAATAACATCTAGGCTTTAATATTGTTATGTCTTATTACTTCCTTACTTGGTCTAGCCTTAACTCCTTATCAACATCAAGCACCTAGTTACAAACAAACAACATGTAATTTCAATATGTCAATCTGACGATGCTAGTTATAGCGAAACAGCTGTAATTGATTTTAAAGCGATTTTTTCAAATAAATAGTGGAAGTTTAGTTTAACTGTGCAGTTATTTATTGTTCTTAGTAAGATGAACTTCCAAAAAGTAGAGGTTAACACAATCAATATTTAGATAGATTTGTTAACAATAAACATAAAAGATAAGCTTCATTTTTAAAAGAAATCTTATGTAAATTTATTTACTTACAATCTTATTGTATATTTTGTTAAAATCATTTATTACGTACATTACATACAATTTTAAAATAATACTCTAGATTTTTATTCTAGGTGTTTGATTACTTTTAGAATTATTAATTATTTCTTAGGTTGACATTCCTGCTTTTATTAATAGACATTTGGTTAAACAAACATCTAGATACAAAAAAAAACAATTTACTTTTTGGTTATCTGTTAACCTGTGCCTATTTTACGCATGTAAGAAGCCTCTATAAAGAACGTCAAAAAGGAAATCTGTAAATTTTCCATATCTGGTATACTAATTTCCATCGTTTGCATTCAAATCGTCGATTGGATGGTAATCGAGGGTGATGGAAGTATCTGTCTGCTTTTACCCTCCAGCCAAAAAGCTTATTTAAAGCGACATATTTCGATTTAAACCCTCTACTTAGGGGTAAATTATTCTTCGATTCGGTTTATACAATCAAATTTTATTTGCTGGAATCGAGGTTCAGTTGGGTAGTTAATATATTGAGATTTATTGGCGTAAACGGTTCATAATTTGATATGCATGATGAATTAGATTTAAATCGTATTATAGAGTTAATTGGTACAGGGCGTTCACCGAGAATAAATCATACTGGTTATTTATAATTAATTATTTGTTGAAAATTCAAATAAGAGGAATGTTAAAACGTTTAGCAAATGAATGAACGTGTTGAAATGTAAGGTACCTTAGGGGGAAATCTTTAATCTGTTTTTAACAGGTCGGCTGAAAAATCCCCGATCTACCATAGTAAAACACAATATTTTGACAAAATTCATTTTTTTTATTCAACATAGTTGCCTTTAAGGGCGATACAGCGATTATAGCGACCTTCCAACTTTTCGATACCATTTTTGTAGTACTCCTTCGGTTTGTCCTCAAAATAGGCTTCAGTTTCGGCGATTACCTCAGTATCAGAGCCAAATTTTTTTCCCGCGAGCATTCTCTTCAGGTCAGAGAAAAGGAAAAAGTCGCTGGGGGCTAGATCTGGAGAATACGGTGGGTGAGGAAGCAATTCGAAGCCCAATTCATGCAATTTTGCCATCGTTTTCGATGATTTGTGACACGGTGCATTGTCTTGATGAAACAACACTTTTTTCTCCTTCATAATATGGGGCCGTTTTTTCGCGATTTTGGTCTTCAATCGCTCCAATAATGCACAGTAATAGTCGCTGTTGATTGTTTTTCCCTTTTCAAATAGTCGATGAACAATATACCGTGTGTATCCCAAAAAACTGAGGCCATAACTTTGCCAGCTGGCTGTTGAGTCTATCCACGCTTTGGTGGCGGTTCACCGGCCGCAGTCCACTCAGCTGACTGTCGATTGGACTCAGGCGTGTAGTGATGGAGCCAAGTTTCATCCATAGTCACATATCGACGCAAAAAATCGGGTTTATTATGACTTAACAGCTGCAAACACTGCTCAGAATCATCAATTCGTTGCTGTTTTTGGTCGATTGTGAGCACGCGCGGCACCCATTTCGCACAGAGCTTCCGCATACCCAAATATTCGTGAACGATATGTCCAACACGTTCCTTAGATATCTTTAGAGTGTCAGCTATCTCGATCATATTCACTTTACGGTCACTCAAAATCATTTTGTGGATTTTTTTTGATATTTTCGTCGGTAACCACCTCTTTTGGGCGTCCACTGCGTTCACCGTCTTCGGTGCTCATTTCACCACGCTTGAATTTTGCGTACCAGTCAATGATTGTTGATTTTCCTGGCGCAGAGTCCGGAAACTCATTATCAAGCCAAGCTTTTGCTTCAACTGTATTTTTTCCTTTCAAATAACAATATTTAATAAGCACACGAAATTCTTTTTTTCCATCTATTTGAAAATAACAAAAGTTGCTTCACTAAAAATGCAATATCTCACAAAATAATAGTCCGACAGCTGTCAAATTTTTACACGAATCTTTTGAAGGTTGATACTATCTAAAAATGAAATGGATTTAATTCTAGTGTCGTCATCTATAGGTCAGACCGGGGACTTTTCAGCCGACCTGTTACGGGACCTATTTGCTAAGGCTTTCACATTTTTAATCCAACAAATCGACATAGACACATTATTATAGAGCATAATGAAACAATAATAATTTTTGGAAAAAGAGAAAGAAGAAAACATTACGGTGGTTGGTCATATGTATAGTATGTACAAAAAGTACGAGGAGTAATAAATCATTCATTTAAGTAGTTAGTTAGTTAGTTAGTTAGTGCGTTTTTAAATAAAAGTTAATAATCCACCATCAACAAAACCTTTAGAACTTCCAACATGGACAATGATAAGTCTTTTTCCTTTTCCAGATAGTGGCTGCAAAACTAAAGACAAACCTTCCACGAATGCCTGCCTTCCGCTTTTAATGTTTTCATCTTGCCAAGATTTGGAAACTGTATATCCAGCATTTATCCATGTTTCGTCTAAGTAGAAGATTTTCAAATTTTGTTCTCTGGCATGTCGAATGCTTCTTAAATAGTCTCTTCTCCAAAAAACTATTTCCGGTTTATCTATCAAGAGAGATTTTCTATTATGTTTTGTATATCTGAAACCCACATCTTTTAAAAGTTTGCATAATGTCATTCTGGAGAATTTTGTATAGTCCGTATCTTCTTGCACTGATGTCATAATTTTTTCAAGTGTTGGAATTTCCTTTCGTAAGTAAAATCCATGGACTTTACGCCTTAGTCTTTGTTTTAATGACTCATCGATCTCAATTGGTTTTCGGCCTGAAGGAGTTTTAGGGGGTTGAAGAGTTCCATTCTTGCTTTCTTTTAGTAATCTATAAATTGTTGATTTAGCAACACACAACATAGCAGCCGTTAATTCCACAATATCATCAACACTTGCATCAACACGGTATACCCTCTTAAAATATATTTTGGTACGTCTATGAAATCTTCTTAAATGAATGATTTATTACTCCTTATCCTTTCTATATAGACTATAGTTTTATCAAGAATTTTTTATGATTTTACATTTTACATTTTATGTTTTTATTTTATTTATAATTAGTGTATTGTAGGTTTTTGACTTCAATATGTCAATCTGACGATGCTAGTTGTCTAGCGAAACGGCTGTCATTGAGTTTAAAAATGCAGTTTTTTAACTAAATAGTGGACGTTTTGTTAAAACGAAGAGTTTTTTATTATTCTTAATAAGAAGGACTTCCAAAAAGTAAGGATTAGTACAATCAATTTTATTCAAATGATTGGTTTTTACCTTTTCTTGGCAAATTCCTTTTTAACCAACCATCTTTGTCCTTAAAAATAATAATAATAATAATCATGGGTGTTGAACTGACACCTAATTCAAACATCTGTATCGCTTATTACGAAGACGAATCAGTTTACCAACAGATTCAATTTGTTGAACCTACATAAAATTCTCGGTCGATTTGATCAAAGCGAAGGCAGGTTTTTGAGAGCTTTATCTAGTATCAGAAAAGCTTGAACTGCTGCTGTCAGTCGTGCACTGTCGGAGTCGGTCTCGTAATTATGTTTCTTCTCGGTCGGTATTAGCGGCGCCTAACTTACCGAAGTGCATTATCGTCATTATAAAAGTCATCATCATTAAATAGACTGATCATTCCCATCATGGCTTTTTGGTATATTTGCCGTTGTAGGCCGGTCAGACAGGGTGGGAGAATAGGTTAGCACAATCAATTTTTGGTGCCAAGGAAATTTTAATTAAAAAGTTAATAAACTACTTTAAAACATAACTCCAAATTCATTTCCCAAAAAAATTCATAAATCACTTATACGATACTTTTTTTGAGTGTAGATAAAACCCATTCAAAAGAGACATTACAGTACATTATAATATAAAAATTAAAACAATATAAAATCTGTAAAAATAAAACAGTTTTAACATTTAAAACATCTTGAAGACAATATACAGTGTGTAAAAGCCAAATGGAATAAATTCATTATTTCGGTTATTGTACATATTTATAAAAAATCCCGAAACACGTAAAATTAAAATTATAACTTGACATTCTTTAACGTGAAAATGCAACCCCTACCCTCAACCCCCTTAGAATGACAGGTACAACCCCCAATTTTTTAAATGGGAAATATAGTCTTGTGATATATCATTTGAAAGGTCTCTTCATTCTCTATTCAAAAATGTTATTGTTTTTAAATTTGATGCAAAAATTAACATAAAAAAAATTAAAATCATGTTGTTACCGAAATTCGCTAAAATATACTCGAAACTTATTACAATAAATATACTTAAAACTTATTTCCCGTTTAGGTCTTGATGATGAGAAAGTGAACAAAAACCATAGCAATGTGGTTTTTAGATGGTAACCATTAAAAAACTTTAAAGAATTTCCGTGGCAACGCTATTTTAACAAGCAGTAGTAAATTGTTTTATTTAAGTTGTCATTGTTGTAATTTAAGTATAAAGTTTGTTCAATTCAATTCTGAAAAATGGTTAGATTAACGGAAATGCATAAAATAACAGTTTTACAAATGATTGGTTACGGAGATAACATCCGAACACAACAGGAAGTAGCTCGCCTATTTCATGAGAAATTTCCTAATTTACCGCCTATATCCCAAGGCACAATAAGTAAAATAGAAAAGCAGTTTCTCGAGTTTGGTAATGTAAGGCAGATAAAAAAAGCAGCTGCCAATGCACTGAGTGATGAACTCAAATTAGATGTGTTGCTTGAGTTTCAGGAAAACCCACATACATCGAGTAGACAGGCATCCACTACATTCAATGCTAGCCATACATCGATAGCAAACATATTAAAAGAAAATAAATTGCATCCGTATAAGATGATACCTACTCAGGAGCTCATGAAAGACAATTTTGATAGAAGAACTTTTTTTGTGAGCAAATGATGGACATGTTGGATAACAATATTATCCAATTAGAAGACGTTATGTTTTCTGATGAGTGTACTTTTTTACTTAACGGTCATGCTAATCGGTAAAATTGCCGCTACTGGTCCACGGAAAATCCTCACTGGATGAGAGAAGAACACACTCAATACCCTCAAAAGGTTAATGTTTGGGCAGGGATTGTAGGGAACAATATCATTGGTCCCTTTTTTATTGAGGGTAACTTGAATGGCAACAATTATTTGGCACTACTTCAAAATGATGTCATTCCAACGTTGGCAAATTTATATCCTAATCCAGGTAACCCTCAAGTTTCAGTGAATACGATATGGTTTCAGCAGGATGGAGCACCACCACATTACCAACTTAATGTCCGGCAGTACCTCGATACAATATTTCCCAATCGGTGGATAGGGAGGCGAGGATCGATTGAATGGCCAGCGCGATCACCTGATCTTACATTATTAGATTTCTTTTTATGGGGATATGTGAAGAGCCATGTGTACACAACTAAACCTTCTGATTTAAATGATTTAAAAGAACGAATAACGCTTGCGATTAGGTCGATCACGCCTGATATGTTAAATAATGTTAGACGACAATTTTATTTGAGATTAGGATGTTGCCAAGACGTTCGCGAACAACATTTTGAACATCTACTTCATTAACATTCATAGTTCTTTTTCGTATTCTACATTTTATTACGTTTTGCATTACATTTTAGTTTTTGATTGTATTGTAGCGAATTTCGGTAACAACATGATATTAATTTTTTTTATGTTAATTTTTGCATCAAATTTAAAAACAATAACATTTTTCAATAGAGAATGAAGAGACCTTTCAAATGGGGGTTGTACCTGATATTCTAAGGGGGTTGAAGGTAGGGGTTGCATTTTCACGTTAAAGAATGTCAAGTTATAATTTAAATTTGACGTGTTTCGGGATTTTTTATAAATATGTACAGTAACCGAAATAATGAATTTATTCCTTTTGGCTTTTACACACTGTATGAATGTGAATTAAAAACTAATTATGATTGTAAAAACAATAAATAAAAAAAGTGATAAAGTTACCATAAAATATTAATCGACAGATAAAATACACAAAACAGGACGCTCATTTAACAATCCCAGAACAATTTGAATTAAGGTGTGAACTATTTAAATTGACTTACGTTTCTTAGAGAAATGAATCTTAGAGCAGATTCATTTTCAAGTTATTTGCCTTATTGAGACCGTTTTTTTTAGGCATAATGTTTTTAACTGGCCTAATCTGTTTCATAAGCCATTCTTGTAAGTATCGGGCTCACCATTTCGTCGATCTTTTAGCTTTTTGCAGAATCATTAGGATAAAAAGTGTCAATTATTGAAAGGATATGTGTCATTAGTGTAGGGCTAACGAGATTTTTTTAAAAACTCAATACGTTAAAGATAATTTAAAATTAAAGAACAATATCCACTTTCTATTCGAACAATAGGTTTTTAAAATGCAATTACAGCTGTTTCGCTAATAACTAGCATCGTCAGATACATATTGAAGTTACATTTTGTTTCGGGATTTTCTATAAATGAATTCCATTTGGCTTTTCCACACTGTATATCTGTTAATGCATAAAAATATATGTTTAAACTTTTATGTTATAAAGAACTAAGATGTAGCTCTTCTTAAATATTACTTTAAAATTGCAAATACATTGATTTAAACAGCATTTTTATGCAAAATATGTTTTCATTTCCCAGTACACAATAATTTTATGTAGCCATTTTTTTTCTCGTTAATATAATGGATCTGTTAAACATTACAGTACATAATGATACGTTGACGTGAACCTGTAGTGACGAAAGTGAAGGCAGATTATTATAATTTGTCCCAAAAATACATAAGTGGAATATTTTCGGAATTAAAAAAGCATTTCATTAATCTTGATTAATTGGGTGTTCAGGTGTTTCCATATCCATCAATTACTTCTTATTACTTTAATTGCGATATACATCGGCATTCTTTAGCAATTAAAAATACAGTTCCATTAAATATATTAAAAGGGATGTCAACTTTTGTCCATCGATGATAGGTTAATAAATTATATAAAGTGTTTTGGTAAATAACTTGATCGTGACTTTAATAATTTGGTATTAGATATAGGCTCAGAGATAGATAAAATAATGCATAGATAATCTTTTATATAAAAGGTAGTTAATTAATAAATAATAGTTTAGGAAAACTAAAAAAACCCACCCTGTATCTTTATTTTTCACTTTTTCTGTCCTGAAACCTTAAAATTCCACTTAAAACTTCCTAATACTAAAGAAAACAGTCCCAAAGTTTTTATTCCCTCTCTCTCTGTATACTTTTTTTTTAAATCCACCCTGTATATTCATTTTCAACTTTTTTATTCGGTTAGCAATAAAAACCTGTCTTTTTAGTTTTTTTATTGTATAATATTTAAGTTATAAATTTCTAACTCAAAATTTTCAATCCAAGCTGATATTAAATCATTAATTTAATATTAATTATTAATTTATTAAATTTGTATGTTCAGTTTAGAAAATACCGTCTAGTACTGAAACTTATTACTCAATTTATTGTAAATACCCCAGACGTCTGGTGTAATTGATAAAATTAACATATTATGTTTTTAATTTTTTATGTTTAAAAAACTACCTTTGATTTATCTGTCGAGATATTTTAAAATTAACACAAAGAACTGGACAATGAAATTAAAAAATGAATTATATTACTACAGCCAGCGATTCGTTGTTCTTTCACTTATGTGAGTGCTACAATAATTAGCCTTGTAGTAAAATTACTGTAATTATTTCATTGTAATGTCAACACATCAAACCTATCATATCAAAAGATCAACGACTGTCGACGGTTTATATCTGCAACAAAGACAATAACAAAAATATTGTAAATTGAATTGTTAAAATCTAGAGGTAGAGAAGTTATTTTGGAACATGTTGGAAGATGTATCAAATATTGAGACTGATTCAAATTCATTTAAATAAAAGGCTTAAATATTATTTTCTTAAAACAATGACATAGAAACCTAAAAGTAGTTATTAAGTTTATTGACATTTGTCAATTAAATAATAATTTCTTGTTCTAAGTAAAAAAAAGGAGTTTTAAGAGAAAAAAATGGATGTTCATTATTTTATATATTAAAAACCATTGAAAAATCAACTGCAAACTAAATATTTGTGACTAGCAAAAGCTGAAAATTGTTACACTAAATTGATTGTGCTACCCCTTACTTTATGGAAGATAATTTTTATAATTACTTTGCACACTTTTATTACAAAAATTCATTATTTTGTTTTGTATTTTTAATATTGTAATTATCTTAAACCTAGAACAACAAAAAAAGTAGTTTTTTACTGATTTGCTAGATATGCCTTTTATTTTGAAGTTCTTCAAAAATCTAAATTTGATTCATTTCATTCTCGTTGGTTTGTGTGTGTTAATATTGTTGTTCACGTAGGTGTTTTGCATAATTTACCTACAATAATTTAACAGGTTGTTGCAATCTATATGCTCTTAAGTATTCATTATGAATTACTTCAAAATTGTTTGACCTAGGCATTTAAATTTTACACATTCAATTTTGCAAAACATCATTTTTTTTATTTTGGGTAATTTTTTGTAGTTCTTCAATTGAATTTTAAATTTAGTAAGTGTGTGTGTATGACGCTAAAAAGCTATTAGGGCGCCAATTTTATAACGATATCTCGCTGGGATCCGGTTAGGGTTGTGTTCAGTAAAGGGTGCGTTTTATTAAACGAGCATTCGATTGAGAGTACATTCACCTACGGTCGGGGTGAGTCGGAGTTAATTTTAAAGTTCCTAATGACGGTTACAAGTGTTTGTGATCAAATAGTTGTTTTCGTTAAAGAGGCTTATCCCTTTTTCCCAACACATATTTTATATTATTAATAATTATTATTAAGTAAGTATTCCCTATAGTTCCAAATTTCCCAAATATTGAATGGCGTAATCATAAAGTTTTAGTTAAATCCCATATATTAAAAACAATCAGAATTTCAAGCTTTTCTGAAAAATACTCAATGAAACAGAAACAGTCTATCTCTTTATTTGGTTATTCGCATGTTTCTATGCGATTGTCTTCGAGCGTTTAACTGTACAAATATTCAAAATTATACATATCATACGTTATTTGAATCGACTGACACGTTATAATTTAAAATTTCATACAACTAAAACAGTTTTTGTTAAATATAATTTCGCCAAACTAGTTGTCTTTAATTTCCATTGAGATTTTTATTTTCTATTGAATGGATACGTTCATTACAATTTCCTTACTTTGTAATCATATTCGGAATTTAATAAATCTTGCCATCTTATTACGTAAGAATTTGTTCTCTGATATGTAATGTTCTGTAGTAACGTGAGTCAAGAGTCTTAAAAGTAACACTTATATCAAATTTAGTTTAAAACTGTGTAAATATGGACCCAAACATTAATTTGGAGATATATTGAGATTTTTGAACCTATTAAAAAGTTCTAATAAAATATATAAATATAATATATTGAGATAAATAACTAAGAGTTAAAAATTTAAGAAGTAAAACTTACCTCAATAATTTATAATAAAAGGATATATTAATAAGTTTCATCGAATCAGCAGTTACTTTTTCTTTATTACATCTAAAGTTTTCAAGTTTATAATTTTCACAGACAAACATTCAATATAAACAAAGAATGTAATTGACATCTTATCTTGAATAGGATCCATATTTTGCTATTTTATCACAATCAAATATTTCCAATCCATAATAAGTGCAATTTCATATAACAATTCACCTTTGACCTAGTTCTCTTTTCAAATTCAAATTTTAATCTGAAACAATAAAAAAAAAGGAAATAAAAATCAAAAGTATTAGTGGTTTTCACATGTTTAAGAAATCAACATGTAGTTTTAGCTAGTTAAGTATTTAAATTAGTATTATAAAAAGGAATTACTTACAAAAGTATAAGGAGACAAGTTGTAGTCTTCCAATAGATCATGAGTACCTTAAAACACCACAAGAACAATTAAAAACATGTAACAAATGTAATGAAATACAGTAAACTAATTCCCATATCGAAAGTGTTGGACTTAATCAAATAAATTTATGAAAGAACACTTAAATAGTGCATAGTGAAATAACTATTGAAAAACTTAATTTATAAACATTAACAAAGACATTTTATGTAACAAAATGTATGTAGGATAATTAAGTAAGTTTTTTATATAAATTTTAAAATGTTAATCTTTGATAACACAGAGAATCTCATCTTATATAAGGTGTAAGTAATACAAATAACAGAATCTCTTAAAAGTTTAAATTTTAGTTGTTAGAGTTCAAAATAGTAATTTTCAGTTAAAATAGGATTAGTTTAATGGATTTATAGTAATTTTAAATACAATTGATAGTTTTAATTCAAATTTTGAAAGTCTAGAAAATATGACAGCTCAAGAAATTTGTCTATTTTAAATCTAAATTTTCATAGAAAAATTGCATTTAAAAATTATATTAATAGATTTTTAGTAAATATAAGGATAAGATTTCCCTGTATGTTAACAAAGGTACTATTAGATTTGTAATTTTGTTACCTTGATATTCAAGAATTTTGGTTAAATTTTGTATTTAAAAACAATGGAATTCCGTTTCTTACGTCATATTTGTCATTTTCCTGGAAGCCTATAAAAAGGCGAGGAAATCTATGATTTACTCTCTTATGATCCTGATACCAGAGCAATTAACATCGTATGTATTAATTAATTACTAAAAGAAAAAAATTTGAATTAATCAAAATCAGTTTATGTTAAATTAATACATGTAATATAAAAAAATACATGCAACAAAGTATTCAACCATTATTAAATTACTTACCAAAGTAATAAATTGGACAAAACCGAGGCAGATTCCAGTAGAATTTATGAGATTAAATTCGAGCGTCGTTTCCACAACGGGACCTTAGCAGCCATCTTGTAATTTCACTTTTCCGAGAGCAGACGAGGAGAAGCCGATCTCAGTGTTCGTCACTTTCCGTTTTGACAATAGCAATTATTCGAAAAGAACTTTATAATACAAGGTACGTTTAATAGTTAAGAATTTATATTTTTGTATTTATTTTTTATAATAATAAATTATAATAATCAAACTAAGTAAATCATTATAAATTGATAGAACCTACGAGGGCTATTGATAAAATAAACCAAGCAAATTAAATCATATAAATACATAATTAAATAAATCATATCAATATAAATATAATAATAAAAGTTAATTTACACAGCAAAATTACACGTGTAAAAACTACCCTAGTAGATTGTTTTATAATGTAAAACTACCCGCGTCAACGATACCTACTGGCGTGATAGAAAATTATCAAGCTTTTGATTACTTTGTACTGAAAGTATATTTTGGCAATAAAATTAATTAAGTAATATATAACTTCCTTGACAACTTTCTAACTAGCGCAATAACGTGACATGTGCGATCAAACAGGGGAAACAAGAAGCCAAAGCCAAATAAGGCAACCATCTGTCACCTTTCAAATGATTCGTTGTTGGTTTTTGGCCGCAAAATAACATCATGTCTGTTAGAATGTACACGCAAATAATGTTATTAGCAACTAGGGGAGGTCAAAAGGGACGACCATAATTTCTTAATTTTTTGTCTTATGTATATTGCCGTTATGGTTCCGCGGTTACACTCTAATGATCAAAACGTAGGTTATTACAGTTCGTTCGCTGGATCTTTTCCCATGGCTGAAATTATTAACATACTACTTTTTGTAGTACGTCTCTTTTCACTCACAGAAACTAAAACCCCAAAATTGAACCGTTTGTTCCAATACAGCATAATATAACAAACAAAGATAGCCATATGACGAATGTCGATGATAGGTGTAACCTACACAATGAAAGTTCTGTGGTTTATCCGTGAATTTGTAAATTGACAGACCAAATAGGTTGTTTACATTTTTATTTTAGATTTTTATCCATTTTATTGCCCCGTGCATATCAATTTATTTCAAATACAGTTGTTTTAACAACTAACCTATACCTGAGTGTTCGAATAATTGTGGTAAGTGAATATTATTTATCTACTTCTTATTAATTTATTAATGAAAACTAACCTTAAATTGACATATCATTATGATTCTGGATAGAACTACATCAAACTGAATTATATGAAAGACATTTTGCTTTCACCAAAGTAGAAAATATTGACCTAATTTTCTGGATAACCAGAACCATTGATAAATAGTTTTCATTTTTTTCATTTTAATTTTTAGAATATGCCTGGAAAAAGGTTGAATTCGCAAGCACAGGAGCTGGTCCTGAATTTGTTGGAGTATTTTGAGTTAGAAAAAAGAAATGGAGGACCTTTGGAACCAGTTTCAAGTGTTCAAGTAAAATTCAATGCTATTGAATTAATTTGGGCAAATTGCAAGTCATATTATAATAAATATATTGGTAAAGATGGGTATTCAGATAGTTCAGTTATAAATATGTGGAAAGAAGCACTGGAACAATGTAATCCACAAATTTGGGAAAAGTGGGGCATACCCATGAAATCATACAAAAGTGGTATGCCCTAGAGATTATAGAGATGAATATAAATGCTGGTGACAGTTCTGATTCTGAATATGAGGAAAATTAAATAAAATTTATTGTATATATATTTAAGCCTTAAATAAACATATTTAAAATATGAATTATTTATTTTTACAACCCATTTATTTTTCAAAGTTAAACTGTGTGGGTGGGACTGTCCAATAGTAATGGTTGCAGCCATAACCCTAACAAAGCAATTCTGATTTGCATAGTTTCTAGTGAGAAAGTTATTATTGATACTAAATATTATACAAGTAAATTTGTGTAATAGCAAGTTTGAAGAATAGCTCCATTAAACTCTGGTATACTAACAGTTTTTTTAAACTAAACATTTAGGTAGCATATTGCTAAAAGGCTATAAAATATTTACAAATATCACCAGCTTTAATACAATAATAAATAACGTCCACCGTCACTTTAGCCATATCCTTATTAAACTATCAATCTACGACCTACGTGTTATTTAATGTATTGATGTATTGCGTTTGTATATGGTTCAAGGTCATGGGAAAAGATCCACCGAACGAACTGTAGGTATTACAAGCCGTGCAAAAATAATGGCATAATTTTCTATTTAAATGAGAGTAAAAATGTGTTTACTAATAATTGTCTACGTTAATTTACCGTATTTTAAAACAATTTTCTAATATACAGGGTGAATTACTATCGAGTAATGATGTCACCGTCATTTTGTCTTAATTTTCGGTTTAATCTAGCTGAGTTGATAGCAAAAATGTATCAAAAGTTAATTATGATTGATAAAAGATGGACAAAAATACAATGGTAGTAGATATTTCTTATCGATTTAAAGAACAAATTAGTAGCCTCACCTTTTACCTGTGCCCATATTAATTCTATAGGATTCAATTGACAGTGATAAGGTGGCAAACGTAATACAGGGGCAAGTGACAGGTTAATCGTTCCCAAATTCTACGCCACTGGCGGAATAGAAACTTTAGCACAATTTGTCGATTCTCCAATACTTTTTACGTAAATAAAGTACTCTTTCTTCACTAAACTAAAAATCATAAACATCGTCGAGTGGAAAACAGAGGTAAAATATCTAGGGCTAATCCTAGATAGCAGGTTACTCTGGAACAAACACGAAGACGAAGTTATACACAAAGCAACCAAGGCCCTCATGGTGTGTAGGAACATTGCAGGGAAGAACTGGGGATGTAACCCACGTATCCTGCAATGGATGTACACAGCAATAGTGAGACCATTAATCACATATGGGGCAGTGGCTTGGGGCGTAAGGGCTAATCTGAATACGACGAGGAAAAACCTCTCGAAGATTCAGAGACTAGCCTGTTCATGTATCACTGGAGCAATGGGAACTTGCCCCACTGCTGCAATGGAGGTGATTTTAAACTTGACCCCACTGCACATTCTGCTAGAAAGTGTAAGGAAGAAAACAATATATAGAATGATCAAAGAAGGAATTATCAGGGAAAAACCTCGATCACTTCACTTTGATCAAACTTGGGAAATGCCCCAAGATGATATGCCAAAGAAATTCAACTTTGTGAGAAAATTCATCACAAAGTTGAGTAATAAATCTGAATGGGATGAAGACACCATACAGAATTTAAACCAGAATACCATAAAGTGGTATACGGACGGTTCCAAGCTAGACGAGGGAACTGGGATAGGAGTTTTTGGACCGAGAGCCAAATACTCAGAAAGCTTGGGCACATACCCGAGCATCTTTCAAGCAGAAGTCCGCGCCATCGAAAGATGTGTGGAATTCAATATTGGAAGAAACTACCGCAGACAAGAGATTGTGATCATGTCGGATAGTCAAGCAGCCATCAAAGCGCTGAGTTCAAATATAATCAGTTCGAAGATGGTTTGGGAATGCCTAGGCAAACTAAATGAACTAGGCCAGAAGAACACTGTCACCCTTCTATGGGTCCCGGGACACATAGGAATAGAGGGGAACGAAACAGCAGATAAGCTGGCAAAAAAGGAGCTGAAACCCCACATTTGGGACCAGAACCATCTTGTGGGATCAGCAGTAGAGTAATCTTAGGAAAACTAAGGGAAGAAATGGAGAAAGAAAAATCCAAGTACTGGAATCAGCTGGAAGGACTGAGGCAATCTAAGATACTACTGGGGAACTATGACCAGAAGAGATCTCTTAGCTGCCTCAACCTCAGTAAAAAAAGGCTCCGTATTCTAACGGGAATATTAACCGGGCATTGACGGTTAAGAAGCCACATGAAGAAACTAGGGTTAGCAGATGAAGCAAAGTGCAGATTCTGTGAGGAAGAGGATGAAACCTTAATACACATACTCTCAGAATATTCTGCCTTGCAAAATTCTAGGGCTAGATACCTAGGAGCATATGAAATAAACAAATAAACTGATTTCTATTTTGAATTACAATCAGGTAAGTGGCATTTGATGGATAATTTTTCAATATTAGTTGGCTCTGGTCTGAATCAATTGCTTCGATATAGGGTGTGTTCGGAGAGCACGCTTTCGAGCTATGTAGCGCCAAGTGCCATATAAGGCAAACGAAGAATAGTACTAGATAGCGCCAACTGGCGCAAATAGCGTGCTCCCCGAACACACCCATAGTAGGGTGCTGTCATTGCCGCCATAGCTATTAGTTAGTTGTTGCTTATGTAACTTGAAATTGTGATTGTTGTAAAATTTAAAGCAGCAAATGTGTTCTTTATTGTTGACACGGATTAAAGTTTCATTTGCGTATTAAATGCAATTCACTGGTCGAAAACATCGACAGTTATCACACATTAAAATTGGGCAGCTTCATGTTTAACTTAAGATATCTCGAGAAATATTGACTTTATCGTTATGAAAAGAGAGTACTTTATTTACGCAAAAAGTATTGGAGAATCGAAAAATTGTGCTAAAGTTTCTAATAATAGGGGTAATAAACCCAAATAGTTTTTAAATTTTTAAACAAAACACCCTGTAGATAACTAAGTAAACAGCTACATTTTATTTAGGTGTTTTGGGTTAAATCTTCATAATTTGAAGTCAGGATTCTAGTATTAAATTATTTCCAATTAGTAATGAATCACCCTGTAGATCACAATATAAATCACCGATATAAATAAATACGTGCGCTACTGATTTAGGGTCTTGTTTACAACATTTTACGATTTAATGTATAAAATTTAAAACATGACAAAGTTGTTTCGACTGGATTCGACAAATATGATTTTAAATATTTAAATAGGGCGTCTACTTAGTGTTTTATTTAAATTTTGTGATAAGAACATCTTAATTTGGTTAGTGGAGGAATAACCAAATAAAGATTTTCATTTTTTAATACGCCAGAAACATTAAGACTTTCTTTACGTTTTTTAACGTTAAAACAAAAGAAATCGGACGAGGGTGTGGCCCAAAATTTGAAACAAATCAATTTCTATTAACATATCGGTCCAACACGACGCAAAGTGGTGACGTGTATTGGACCAGTAAATAACTAAATTAAATAGAAAATGGAATTGCTCGCTGCTGCACTGCTGGCAAAGATTAATTAAAGGTAGGGTTGGAAGGTCGGTATGCAAATTTTTATGGTTTAATTCTATTTAACTACGTCGGAAATTAAGGCCATTCCACTCGAAATGTAGTAGAAACGGAGATATAAAAACGTCGATAAAAAAGTTCAATAAACGATACTGCATGGGTGGATATTAATTATTATTTAGAAACGAATCAAATGTATAAAAAGAACGTTAAAATGCTGACGGAAAATATTTCTTCAACTAGTTTAACAACATTGACGAACAACAATTAATGTTTATAGTCTATATAGAAAGGACAAGGAGTAATAAATCATTCAAATAGATTTCATAGACGTACCAAAATATATTTTAAGAGGGTATACCGTAAGGTACATTTTTTATTGAACGCATGAGTTTCAGCTATGCTAAAGAATATACGATTTAGGTCAGAGGTAACGGGATAAACTAATTTTAATAAAAAAAAAGTGATAGAGGTACATAAATTTTAGTAAGTTTGATAAAGAAAGGCAACACAGTTTATTCATAATAGAAAACAAAACAATCTGTAACAATCTGTGTTATAGATTACTAAAAGAAAGCAAGAATGGAACTCTTCAACCCCCTAAAACTCCTTCAGGCCGAAAACCAATTGAGATCGATGAGTCATTAAAACAAAGACTAAGGCGTAAAGTTCATGAAGTTTAGTTACGAAAGGAAATTCCAACACTTGACAAAATTATGACATCAGTGCAAGAAGATACGGACTATACAAAATTCTCCAGAATGGCATTATGCAAACTTTTGAAAGATGTGGGTTTCAGATATACAAAACATAATAGAAAATCTCTCTTGATAGATAAACCGGAAATAGTTTTTTGGAGAAGAGACTATTTAAGAAGCATTCGACATGCCAGAGAACAAAATTTGAAAATCTTCTACTTAGACGAAACATGGATAAATGTTGGATATACAGTTTCCAAATCTTGGCAAGATGAAAACATTAAAAGCGGAAGGCAGGCATTCGTGGAAGGTTTGTCGTTAGGTTTGCAGCCACCATCTGGAAAAGGAAAAAGACTTATCATTGTCCATGTTGGAAGTTCTGAAGGTTTTGTTGATGGTGGATTATTAACTTTTATTTCAAAACGCACGGGGGACTATCACGAAGATATGAATGGTTTGTTCAAATGTTGGATCTGATTCCAAAAGGGGCTGTTATTGTTATGGACAACGCAAGTTACCATTCACGGTTACGAGAAGCATTGCCCACAAGTCGTTGGCGTAAAACAGAGCTTTTGGAGTGGCTTATTTCGAAAAATATTAAGTTTCCAAAAGTTCCACTAAGGAAAGAACTTTACAGAATTGCAAAAATGAACAAGAATGAATACAAAACCTACATTGTAGAAGAAATGGCTTCTTCTCGTGGTATATCAGTTCTTCGACTTCTCCCTTATCATTGTGAACTTAATCCCATAGAATTAATATGGGCTCAGGTAAAGGGGGAAGTTGAAAAAAATACTACTTTTAAAATAAACGATGTTGTGAAATTGTTTGAGAGTGCTGCAGCACTTACATGTAAGTCATGTTAGTAAGGAAAATTGACAATCTGTATCGAGCATGTTATCAAAGTAGAGGCAAATATGTGGAAAATTGGCAATATTTGTGATGATTTAATCGACCCTATTATTATTAATGTCAACAACGATTCTTCCTCTTCCGAGTCGGATATAGAATAAAATGTAAGCAATAAATGTATTCCAATAATTATAAATAATTATTTATTTTTATTTTTTATTATATTATAATTTAAAACGTTTTTTTTTCCAAAATACACACCACTGTATTGCGTTATTGCTTATCTGCTAATCCTTTAACAATGAAGAAACCCCTAAACTTTGCTACAACTGAAACAAATACGGGGTCGATCTACCTGGTTTTTAGATTTACGGAAGAAATGTAATGTAAAGTAAGAGATTTATCAAAAATTTCATGGTGCTCCCTGTAAAGGTGTTGCATACTTAATTAGGGTTTATTAATCCTCGTACTTTTTATACATACTATAGCACTGCGAATAAGTAATTTATTTGCCCATTATTTTATTCATATATTATTTTCTTAAGTAAAGATTATATGTCAGTACCTATTAAAATAGTAATAACCTCAAAATGTAACTGACGATGATAATTTATGGAAAAAACTATCATTGAGTTAAATATTTAATATTTTAACTGTTCAGTGTCCTAGTACAATAAATTTTATCCACTATTTATTTGGACTTTTGATATTTCGGAAAATATGTATGATGATTAAAGCTCGCATTTGATTTATGATGTACGCTCAACAGCCCTTTAATAAAAACCTGTTAAATAAACCAATAAACAAATTGATTGATATATCGATTAATAAATTATTCAGTAATAAAAAAATTACATATTCATCTACTTTAAACACTTGCAAAATGTGTGCTAATAATATGGAAATTGTTTCAGGGTACCACCTCTGCTTGAGGCTAACATAATAAATTTCTACGGGTTATACAGGATGTAACTGGTGGCCTTTTAATTTTAAATATACAGCCAATTAGTTCGTTCAAATATTTCTTAAAATTGCTGAATTCCACAGTGTTTAATTTTATTGGAATCCAACTATACTTTTTGCAGTTACTTAGTATTCATATTATGTAGTATTGTGTATTTTAAAAAATGATTTATTTATAGAAACTCATATTCTTGTTAATTATACAAACATTTATTTAATATTTTTAAAACTACTAATCTCGTGACTTTATAGAACGGATGTCTCTCTGTTTTTGATAGGAATCCGTTTACATGTGAGTAAGCATAAGGCTTGACAGTTATACATCAGACTTTGTTGTCATAATTAATGAGGCAGTCATTATTACACGATGTAAAAACAAAGTAATAGATACACTAGTGGTTCTATATTTTCCTAGATATTGGAATTTGAAGATTTCAATTTTAGAATAGCCTCATCAGTTTACCAAATCATTCTGCCTGATTCTATTATAATTTTTTCAGTCTGATACTTTCCAATAGTTTCATTTCACCTATTAATTGTATTGATCTTTTGGAAAAGTTCAATTCATCGTCATGTCCCTTTATTATTGCTATTAAAAAAACTATTTATAATTAATAAATACGACAATTATTGTTTTTTTTTATATTCTTGCTCATGTGCTGAGTTCTTTGTAGCAACCAACTATTAAAAAACAAAAATTGATATCTTAACTATTTTTTAAGTTTAATTTAAAACGGTCATTGCCTTATATATTAGCGACTAGTTTGTGGTAGTCAACATCTAAAAAAAATGTACCTATACCAAACCATTAGATGTTTACGATTTAATAAGTAGTAATTATTTTTGTTAATTATTTAACTAAAGAAAATAATAGGGTAGCAAACAACAATCAAAATAAAATCCGCCCATATCAGAAACAAGCAATGCTAATTTATTATAATATGTATATTAAATTGGCTTATTAAGTATATTTTAATTTAGTTTTATGTTAATTTGCATATAGTAGACCAGGTGCTAATATTATTTTTAGACAAAAAAATTTCAAATTCCTCAAGCACATAGATTAATATAAAAAATTGAATGGTGAATAAATATTTGACAGTTTTGTTCTATAATATTTTTACGTTAAAAACCAATATTGACTTTATTGAATATTATTTTTTCTAGATCCGAGAATTTTCTATCGATATTAAGAAAATGGTAAAGAAAATGGTACAATACAATCAAAAACTAAAATGTAATTCAAAACGTAATAAAATGTAGAACACGAAAAAGAACTATGAATGTTAATGAAGTAGATGTTCAAAATGTTCTCCGCGAACGTCTTGGCAACATCCTAATCTCAAATAAAACTGTCTTCTAACATTATTTAACATATCAGGCGTGATCGACCTAATCGCAAGCGTTATTCGTTCTTTTAAGTCATTTAAATCAGAAGGTTTAGTTTTGTACACATGGCTCTTCACATATCCCCATAAAAAGAAATCTAATAATGTAAGATCAGGTGATCGCGCTGGCCATTCAATCGATCCTCGCCTCCCTATCCACCGATTGGGAAATATTGTATCGAGGTACTGCCGGACATTAAGTTGGTAATGTGGTGGTGCTCCATCCTGCTGAAACCATATCGTATTCGCTGGAACTTGAGGGTTACCTGGATCAGGATATTTGCCAACGTTGGAATGACATCATTTTGAAGTAGTGCCAAATAATTGTTGCCATTCAAGTTGCCCTCAATAGAAAAGGGACCAATGATATTGTTCCCCACAATCCCTGCCCAAACATTAACCTTTTGAGGGTATTGAGTGTGTTCTTCTGTCATACAGTGAGAATTTTCCGTGGACCAGTAGCGGCAATTTTGCCGATTAGCATGACCGTTAAGTAAAAAAGTACACTCATTAGAAAACATAACGTCTTCTAATTGGATAATATTGTTATCCAACATGTCCATCATTTGCTCACAAAAAAAAGTTTTCCTATCAAAATCGTCTTCCATGAGCTCCTGAGTAGGTATCATCTTATACGGATGCAATTTATTTTCTTTTAATATGTTTGCTATCGATGTATGTCTAGCATTGAATGTAGTGGATGCCTGTCTACTCGATGTATGTGGATTTTCCTGAAACTCAAGCAACACATCTAATTTGAGTTAGGTTAGGTTAGGTTAGGCATTGGCAGCTGCTTTTTTTATCTGCCTTACATGACCAAACTCGCGAAACTGCTTTTCTATTTTACTTATTGTTCCTTGGGATATAGGCGGTAAATTAGGAAATTTCTCATGAAACAGGCGAGTTACTTCCTGTTGTGTTCGGATGTTATCTCCGTAACCAGTCATTTGTAAAACTGTTATTTTATGCATTTCCGTTAATCTAACCATTTTTCAAAATTGAATTGAACAAACTTTATACTTAAAATAAAACAATGACAACTTAAATAAAACAATTTACTACTGCTTGTTAAAATAGCGTTGCCACGGAAATTCTTTAAAGTTTTTTAATGGTCTAAAAACCACATTGCTATGGTTTTTGTTCACTTTCTCATTATCAAGACCTAAACGGGAAATAAGTTTTAAGTATATTGTAATAAGTTTCGATAACAACATGATTTTAATTTTTTTTATGTTAATTTTTGCATCAAATGATATATCACAAGCCTATACTTCCCATTTAAAAAATTGGGGGTTGTACCTGTCATTCTAAGGGGGTTGAAGGTAGGGGTTGCATTTTCACGTTAAAGAATGTCAAGTTATAATTTAAATTTGACGTGTTTCGGGATTTTTTATCAATAAGTACAGTAACCGAAATAATGAATTTATTCCGTTTGGCTTTTACACACTGTATATCATTTTGTATCTTAGTATTTGATGAAACAGTTTTTAACTGATGCGGTTTAGTATTTCAAAAGTACAACGAATAGAATCTAAAAAATTACTTATTTATGGAATGTTTACCTCTAAATAGTCGGCTCCAGCTGCTATAGGCGGCGACTGCGCTTGTATCTGATACGGATAAGTGCAATTCATCGTTTTCCGAAATAAAAACAAATCCTGTAACACGGAAGCAACGTTGTTGTACTACAACCTCATTTAAAACACAACAAACTAATTCAATAAAAAGCTAACCTCTAATTTATGTCACAAAGTACTCGTTATTCGGTAAAATAATCACAGTAATTACAATATCCAACGTCGCGTCGTGAAGTTAAGATGATATGGACCGGAACAACGCGAAAACATGCCACGAACTGCGTATGCGGCCTTTTACTTCTTTGTAAGCTTTAAGCGTGTGTGTATGTGTGTAGATTTGAAACGGTACGCCCCCGCGTCGACGGGGCCCCCTTATTGGAGGCTTACCTGACGCACGCCCCGCGGTGGATAGATGGCTGATGAGGTCCAAGCTTAGGAGACAACTTCTCGACGTGAGCTCAAAACCATATCAGAAACACATACGCATCTGAAATGTCTAGAGATATTTTTAAAATAGGAAATTTATTGTTTCTTACATTTTCAATACATTTTTGATGTTTTTACATGTTCGCGAACATAGAGAACATTTTTCTAAATTTGTTTTATAAATATACATTACAATAAAATACAAAAAATAAATTACTAGAACAAAAACAAATTTAACATTACTAGTTAAAATAAATTATTTTAACAAAACATACAATACTATTACAAATATATAAACTTATAAATTAGGATTTCCTTTAAAAATTATGTTGTCAATAAGTATATCTAGTTTCAAATATAGTACCTAGTAGTTTAACGGATCTGTCAACTTCCTTCAGCTTCCATTCTTTTTCCATTACAGCGTCTTAAATCATGAATTTAAGAGGAAGAGTGAAGAGATAGCGGTTGATTCAAGCTTTTACCATGTAGCCAACAATGATTGAAAGTTAATTTGTCGACTAACAACACTTTGTTTGGTCTTCTGTATATTTCGCAAAAGAACTGACATGAGTACTTATGTATGTATGATGCTAGTTTTTTCAAAACAGTTCAAAAGTTCATCGTTTGGCGTTCTTAATTGACTATCTGGATATTTTTTACCTTATTTTTTGTCTTAAATCTATTTGAACATTAAGAATAATGAAAAACTCTTCGTTTTACCAAAACTTCCAATATTTATTTAAAAAATTGCTTTATTAACTTTAATGACAGCCGTTTCGCTAGACTTAGCATCGTCAGATTGACATATTGAAGTTACATTTTGTTTGTTTGTAGCTAGGTAGCTGATGTTTATTAGGTAGTTATAAGGCTAGACCAAATATGGAAGTAATAAGACATAAAACAAATAGCTACATCTAATGGCTACCCAATTCATTTAATAAATACATTAATTAATAAGAAAGAACAGAAAGTGTCACTAAACCTAATATTTCCTAAACAAACTAAAGAAATTAAAAGTTATAAAAATATTACATATTGTGGAACTATTTCCAATAAAATTTCAAAAATAATATCTTCGGCAACATCAGCATTAATATCATTTAAAACACAAAATAATATTGTTACAAAATTGTTAAATGTAAAAACAAAATTACCTAAATTAAAAAAATCTGGTGTTTACAAAATTAATTGTCCAAAGTGTAATGCTGTATATATAGGTCAAACACAAAGAAATTTTGAAGTAAGATTTAACGAGCATTTAAGAGCATATAGATTAAAACAACCAGATAAGTCAAATTATGCAAAACACCTACTTGAACATCCAACCTCACTCTTACACATCAATGACATCCAAATACTACACACTTGTAATAAAAAACAAAATTTAGATTTCCTTGAAGAACTTGAAATAAAAAGGCATCTAGCAGATCCACAATTTAAAGTTGTTAATGAACAAATAAATCTGGGAAGTTCTCCACTTTTAAAGTGTTTGCTTTGATGGAGTCTTCATTTTATACATAGATAAGACGTAATTGTAACACAAATATATTAAGTTATTGTAAAGATCAGCATGATATAGTTTTTTCCTGGTTTTTCTATATCATTGCACAGTTATACTGATCTTAGAGGGAAGTACATCCAGGATAATCCCTTAGGGCTCATAACATCTAGGCTTTAATATTGTTATGTCTTATTACTTCCATACTTGGTCTAGCCTTATAACTACCTAATAAACATCAGGTACCTAGCTACAAACAAACAAAATGTAACTTCAATATGTCAATCTGACGATGCTAAGTCTAGCGAAACGGCTGTCATTAAAGTTAATAAAGCAATTTTTTAAATAAATATTGGAAGTTTTGGTAAAACGAAGAGTTTTTCATTATTCTTAATAAGATGGACTTCCAAAAAGTAAGGGTTAGTACAATCAATTTAAATCTATTTGAACATCACTAATCATGGATAAACTCCACAAAGTAGGACCATGAGAATAAATTATAGAGAGATATGGAATGTTTCTGAATACAAAGAAAACAAAAATCATGGTGGCTAGTAAGAACAAGATTGACGAAGACAGAATTTACGTTATAGAAATACTTTTAGATAGAGTAAACAGTTATCAATACCTGGGTTGAGAAATAAGTGCTTTTAATAGGATGAAGGCGATCTTGTGTAAAGAAAAACTGAACATAGACATTAGAACTAGAGTATTTAGAAGCTGCGCATTATCTGTCCTGTTGTATGGAGCATGGACAATTAGCTTTGGGATGTGGTGTTACCGAAGAATATGGAGAATCGCCTGGACACAGCACGTAGCAAATACGGAAACGCTGAGAAGAATGAAAAAGAATAAACAACTACTCAACACTATACACAAAAGGAAAATGTATGGTCACATACTAAGAAATGAGAAGTACGAATTGATGCGGCAAAAAAGAACGGGGAAGAAGACAATGGAGTGAAAATACATCAATAGAACTCTTCAGAACAGCAGTAGATAGAATAAAATTGGCCATGATGATCGCCAATGTCCTCAGGGATGGGGCTCCTTAGGAAGAAGAAGAATATTTTTAATAATGCTATCCCTTAGTTTCCGTCAAAAAGAAATAGTAAATGCGAAAGAAATTTTTTGACGTACTTAATATCTAATACACTTTTTGAAAAGTGAGTGATTTATGTAACAAACACAAGGCGTAAAGAGAAATGCAATGCTAATCGTGCGTGTAACCACAGACACGCTTATTTATGCCTTGTGTCTTATTTTTTCATGAATGTTCTTCAAGTTCGCAGTTCAGTTATCTTGTGATATCAGGAAATTACAGCTCTGCAAGTACCTACTAATAACGCCCCCGCCATAGCCAAATAACATGTTGTACTTTATCTGCTACTGAGACGTATCTTTTTACGATGATAGATAGTTACAATTGTACTAGGTTCCGGTGCACTTTCGCATTATTCTTAAGCTAAATTGAATCAGAAGTTTTCAGGAAGGATTTTGTTATTTTTTAGTATTAGTTGTTTACTGATTCATTCAATGTAAATTGAGGAATTGGGACACAAAAAGGAAAAGGAGTAATAGTAGAATAGTCTTTATTAATTGTTTTCAACCAGTGATCATTAATAATAATAATACTATACTTTATTTATAAGGATTATTTTACAATTATAAAGAATATAAACTATAATAGAAGCATATACGGCCTGGTAATCCGTCAGCCGAAAATTAAGTGGTCTACAAAACAATGCAAAAAAACACTAAATGTAAAACTAGGGTTTACAGAAAATACAAAAATATAAAAATTAAAATTACAAAAATACAAAAGTAAAAAGATTAATAATTAAATTAAGGATAATAAAAATCTCTTCGTTTTAACAAAACTTCCAATATTTATTTAAAAATTGCTTTTTTAAAAGACTCAATGACAGCTGTTTCGCTATGAAGCATCGTCAGATTGACATTTAAGTTACATTTTGTTTGTTTGTAGCTAGGTACCTGATGTTTAGGTAATATTAAGGCTAGACCAAGTATGGAAGTAATAAGACATAACAATATTAAAGCCTAGATGTTATTAGCCCTAAGGGATTATCCTGGATGTATTTCCCTCTACGATCAGTATAACTGTGCAATGATATAGAAAAACCAGGAAAAAACTATATCATGCTGATCTTTACAATAACTTAATATATTTATGTTACAATTACGTCTTATCTATGTATAAAATGAAAACTCAATCAAAGCAAACACTTTAAAAGTGGAGAACTTCCCAGATTTATTTGTTCATTAACAACAAGTTCTTCAAGGAAATCTAAATTTTGTTTTTTATTACAAATGTGTAGTATTTGGATGTCATTGGTGTGAAAGAGTGAGGTTGGATGTTCAAGTAGGTGTTTTGCATAATTTGACTTATCTGGTTGTTTTAATCTATATGCTCTTAAATGTTCGTTAAATCTTACTTCAAAATTCCTTTGTGTTTGACCTATATATACAGCCGTAGGGCTCATAACATCTAGGCTTTAATATTGTTATGTCTTATTACTTCCATACTTGATCTAGTAAAATGTATGACACCTAGAGAAGAGGTGGAGGAGTTTAAAGTTCCCTTAAATCAGGCAATGATAAAAAGCGGACACCGAGATAAATTACTGTAAACTCCGCAAGAACAGCGCAAACTGCCAAAAAATGAACAATATCTTCTCTAACATTTAAGTTATACATAGAACACAACTCTACCTCCCTTTCAACCCAGTGATCATTTTCTCTGTCTGTTTACCAGAGATATATTTCATTTTGTATTTTCCAAGCGTTTCTATATTTTGCTAAATGTACTGCACTGTTTTTAGGTAATTTCTTTCAATTTATTCTTCCATTTTATTGGAGACTATATAAGGGTATCCTATAAGGGTATCCATCACACTTGTTCTTCTAGCTTTATAGCCAACTACGATATGGTTTTTAATTTGGTTTGAAATACACTTTTTGATCTTTTTGATTCGATATTGACTTATCTGGTATAAGTCAAACTATGCAAAACACGTTCTTGAACATCAAGACTCACTCATACGCACCAATGACATTCAAATATACTACATATTTGTGATAAAAAACAAAATTTAGATTTCCTCGAAGAACTTCTGACATCTGGCAGATCAACAATTTAAATTTGTTAATAAATAAATAAATAAATCTTGGAAGTTCTCCACTATTAAACTGTTTACTTTGAGTCTTCATTTTATACATAACAGGTCGGCTGAAAAGTCCCCGGTCTACCATAGTAAAACACAATATTTTGACAAAATTCATTTTTTTTATTCAACATAGTTGCCTTCAAGGGCGATACAGCGATTATAGCGACCTTCCAACTTTTCGATACCATTTTTGTAGTACTCCTTCGGTTTGTCCTCAAAATAGGCTTCAGTTTCGGCGATTACCTCAGTATCAGGGCCAAATTTTTTTCCCGCGAGCATTCTCTTCAGGTCAGACAAAAGGAAAAAGTCGCTGGGGGCTAGATCTGGAGAATACGGTGGGTGAGGAAGCAATTCGAAGCCCAATTCATGCAATTTACCATCGTTTTCATTGATTTGTGACACATTGATTTGATGAAACAACACTTTTTTCTTCTTCATATGGGGCCGTTTTTTCGCGATTTCGGTCTTCAATCGCTCCAATAATGCACAGTAATAGTCGCTGTTGATTGTTTTTCCCTTTTCCAAATAGTCGATGAACAATATACCGTGTGTATCCCAAAAAACTGAGGCCATAACTTTGCCAGCTGACTGTTGAGTCTTTCCACGCTTTGGTGGCGGTTCACCGGCCGCAGTCCACTCAGCTGACTGTCGATTGGACTCAGGCGTGTAGTGATGGAGCCAAGTTTCATACATAGTCACAATCGACGCAAAAAATCGGGTTTATTACGACTTAACAGCTGCAAACCCTGCTCAGAATCATCAATTCGTTGCTGTTTTTGGTCGATTGTGAGCACGCGCGGCACCCATTTCGCACAGAGCTTCCGCATACCCAAATATTCGTGAACGATATGTCCAACACGTTCCATAGATATCTTTGGAGTGTCAGCTATCTCGATCATATTCACTTTACGGTTACTCAAAATCATTTTGTGGATTTTTTTGATATTTTCGTCGGTAACCACCTCTTTTGGGCGTCCACTGCGTTCACCGTCTTCGGTGCTCATTTCACCACGCTTGAATTTTGCGTACCAGTCAATGATTGTTGATTTTGCTGGCGCAGAGTCCGGAAACTCATTATCAAGCCAAGCTTTTGCTTCAACTGTATTTTTTTCCTTTCAAATAACAATATTTAATAAGCACACGAAATTCTTTTTTTCCATCTTTTTGAAAATAACAAAAGTTGCTTCACTAAAAATGCAATATCTCACAAAATAATAGTCCGACAGCTGTCAAATTTTTACACGAATCTTTTGAAGGTTGATACTATCTAAATATGAAATGGATTTAATTCTAGTGTCGTCATCTATAGGTCAGACCGGGGACTTTTCAGCCGATCTGTTAGATAAGACGTAATTGTAACAGAAATATAAGTTATTGTAAAGATCAGAAAGATTTAGTTTTTTTCTGGTTTTTCTAAATCATCGCACAGTATATTTTAAATATACGTTTCATGCTATCAGTAAGCAAATTGTTTTTGTCGTTTTTTTTTCTTTTTATTGCTGTTATCTTTTTAACCAGAATTGTAGGAATTCGATTTTAAAATACTACATTTTAGTCGCGTATTTTATAGGTTTTTAATTGATAAATGTATTATATACTCTGTCCAATTCGACATCTTTTCCCCCAATAAATTTAGATGGCACGTCTCTGTTTGCATAACTTTAAAATCCCGAGGGCGAATAAATAATTCTAACCTTAACTGATCGATGTATCATCAGTAAAATTTTTGTACTTGTGTAAGGGGTAATTAAAAGCAGTTGGTTCCGATAAGATGTGTTTTACTGTCATTTGTAACAATTAAATTTGACTTAGATCTAATTACCCTTGAATAATGCGCCTTCGTTTTAGCAGCTCAAATACCTAACCTAATATATATTCAGATATGCGTTGGAATAATAAGCGTTATGTTCAATATCTTGATTTCGTTTGAAGCTAGTTGAAACATGAATTATAGCCTACGGTTTGTTTGTTTGTTTATTTATGCTAGTTTTGTATGCTTAAATATTATTAGGTACATTTTATTATTGGATAAACTTAACGTTGAAAAATTTTAGACATATTGTAGTTACAGTCTTAGAAGAACAAGAAATATTTAAGTTAAAACGCAATAACGTTTTTGTTTGTTTTGTTGAATTTAAAAAAACCTTTTTTAGTTTAAACTTAATGATTTTGTTTACAAGATTTCTCATTGTTTTTTCATTGTTTTTATTAGTTTTAATGTAGTAAAAAAGATTAGGAATAATATAAATAATCAGATTTTGCATTGTAAAATTAATTCATTATTATTCATTCATCATTCATCTTTAGATCTTTTGATTTTGAGCCGTAATCTTTTAGTTTTGAATTTGATATTTAATAGTATTGTTAAAGGTATAACATTTTGTAAAGTAGTAAATAAATAATTTTTTTAAAAAAGCATCTTCGAATTCGTTAATCATAAATTTGTGATGGTTTGATTTTGTTGATTTATTTATTTATATTGTTTTTATATTGTATATTTGAAAAATGAGTTGTTTGAACCATTAATCGTTGTATAATTTAAATTTCTTATTGTTGAACGCCCTAATAAATATTTGCTAGCTCAGTGAAAATTTTATTTTATTTAATTTAAAATCCTACTCCTTACCTTGGGTAGTATTCAAGAAAACTCAATTTGAATACTCTATAAAACACTCAATTATAATTTATAAATTATTTGATACAGACTCTACATAAAACTATTAATATTCTTCAATTGTTTTTCACACATATTACCTTAGAACAAAAGGAAACAGGAAGGAGTCTTTCATATATTAACTTAAAGAAAAATTTGCGACGGAAGTCGGCCATCTTGAAGCTCCTAGTATGACTCATTGTTTATGTTTACAGTATACTGTCAAAGCAAAATTTGTATATAAATGTCAAAAATGAGCGCATAGGCGTATCATTCGGTTCTTATAAATACTAAATTATTTAAAAACTAATTGTATTCACACTCTTTATTGGTTGAAATTTATTAAAAATAAAAACCCTGGTATAATTTTTATTTTTTTTCGGTACGTCAATGGAAACGGAAATAAAAATTGACAATAGGCCGCCATATGCAAGCTCCTTTCTGGACTCAAGGTCATTTTGCATATACTCCTTCCTGTATCTTTTTGTTCTAAGCATATCACAATAGAAATACCTTGATAAATGAATTCCCAGAACACCGGCTTTTCAATATGTCCGCTCGGCTGAATATCCAACAACGTTGAGACGAATCTTATAAATCTTATTAGAATCTAGATTGTTTTTGATTAATCGAAATTCTTGATAAGTACTTCTATACTATTAAATTACTTTGTTGATAATATTTTTGTTAAATAATTTGATTGAATTTTTGATTAATAATGATATTATGGTACCAATTAATGACAATTACCATTTAACGTAGCCAGCACGAATCAGAGAGACATAAGAGAGTGAAAATTGAATTTCACGGCCTTTTTATACCTTTTCCCTAATTATGACATTAATGACAGATAATTAGAAATCAATTGTTTCGATTTGCAAAATTTAACCTTAATTTCCGTAAAATGATAAAATCTTTTTACACTGACTGTTTCTTTGATAATATAAAGAAAATCTGTATTCTTACATTCATGAAAAAGCTATTTAAATTATTTTTTGATAAGTTTTTCCTTATAAAATTGATGTTTGAAATGTGCTCATTTTGGGCATGTCAATCTCCTTGAATTTATATAAATTTGAGTTAATAACATAAAATGAATCTCAAACTATGCATAAATCTCATAAGATAGTCCTATTATAACTTTTAAAATCTTAAAATCTATTATATTCTTCATCTATTTGAATGTTTCACATTTAAGATGGTGATACCAAATACTTTAAATAAAATAAAAAAAGTAGCTGATATATACTCGGAATTTTACAGTCGTGTAATGACGTCATTTTCGTGGGAAAAAACGTATGTCCTATTAAATTTATTTGTTGCTAAGTAATTCGAAAATAAATTTTTAACATGTTGAAATGGTTGTTGGGCTGACTTTCGTTGCTTGTGCAGTTCGCTGTATAACATTATTGATGTCTAGTGGTATGCCATTCCTGTTCAATTTGAAAGAAAGCCAACACATTTAGAATTATTAACTGTGTTTGTTCGTTAAATCGATGAGGGTTTTTTGGCGGCGTGTTTTGACGCTTTGGCGTTTTCAAAAATTCAAAACTGACAATCACTTGACAAGCATTTCAGGTAAAATTTAGCCACGACAACAACATTTCGGTAAAATTTTTTGTCATTGTCATTTTACATTAGTTAAACAAGGATAGACAAAAATGACGTCATTAAAAGACTGTAAAATTCCGAGTATATTAATGAAAAAAAATGGAACAAAAATATATATTTAAAATAGATAAAATAGATTAAAATTGTAATATTTATTAAATAAATATGTTTTAAAATGATTGTTCTTTTTTTTTGGATGGTAAATAAACATTATTATTATTATATCGAGATAAGTTTTACATTTTATTTTTACTGAAGCTTAGCTATTGATCTCAATATTAACGTTTTTTAGTTTATAAATTGTTTGAAGTAGTAGCATTTTCTTATTTTACATAGTTCACTACTGTTTTGATTATTACAATATCAATATCAATGATATCAAATTGAAACAAAATTGAGCTGGCAAAAATAGATTTTAAAATAGTTAAAAATGATTCGCAGCACCAAGTTAATTACAAGCTTATAATAACATATATTTTGAAACTAGAAAAAATGATTTTTGTACTAGTTTAGATTGATTTGGTTTGGCATGCTACCGAAGAATGATATCTAATCAAAATTATACATTATTTTAAAAAACTATAAATAGAAAAATGAATGTTTGTTGCATTTCAACTCGCTGTCTTCCTTTTTTATTAAAAAAAACGATGAAAAAAAAAGAAACTATCTATTAAAACAAAAAACTAAGTAGAAAGCGCGTTGATGTAAGTCAAAATAGACACATTTTCATCTAAATAAAGTAATCTCTAAGGACAAAACGAACAAAATTCGTATTGCCAATCGGTATTTTTAATTTTACTGAAAAAAAACAAACCTTTATGTGAAAAATATCATCTTTCAAAATTACCTGTATGTAGTTAAAAAAATCTACCTAATAAATAAGTATCAAAACGAGACAATAATGAACGACCGGAAAACGTGTCTAGATTTCATTTCATGTCGATTGCTAACTAGATTCCTTCGCTCGGTAGGGTTACGGGACATAATAAATAGGACAAAGGGATGATTGCTGAACGGTGAATAGAAACTGCAAGGAGTTCAGGAGGAGTGTTCTAGTAATGTGAACCTTGGAGCGGAACTGGGAGGATCGCTTGGAGCACGTGTGAAAGGACAGACACCTGGTTGTATGTTAAGTTTGTAAGAATACTACGTTTGTTAACACAGACGGCTATATTTTAATTCATAACAATCAAAATAGGAGCTTCTGTTCGTTATAATAACATTTTTATGAGTTCGTTTAGAGTACCGTTTTTTTTTTATTTACAAACGAATCTTTTTGTTTAAAAACGTCAAAACTTTTACCATTTTACTATACAGGGTGAGTCACAACTATTGGGACATAGACTAAGGACAGGTTATTTGGACCAAAATATGTGTATTGGGCCAAATATGCCTTAATATAATGTTGCTGAGAAAAAAGATACAGGGTGTTAAAGTTAATTTTTGTTTTTCGTTTTTTGCTAATAGTTTCCCTGTATATTTATAAATTGATATCAAAATTGGTACGGAGGCATAATCTTAGACAAGAAATAGTATTTTATTTACAATCCCACTATCAAATACCAAACTAATAACAAAGTTGCAACTAACGTAAGGTTTCCGTTTTGACGATAAATCAAAACTAAACACACTTTAACTTAAAAGAACTCACAAAAACTCAAACTAAATGTTCTACATGGTCTCCTCCTATTTCTATGCCTTTTCTAATTCTTTTTATAAAGGATTTTTGGACGTTAAAAAAAATGTTATTCTGTCCCCTTATAAGATTAGCTGCATTTTGAATGTATCTCCAAAGTTCGTCTCGTGTATTAATTTCATTGGCATAAACTAAGGACTTCATATGTCCCCAAAAATAAAAATCTAGCGGGTTGTACTCAGGACGTCTTGGTGGCCATTGAAAATCACTGTCTCTGCAAATCCATCGTTGATACGTCATTAAGATGATTTCTAACAGCTAATGAAAAATGAGGTGGCGCTCCATCCTGCATAAACCACATTTTTCTTCTTACATCCAGTGACAGATCATCTAAAATATCACTAAGAGTATTTTCCAAAAAGAATAAATAAGAATCTCCATTTAAATTCGGAGGAAGAACATAAGGCCCTAGTAGTTGGTCGCCCATAATGCCACACCAAATATTCAATTTAAACTCATGCTGAAAATGTCAAGCTTTAATAGCATGCGGGTTTTCTTCTTCCCAATAATGACTATTTCGCCAATTAAAAACCCCTCGTCTGGTAAAAGTTGCTTCGTCGGTGAACATAATATTCTTAATAAAGTGTCTGTCATTGCGATGTTTATTCAGAATACGTTGGCAAAACTGTAACCGTCGTGGAAGATCTGTTGGAAGTAAATTTTGAACAGGAGTGAAGTGATAAGGATGGAGGTTCTCTTTTTTTAGAATTCTAATTATAGACGACTGACTTACTCCTGTTGCTGCTGATAGATGTCGTGAACTTATTTCAGGATTTTCATCTACTCGAACCAAAAATTCATCTTCTTGATTAGGTGTGATTTGTTTCGGTCGACCACCCCGATTTTTAGTGTGAAATGACACAGTTTCACCTAAACTACGATATAATCTTGCAAAAGTTTTGTGATTTGGTTGCCTTCTGTTTGCGTATAAAATTCCATACCTTCTGGCTGCCGAGCGACCGCAAAAATTTTCTTGTGCGTATACGCAAATCATATTTCGCATTTCTTCATTAGTAAAATGATTGTGACGAGGCATTTCAATCAAAAAAAGTAATGATTACTTTTAAAAAATGCAACATTACACTACACTGTCACATCAAAAATAATTTACTCTGAACAAATGACATTTACCAACAACAATTATCTGACAGTCCAAAGCATACTTTTCATAAATGAATTAATATTTGAAATCCTTTTTTAAGACTCTAAGCAGTTCGACTGCGTTTTTATCGAAAACGGTTGAAATTATCATGTTTAAACAAGAGTACCAATTTTACGTAAAAATGATGTTTGCGTCATATTTTCTAAGAAAAATTACTAAAAAATTTCATCAGAAAAAGTTTAGACTCAATTTGATCATTAGGAATGATCCACGTGGCGCCCTCTATGACAAAATGTAAAATTGTAAATAAAATACTATTTCTTGTCTAAGATTATGCCTCTGTGCCAATTTTGATATTAATTTATAAATATACAGGGAAACTATTAGCAAAAAACGAAAAATAAAAATTAACTTTAACACCCTGTATCTTTTTTCTCAGCAACATTATATTAAGGCATATTTGGCCCAATAGCCATATTTTGGTCCAAATAACCTGTCCTTAGTCTATGTTCCAATAGTTATGACTCACCCTGTGTAATCTATAAATTATAGTATCAAAGGATGGCTTAATCATCAGAATTAACGTGGATATTACAAAAATCTGTAATTTTTTTTGGTATTGGTTAATAATAAATCAAAATTCGATAAAATAAGTTAATCTTTATTCTTAGATTAAATAAAAATGGATCGAGTTTAGACCCAGCATGGAGGCCATCATAAGACTGTAAAAAAAGTAATGCAAAATAATAAATACTTTTAAATTCTTTGTTTTACTTTTTTAATTACTTTATCTTCCTTAAATATTTCTTGTAAGTTATAGGTATATAAATTCTCAAAACTAATTTACATTAAATTCAATTTTTAAAGTATGTTCTAATTTATTTCTGTAATTTTTATTATGTTGACACATTACAGGCCCTCATTTAGAGTAAAAACAAATTAATTCTTTTTATTTTCAATTATTAGAATTCTGTAGATGCGATTTTTCCTTTGGTATGCCCATCAGTCACATTTTAGATATGGATTATTTATTTCATTAAAATTAATATTGTCTTAGGTAGAATATAAAATGACTCAACTGCCTTTTACTTAAAGATTTCATGGAAATTACAGCATTACTATTACACGGAAATCACACTTAGTTTCGACTATATTTTCTTATCATCCTCTACTCCATGTTATTTGTAAATTACGAAAGTCTAACAAATAACATTGATAGCTCGAAGAAATCGACAGGAATCTACAAGTGGCATCTCCAGAGAAATTGCTAGACTTGAAGGACTGAATATCTCAAGGCAAACAATTACACGAAGTTTAAATGCGGTAAATTTGTATCGCAGAAGACCTCTACGTGTAAGGTTGCAATGGGCTCAAGAAATGTTACACCACGGTCCTAAGTGGAATTATCTGATGTTCTCTGAGGTTTCTGATTGGCGAAGAACGCTAGTTTTGAGGGCTCCAGGACGACAAGCCCGATTAGAAACAGCCCAACCACGTGTTCCATTTGAAAGTGGGGGTATTATGGTTTGCAGTGGTATTATGAGGGGTACACGGACGCCTCTCCTGGTATTGGAGAGAAGAATCACTGGTGCTGTGTACATCGAGGAAGTTTTAAATCCTGTTGTGCCTCTATTTCGGGGAACGGTAGGTGATGGATTTGTGTTTATGCATGACAATGCACCTCCACATCGAACAGCTGCAGTACAACATTTTTTGGAAGAAAAAGGAATATTCACATTAAGATGGCCATCAAATTCCCCTGACATGAACGTCATTGAACGTCATTGAATAAAAATTAACAAAAAGATGAAATATTCCATTATTCCAAACACAGTTATTGATAAAGTATACCTATTCTTTCGAAAGAGAAAATGTAATAATTAAACTAATAACAAAATAAAATAAATTTATTTACAAATTTTAAATCCTCAGCTAATTTATGTTCGAAATCTAGTTTTCACAAAATTTGTTTATTTTTTTAATATCTGTATTTTTGTTAAAAATACATAAAACGTAAACTAATTTAGTAGCCCTTGCCTCACCCCTTTAACGCATCCCTATATATTTATAATTACAGCAAGAATTCTTGTTATAAGTTTAACTTTGGCCTCAGCTTTTTGCAGAACTGATCCCTTGACACGGCTGCCCCGGCGATTTTCCTGTCAACGTCAAAAACTGAAAGATATATGAAGCAGGCTGTGGCAAATCTTTTTTTGAAGTCGTTATGTTTTTTCATCCACCAATCAGATCAAAATTATAGTTTAAAATAGCCTAAAGGTTCTATCTACCGGATAGTTACATCGTAGGATATTTTATCCGTTAATAAATATTAAGGGTATAAATTAAAAGTTTTGATATTGATTTATTACATGTATGTGTGCTTGATTGTCAATGAGCCAATAAGAATTGATCCAAATAGTGGAAAATCTAACAGAGAGTGAATGTGTACTGGATTTTACTAAAAGACATATTGCAAAAAGCCAGACACCATGAAATAATGGAATTTTTTATTAACAAATCTATTTTGAAAATCTTGAATTAACAAAAAATTAAAAAATGAATATTGAGAAGTTGTTCAAAGTTGTTTAACTCTCTACCACTATCCGTACATTTAAGAAAATCACTTAATAATGTCCATACATTGAAGACCGTTGCCCGTAGAGTGGAACAAATCAATAAATTCAATTGGAAACGAATGTGGAATGATAAATAATTCATAGATTTTCGTAACCAATTATGTAAAGCAGATAAAATCAATATAAACAAGGCGTGTAATTATCATAGGCGATGGACAAATATAATGACACACTCGAACTTGATAAATAAAATAGCACGGTACCTATCGAGTTATGCCATTAAATAAAATTGAAAAAGTATTGTTGGAAGATATGCGACTGTCAGTTAATTTTGAAGGGTCCGTTTTGTATAATAATATCGTATTTAAATACAATGCTATATTAAACAAGTTAGATAATTTTTTATGACAGTGTGAGGCATTCCAAAATATTTTCTTAGTTTTTCTAAGAGCTATAAAAAATATATTATCATTAAAAAATCTTGCAAACAATCTCTAAACATTTCAGAATTTAAATAAAAAAATAGTTTAACAAAAAACAAAATTATGCTGGGCTAGATTTTGTTAAATTTTGAGAAAGTTTATAATAAGTTAATATATTGTTCCTTTGGATATTATAAAGAAATAATTACGGATATAAAATCAGTAAATATCTTGTTCTGTGTCGAAATATCACTATGGAGAGTTTGAAATACTCCTTCTAATAAATATTTAACAATCAGAATGTAGAAAATGTTTGTTCTTTCTTTCCAAGGTTTCCGTAGTTTAATTTTCCCATGTTTTAATTTTATTTGTAGTTTCTATAATTGAATGAATCCCGCCAAAAACGTTGTAAACGCCAGGCAATCTAAATCCGCCTTTTCCAGGCAGAAACTGTTGAAACGTCATTCCAGATACAGTGGTGGGTATTTCAGAGTTGAGAAAATTCGGTTAGAAGCATTGAAAGAAAAAGGCTGCAATGGTGTATGTACCCCATCAGTGGGTAGAGGTTATTGCAAACGCTGCTACTAAGTTTGAAGTCATGATTATGAACGATGACCCAACTACTTTGCAAGCTAGGACTTCACATAATATCTTGCAACAATGCAAAGAAGATGAGAGGGAGGAGTAGACTTTACCTTCCACCAGTAAAAGTTGCTCATTTCCCCAGGCTGTATGAGGGGTCTCTTCCTATCCAACCGGCAAAGAAAAATGATCTCATGTCGATGATGCCTTACATTCCAGAAGAGTTCCGGCCTTTCTACCAAGCAATTACTACTGAAGGCTAATTTGTATCTTATAACTTGTTTAATTTTACTGCTTTTTACTTACGATGCATCCACCTTAAAACATTTTATAAGAGTGCAAGTAAGTTTGAAGCGACTGTCGCTTCAAACGTTCTTGCTTTGAGTTACTAACTTTTTTAACAATAACTCAGCTGTTAACTCTAAAATTGCCCTTAAATTTCATCAAATAACAAAGACTAGTACTGTTAAGACGTTAATATTTTTTCAATTTTCCTTTGCTGCATATGTTAAGCTGTATACAAATCATCATTTCCTAAAGAATTTTCAAGTTGGTGCGTTTACAACGTTTTTGGCGGGATCCACTCAATTTTTCTCTATGATATTCACTTGCTTTTTTTATTTCGGCTAGTTTTATAGATATATTACGAGGTCTTCATTGTCTTCTATTTTATTGCCTTTTTTGCTTCGTACACTTGTTAAATCATTCTCCTATAATTCATATTTTTATTACAAATTACCACCTTTTCATTTTATATTCTACAATATTTAGTTTTTCCATTATTCTTCGAAATTTCTTAAATTCAACGAAAATAATTCAAGAAGTGATACAAAATTTTAGAAAATATATTTCAAATGTTTAAGTAAAAGATAAATGTCGAAAAACCGAGCCTATTATTAATATCACGCACAGATATGGAAAGATTGGCATTAACCAAGATAATGTTTTAAAATAAATGATCAAATAAAAATCTCAGTATGGATATTTGCCAACGATTTATTTAAATATTCATTTGACGTGATATAATGGAAGAAAACAAGAAGCAGACACCCTAAAAAATATGAAAAAGAATGAAAAGCAGGAATTGAGTGAATAAAAAGATTAGTACAAAACAGACAAGACAAAAAGCTGTCAGTTTAATAGTGGAGAACTTCCATAATTTATCTGATTGAGTGTACATTTTATATACAGTAAGTACGTCTTAAGAATTTGGTAATATTTACCAGCTATTTTTATTTGTATTGTTACGAAAAAAAGCTATTCCTTTTACAAAGTGAAACACAAATGTCAGATGTCAATTTCTTAAATCATATACGGGGTTTGTAAAAAAATTGCAATTTGATACCTTTATTTTTTACAATAAAGAAAACTTTCATTTTGTTTCACCACCTTTTAGAAAATTTGATTGATTTGAAATTTATAATGTTTTACCATATTTTACAGTTCTTTGTTTAATTGTAATACTTTACTTACAAATATTTTATTGTTGATTTGACTATCAATTTATTATTGTTTCTGGTTCTATTGGAAATTTATTGTATTGTGCCTGATGATGATCTCGTGAGACCGCAACTAGTTGCAACTTTTCAGCCTTAAATTAAACATTGTAGGATCGACTTTGAGTTTTTCTTTGAACCTTTTGTGTTCTACCTACATTAGAGAATGGATGACTTACATGATTTGAAATTAAAATTATTTACAGTGCTTACGATAATTATTCCAAAAAACCTTTATCAGAAACAATTTAAAAATATATACCATCTGTTTTTTAATGTTTTTTTTTTTGGTTTCCCACATTATTTTTTTTAATATAAAACGTACATCGCTAATAAAGAAACCCTAGTCAAAATTTTATATTTTTCATCGACATATTTTTTTAATGCCGTTCTATGTTTCGGCGATGGGACCTTATCTGTGTATTTGGGCCCCCGCATACAGAAATTTACTGACCATAATTATAGGGTTGCGATATTTAATTATAGATGGTGGTTCCATCGGTTCTTTTTCTTCTTCTTCTTTCTTGTTCTTTGCTTTGTTGCTGTTTGATGGCTATAGCACCGAACAGTGAAGACTCGTCGATGGACAATGGTTTTTAATTTTTTGTAAAATACTTTATGAGAAACTAATAAACTTTGCATTTTCATTTTCTTCTTTATACTTTTCTATTTTCAAATTAATAAGAAATGTCTAATAGCTTTAACGCTGTCACTAGCTCACCAAACTGTCAATTCTACAGCGTTTCCAGTGATGCAAATTATTCAACAAACAATACACAGCAAACAATACACAACAATGGAGTTGTTGATAGATTTACAGTGTTTTCTGTAATCGCGGAAGACGTGTGGCTGTGATTTAGCACTTTAACAAAAATTTCGCCCCTTTGGATCATTCTTGCAATCTTGTTTTTGCCTTCAATCGATTCTTCTATATACTTTTCTGCAACTGAAGAACTCTTCCATCCACCGTGCTGTTTTAGAACTTTAAGGTCAGCTCCAGCATTGGCCAACAACGTTGAGGATGTCCTCATGAAGCAATGACCTGTATACTTTTCTGGTTGGTCTAGTTTTAAGAACTTAGCTATTTTCTAAGGTGCTCCGCCAATAATATGTATACCAGCTCTTTGAGGCAGACATTTTCCTTGTCTATAACCCACACATCCAAATAGTGATCATCATCACTGTTAATCACATTCACTCATAATGTTATCAACATAAATTCACTGGTTTGACGATGAATGTCAATTGTTAAACCTTTAGCACAAAGAAAACAAATTACATCACGCGCAATGGCGTGTAAGTAATATTTGGCCAGATAATTTAAAATTAAAACTATCTTGAACACCACTGGTTTAACTTAACTTTTGATTTTTTTACTAAAAGAATACATTAGAGTGGGTCCTTGTTGTAACCATATTCCAGACGGCTACAAAATAAACTACTATAAGTATAGCTGGATATATTTTTTAATTATAATCGGTTTTCTTAAACGAACGTACCTAATTAGATTTTGTGTGTAATAAAGTCTTTTAGCCGTGTGAAAATTTTATAAATTAATTTAATCGTTATACGAATCGGTCGTGATTAATATTTAAATTTTCCAATATATTTATTGAAAAAAACAACGACAGTGCTTAATTTGTTAATCAATTTCAGAAAGAACGAGATGGTGAAAAAGGTGTGAAACAAATTAAAGTTGAAATGCTTGATTAAAGATAATTATATTATTCAATATATCAATAAATTGAAGAGGCAGTATAAACGAATTTAAGTGTAATTATGTTAATTGTTAGTTGTAAATAAATTTTGTCAGTTTTTATATTAGAGAATCATACAAGAATCAAGTTAATTTGGAGATATATTTTATAATTTATAACAATTTGGGTATAGGTACTTCTGGAAAATAAATTATTTTTTCTCTATTTATTTAATTTATGAAATTTCAATATGTCAATCTGACGATCACCGAATACGGAACTACGAATAGAATGACAAGAACCTAGTTACTGTCTAGATCCGTATGCGACATCGAGTAGCAGTGGTTGTGTTAAAAAGTATTGTCGATAATACAGATTCCTTAAATTTATATCTAGTGCCATCTATCTGTCAATAAGAAGTACTCTGCGATAAAATAGACAGCTACATTTCAACGAAACTAAAGTAAATATATATGTTTACAATCAAAAAATGATCATTTATCTATTTATTTTGTTTAAAATACAAGTCATGTTTCAAAAGATTATTTCTCAAACACATAAAAATATAAGGGACATCAAATATGGGAATAATTTCTTGGTCATTGATAACAAAACCAAAATTTTTATTCTCTTCTTTTCTTTTTAAGTATTCCTCCTTCGTTTCACTCATTAGCAGTCTAATAGCTCCGACATTATTTCCACTTTGGTCACAAACTGTCGATACTACCTTCAAACCTATACTTTGACATTTGCAGATTAGAACCTTCAGCTTTAATGCCATGGATTTATGAGGTCCTTCACTAAATGTAAAAGCTAATGTTTGCTTCCACTGTGTATACAGTCCTTTCAGCATAAAAACGTTTGCATGATCTGCTAGTACAGGTTTTCTTCCTTTATAAATTACAATTTGATTTATTCACTTACCAGGTAAATTTAAAGTTGGAACTGCGTTCTTATAAGACCTCTTTTGGTACCTAAAACTTTACAGTTACTAGAAAAATTTTCCTCACAAAATACATATTTTTTATAAATGTCTTCAACTGACAAGTCTTTATAATTTAAAGGCTGCATCTTTTAAATTCAACTCACTAAACACACTTGGTTCATTTTTTGGAAAACGATGCATTTTGCCTTCACGAGTTGTACATATAGGTACACAACATTTCCTTTTAGACAAGGGGGTTGATAGTTTGAATCCAGAATTATTTGGAAGCACAAAACCAAAGATGATATACACCAACAAAACTAAAAAAACTGAAGACAAAACTCCTGCTCTTTTCCTGATTCTCAGAACTACTGTCTCTTTTTTTTAATTTTCTTAAAACTGTTTCTCACCAAATACAGATTGATACAGATCTGTTAAATTAAAAAGTATTGTCGTTAATAGTATTAGTAGAGAGACCTCTTCCGAAAAATAGAACAATTAAAATGAGTTGACGCAACGATCAGCGCCATCCTATGGTTGTGTTAAAAATATTAATAAGTTTTGGCGGGAGTATATTTGCTTTCATTTCTATTCGTAGTTCCGTATTCGGTGCTGACGATGCTAATTTTAGCGAAATAGCTGTGATTGCATTTTAAAAACCCATTTTTCGAATAAAAAGTGCAAGTTTCGTTCAATCGTTTAGTTGTTTATTGCTTTTAATTTTCTTTATTAAATATTTGGAGCATTTAAATAAAAAGTTAATTTGCCACACTATTTACCAATATAAATTATTTCTAGCAGCATCACTGGATAGTCCCTTCGTCCATAACATATCTTGATTTTCTGTTATACTTACCTAAAACAAATAAAATATGTTAATTGGTTATAGCACTCGTTTGTATTAAATTCAAAAACATTTTTATAAATGTAGGTATTAATAATTTTTTTTTCAAGCGTACCTATAATAAAAACTGTATTATGTTCTTCAACACAAACAGTAGAAATAGCCTATTCTTTTACTAGTACAATAATGAACTCTGACTAAAAGAAATTAAAACTTGTTTCAATGCTCATCACAACTTGGTCGCGCGGGAATCAGTATATTATGCTCATCTCTTTTGATTAAATATTAAACTTCAACGGAAAAAAAATCTTTTTCTTAGATTTTTTTACGGGGATTTTAATGAAGTTCGGCCGGAGAACCAGTTACGTAGGACGTGATCTCCATGCAGAAATTAATTGCCAATATTAGTTCCCTCAATACGCACACCTCATACCATCAATTTCTGATCAAAGTAGTCGTTATTTAATTTACAATGACTCCGGATTACGGATATATTGATTGATAGTTGTGTAGGGAAGTCTCTTTGAAATTACCGCAATTCAAAATGACTGCTTTATAATTATCATCATTTCGGATTCAATGGAAGCTGAATGTGAATATTAAATCGGTTTCTATACGTTTCTAGGCTCCTAGTGTGTCTAATTGGGCCAATAATACAACATATCAATTGAGTAGGTACGAGAATTATGAACGGGATTAGATAATGATCAAAAACAACCAAAAATGTCTTTCTTCGTAATCATATGAATTACTCGTAAATTTTATTAAATTCTACACATTCTGGAAGAAAATTTCAAAATTATGTTAATACACACACCGGCAAATATAAAAAAACAGGTTATGATTGTAGTTTATTTCTTTATTGTACTATTTTTTTATAGACTATGTCTGGATAGCTTTGAATGCTGCACGTTACAAGTGAAGTTTTAAATGTCAAAACAACAAATTATTTGTTTATTTGTGTTGTGTTTTACATTTTAAATACATTATTTGTTGATAAGCAGTACTAATTTATTTTGAATTAATCAGTTTAAGTTTAACCCTTAACTCCTTTAAATTTGCCGGTGTGTGTATTTTATAGTATAACAGGTCGGCTGAAAAGTCCCCGGTCTACCATAGTAAAACACAATATTTTGACAAAATTCATTTTTTTTATTCAACATAGTTGCCTTCAAGGGCGATACAGCGATTATAGCGACCTTCCAACTTTTCGATACCATTTTTGTAGTACTCCTTCGGTTTGTCCTCAAAATAGGCTTCAGTTTTGGCGATTACCTCAGTATCAGAGCCAAATTTTTTTCCCGCGAGCATTCTCTTCAGGTCAGAGAAAAGGAAAAAGTCGCTGGGGGCTAGATCTGGAGAATACGGTGGGTGAGGAAGCAATTCGAAGCCCAATTCATGCAATTTTGCCATCGTTTTCATTGATTTGTGACACGGTGCATTGTCTTGATGAAACAACACTTTTTTCTTCTTCATATGGGGCCGTTTTTTCGCGATTTCGGTCTTCAATCGCTCCAATAATGCACTGTTATAGTCGCTGTTGATTGTTTTTCTCTTTTCCAAATAGTCGATGAACAATATACCGTGTGTATCCCAAAAAACTGAGGCCATAACTTTGCCAGCTGACTGTTGAGTCTTTCCACGCTTTGGTGGCGGTTCACCGGTCGCAGTCCACTCAGCTGACTGTCGATTGGACTCAAGCGTGTAGTGATGGAGCCAAGTTTCATCCATAGTCACATATCGACGCAAAAAATCGGGTTTATTACGACTTAACAGCTACAAACACTGCTCAGAATCATCAATTCGTTGCTGTTTTTGGTCGATTGTGAGCACGCGCGGCACCCATTTCGCACAGAGCTTCCGCATAACCAAATATTCGTGAACGATATGTCCAACACGTTCCTTAGATATCTTTAGAGTGTCAGCTATCTCGATCATATTCATTTTACGGTCACTTAAAATCATTTTGTGGATTTTTTTGATATTTTCGTCGGTAACCACCTCTTTTGGGCGTCCACTGCGTTCACCGTCTTCGGTGCTCATTTCACCACGCTTGAATTTTGCGTACCAGTCAATGATTGTTGATTTTCCTGGTGCAGAGTCCGGAAACTCATTATCAAGCCAAGTTTTTGCTTCAACTGTATTTTTTCCTTTCAAATAACAATATTTAATAAGCACACGAAATTCTTTTTTTTCCATCTTTTTGAAAATAACAAAAGTTGCTTCACTAAAAATGCAATATCTCACAAACTAATAGTCCGACAGCTGTCAAATTTTTACACGAATCTTTTGAAGGTTGATACTATCTAAAAATGAAATGGATTTAATTCTAGTGTCGTCATCTATAGGTCAGACCGGGGACTTTTCAGCCGACTTGTTATTATACAGCATGTCGCTAATGTATGGAAAAAATTCATTATTTCCGCATTAGCAGTCAGCGACGAGCTGTTGATGCGAAAGGTTTACTTTAAGAACGAAAACAAAGCACAGAACGATTTCAAAAAACGGGGCTTGTTAGCCCCAAAAGTGTTTATTTACAACAACAAGCCAATTAAGGGAACTCAAATCCCTGAAGTAATGCAAAGCTAAGTTCGAAAAAGAAATTCAGAAACAATTAGATGAAACACGAAGACTATTAGAAGAAACAAAGAACGTAAACGAAAAACTAAACAAGGAAAACGAAAAAAATAGGAAAATTGTTTCAAATATCAGAAAAGAACTGATGGAGAAGAAATACAAGCAAAGGAAAAACGAGAAGACCAAGAAGCCAGATCAAGGAGCTCTAGAAAACCCACCAGCTCAAAAATGGCTCAGGAAAACAAAACAATGGAAACAGAAGACTTTCAAATAATCCAGAAACAAGAGAGAAACGAAAGGAAGAATAGGAAAGAGACCTTCTCCTATTTTTCTAAAAACAACAAAGGATTTTCCCAGAATTAGGAGAGAAGCAAATGCGAGAGAAATAAACAGGAGAAGCTTACAGGGAACTGATAAAGTACCTTGAACAACTCAACGGACAGGGCATAAATTGGTACACATTTATGGATCCAACGGAAAAGAAAGCAAAATTAGTGATTAAAGGACTAGCACCCGATAAAGAAGAAATAAAAGAAGACCTAATAGGACAAAGAGTGAGGGTAATGAAAATTACACAACGAAACTCCATATTTGGAGATAAAAGAAAACTCACGATATCGCAAAGAAGACCAGGAGCACACGAAGAATGTAGAATACATACTAAGACTAAGTGCAAAAGTCCAAAAAGAAGCTCTACGAGGAAGTAGAACTTCAACATAATGTTTCAATTGCTAAGGATATAACCATGGACAGTCAAACATGCCATATGGAAACGAGGACACTGAACCATGATAGTGGAAAGGACCAGCAAGAGCTAGAGGACTGAGGCCTCCATCGGTTAACGTTTTACTTGAGGTTCAAGATAATCCGCACACCAGCACGAGGCAAATTGCGCTGGATTATAATTTACACCATTCTACTGTTGCTAGAGTACTGAAAAAGGAGAAGTGGCATACGTATATAAGATACATTTGGTCCAAGAGCTGCTAGAAGATGACTTTGATAGGAGAAATGACTGCTGGGAAACAATAATGGGACGATATAGCATGAAAAATGTACTTATTTCGGATGAAGCAACTTTTATGATCAACAGCCATGTAAACCGTCAAACAGTATATGACACAATATCCAAAAAAGGTGAATCTTTGGGCCGGCATTATAAATAATCAAATCATTGTGCCATATATTTGTTTTAAGGAATCTTGACCAGTCCTCGATATCCTCAATTTTTTCAGAATTATCAGTTATTAAATGCAAAATCTTACATGGAAGTCTATGAATATATTGAAGTGGCTGTAGTTTTATAGGAAACCAACATTTTCCCGCCATCAACAATAAGCATAGGCGCAGCTAGGGGGGGGCTAGGGGGGGCTTAGCCCCTCCTAGCTCACCATTAGCCCCCCCTTGAAATTTTAAATTTTTTGACCAGATTGTACAGCTAAATATTGTGTTAAAATCATTTTAAAAATATAAAATTAAACTTTAGAATAGAAATCAAGCAGTATCATCCGCCAATATCTGATACTACGAAATTGCTACCAGATATTGGCGTCACAATGTACTGAAATTTGGACATTTCTATCAGCCGGCAATCCCCCGACTTCAGCGCTGGCACAGCGCGGCGCTTACATACACTATCACCGGCACGAATGCTCAATCTATGTGAATATCGGTGTCGCAGTTTTAATAATTTGATTTTCCAATCTGGCTATGTTGTATATTGAAAGAGACATTTGTTTAAATTTAGATTTAGTTGTAGACGACTTTTCAAAGAAACAAAGAAAGTTAAAGTTAACTTTAAATTTGCATTTGCACTGATAACTAGTCTTATCTTTGTTAAAATATTAATTAAAACAAATTTAGTTTCGACATTTTTTTATTGGGATATTTCTCAATGAAACGGGACAAAGTGCCATGTCTAGACTCTTATTATTTTTATTAATCAACTTAATATAATAATTACACTATGTAATCCTTTACTAAAAATGTAACATGCATGTCATTGGTATTTTTTTTTTCAAAACTCTACTGAGATCTGAGATTAGTATGGTGGCTGGTCAGACGTAGTGGGTGACAATGTTTTTTATACGATGGTTAATTTTTTTAGTGATTTTGGGGTAGTTTGGGCGTGGCACCTAAACAACAATTTGCCACCTGAAAAAATGGCGGGCTGTTTGAGTTCTATTTTTATTCCATATATAGCCTTGGGGCTTAAGCCCCCCCAAAAAAACGACTCTAGTTGCGCCTATGACAATAAGGCATGCTATATTAGAGAGAGAGAGAGAAATATGCTTTATTGTCAACCAAAATTTAACAAATTTTATGGACAAAGCTAAATAAAAACAACCTAATATCTAAATATCAATTGACAATAATTGATCGGTCACAATAAAAATCATTTAAATAAATAAATAAATACACACAATTAAAAATGAAAAAGAATGATATGCATGATTTAAATGTAAACATACAAACATAAACATATCATTCCTTTTAAATCAATCTTAATTACTACTTGCTAGCTAGCTAAAAAATAAATATGAAATACTTCATCCTACATATTACATGTCATTCAGAAGTCTAAGATATATCACAGAATTCAGCTACTTTATAGTATGGTCTCTCCTGAAAGTATGCTTTAGTCAATTTGCGAAATTTAATATAAGGATTGGTGGCTTTTATGTGTGTTGGTAGACAGTTGTACATTTTTCTTGCATTATAAATAATAGAATGTTTTATAAGACTAGAGGTGGGCATAGTCAAATGAACATCTAAATCAGAGTTTCTCGTGGGGTATCTATGGAGTGGTCCCTGCTTTGAGATAAGGTTATATTTACGAACTAAGCAAACAGATTCTAAGATGAATAGTGCCGGAAGAGTCATAATTTTGAATTTTTTAAAATAGGGTTCACAATGCGATCTGTGACGTAGGCCAAAAACATAACGTATTGTCATTTTCTGTAGTTTAAAAACAGAGTCAAAAAGATGTAGGTACACAACAAAACTCCCAGAAAGCTAATCCATATCTTAGATGGGACTCAAACAGCTCTTTAGAAACGGTTTTTATGGGAAAACACACAGAAGATAATTTTTTTGTTAATATGTCAATATGAGTGAACCACTTAAGGGTGTCATCAATATAAATTCCCAAAAACATAATTGAATTTATTAATAGGTTCAAAGAAAAACACAAAGTCGATCCCACAACTTTAATTTTATACTGAAAGTTACTTGCAACTAGTTTCGGTCCACAGGACCATCATAAGGCTACAAATACCATACAATGTCAGTTTTTAAGAGGAAGACAGTAGTAAGAATAATATGATGGAAACCAAAATTCATGATTACAATAAAACAGTTGTAGGTGAATTATCTACCATCAACTTATAAAAGATACAACCTCAAATTATATAAATACATATGAATATCTCAAGAGATAAACGCATAGAAATATAAAAATATATAAAACATGCCGCAAATTGATAATATTGTTAAGTTCTCTAATAACTTTTTTAAAAATTATTTGATTATACAAAGCAAATCAAAAAATATAAAATATATTCAATGATAATCAACATTGTTACTTAATGATGCATCAAATCACAAGAGATGAGCAAAGTACCAAAGAAAATTCAAGAAAATTATAATATCAAGAGAAGTAAGTTACAAAATACTGATCAAAAATTTTTTAATGGTATTAGTGTGTTATTTAATGCAATGGGTTGTAAGTTAAATTTGTAAGGTAGAGCAATAGTTTTCTCGGTATTTAAACAGAGTTTATTAGAATTAGAATTAGAAGATTTCTGGATATTGTAGAATGTAATATTTTCATATCTGAATTACTCCAGGTTACACTCGTATCATCTGCAAATAGAGTAATTTTGCCATCAGTCTTTATGTCAGCGATATCATTAATAAATAGCGCGAAAAGAATTGGACCCAAAACCGAGCCTTGAGGTACACCACTATCAATCAGCAGGCTTTCAGAATGTTTACCATTTGTGCGCACCAGTTGTCTCCTAGTTGTGAGGTAGGTACTAAACTACTCTAAAGAAAGACCACGGATGCCTTAAAAATCGAGCTTGTTTATCAAAATCTTGTGGTTAACACAGTCAAACGCTTTAGCAAAATCACAAAAAATTGAAGTAGTGAACAGTTTATTGTTTAGTGAAGTATATACATCTTCAAGAACAGAAAAAAGTCATTAAATGGTTTTTTATACTCGTTTTTTATTATCGATAAGGTTGATAACAAAGAAATTGGTCTGTTATTAGAAGTTACGTTTTTATCGCCGCCATTATGAAGTGGAACAATTACAGCCGTTTTCAGACAGTCAGGGAAAATACCCTCTTCAAAGGAATCATTTATTATTAAAGTTAACATGTTTATTGCAACCACAGAAATATTTAAGAAAATTCTTTAGCCGTCAAAACCACAAGAACCTTTTTTTGGATGCTATTTCCCATATAGCACACGACGTACTGGGGACGTACATATTAGGTCCGATTTGGGTCTTTACGTCCCCGGACCAGAGGGGACGTTCTGAGTACGTACATATCTGGACTTACTTGGTACGTCCGCAAATGGACGTTTTCAGTACGTACATATTGGGTCCATTTGAGATATTTATTCCTAAAACCAATCGGATACGTTTTGAGTACGTACATTTCTGGACGTACCTAGTTCGTACTAAAATGGACGTACCTAGTACGTACGTTTCTGGACGTATTCAGTACGCACCTAAATGGACGTAGTTATTACAATGATTTCAATGCTTGTAAACATGTTTGTTACAGAAAAAGTGTAAATACTAAACAGTACAAAAGAAAAACCAATCCTAACCGTGTTAATCAGTAGACCTAACTGTATAGCTTGAGAAAAAGCGCCTATAATGTTTTTAAATTATGCGCCAAAGTTTGGGTTGGGTTTTGACAATGTGTTATTCTAACCTATATTCTATGAGTGTGTGTGTGATATGTAAAAGGAGGAATATTTGCTTTGGCACTAAAATAATACATACCTACACAGACAATACAGATTACCATACCATATTTGTGATTGATAGTGAACTGTTAATAGTGAAATTGTAGAAGGTAAGCTATCTTTTAATATTATAATGAATCGATCAAATATAAGTAAACATCTAAAGTATGCCCGGCAAAGAGTTTCATTATTCGAGCGATTGCTAGTAGTTGATGGTTCACATAATAGTGACAGGGATAGCGTTGATGGATTTAATAGATAATTAATAGATGCTATTTGATTAAAGATGCTGCTGATGAAGGAAAGTCGTCTGATTCGTTCAGAGAGACAGAACTAGCTCTCAAATCATGGCTAAAGATGGCGAAGGAAAGGTCCATGAAACAAGCATTAAAGCTTTTATTTTATTTAATTGAAGATCAAGGAAGTATTATTTAGGTATTTTTTAACAAAATTCTTTATTACTTTTGATTTTATGATTTTTATTTTATTTTGTTATTACCTATTACCTAGTTTTATTTTAAATTTTATAAATCATTGTGAAATAAAAATGGTTATTAAAAATTGTTTTATTTAATTAAAATATTGAGATTATTTTTCACCTATTTCCTGGATACGTCCCAGAACTGTCCACAGTTTGAGCCAAAACAGTACGTACCAAGGACGTCCATTTGCGAAAAATTTGGACGTACCAGGTACGTCCCAGATTTGTCCACATTAGGCACAGTTTGGACCAAAAGTGTACGTACCTGGGACGTCCATTTACGCGGAATCAGGACGTACCCGGTACGTCCATAGGACGTACACTGTCCCTAATCCGTACGTCCCCAGGACGAACGATACGTCCGTTTCGTACGTCCCCAGTACGTCCGTAGGTCGTACATGTGCTATATGGGTTATAGTATGCATTAACTCAAATTTACCTTTTTTATCTATCTTATATTTTCCATCCACTACCGCTACCGTAAACCAGTCTTTTGAACCTATATTTTTTAAAATTCTGATAAAATACACTTATTTAAGAATACATGTATGTTCCGCTATACAACGTAACCGAAAAAAAAATGTAAACAAGCCATTAGTTCTATTGATATAATTTAGTTGTTAGAATCTTTCACCTTCACCGCAAAAATATATCTAACCACACCAATAATGATCACTGTGGTGACACTATAACGTGTATTCAAATGTAACTATAATTGAGATACCATTAGAAAAATGAGAAACTAACAAGTCGCTTGATTTTCTAGACATGGAAACTGATCATTTATTACATAATTATCGGATCGTTATTGTTAACCGTCTGATGGTATCTTTTACGTTTTCCGCAGTCTTATCAAGGATATTTATTTTTGTATTAGACGAAAATTGTGTCAAATTTATTTTATTTCTATATATAATAGCTACAGTTTACAAACCTACAGCTGCTGCTAATTATTAAAAACGTTTATGAAACATAATAAAATATTTATAACCTTAGATTAGACTTAACAGGTCGGCTGAAAAGTCCCCGGTCTACCATAGTAAAACACAATATTTTGACAAAATTCATTTTTTTTATTCAACATAGTTGCCTTCAAGCGACCTTCCAACTTTTCGATACCATTTTTGTAGTACTCCTTCGGTTTGTCCTCAAAATAGGCTTCAGTTTCGGCGATTACCTCAGTATCAGAGTCAAATTTTTTTTCCCGCGAGCATTCTCTTCAGGTCAGAGAAAAGGAAAAAGTCGCTGGGGGCTAGATCTGGAGAATACGGTGGGTGAGGAAGCAATTCGAAGCACAATTCATGCAATTTTGCCATCGTTTTCATTGATTTGTGACACGGTGCATTGTCTTGATGAAACAACACTTTTTTCTTCTTCATATGGGGCCGTTTTTTCGCGATTTCGGTCTTCAATCTTCAAATAATGCACAGTAATAGTCGCTGTTGATTGTTTTTCCCTTTTCCAAATAGTCGATATACCGTGTGTATCACAAAAAGTGAGGCCATAACTTTGCCAGCTGACTGTTGAGTCTTTCCACGCTTTGGTGGCGGTTCACCGGCCGCAGTCCACTCAGCTGACTGTCGATTGGACTCAGGCGTGTAGTGATGGAGCCAAGTTTCATCCATAGTCACATATCGACGCAAAAAATCGGGTTTATTACGACTTAACAGCGGCAAACACTGTTCAGAATCATCAATTCGTTGCTGTTTTTGGTCGATTGTGAGCACGCGCGGCACCCATTTCGCACAGAGCTTCCGCATACCCAAATATTCGTGAACGATATGTCCAACACGTTCCTTAGATATCTTTAGAGTATCAGCTATCTCGATCATATTCACTTTACGGTCACTCAAAATCATTTTATGGATTTTTTTGATATTTTCGTCGGTAACCACCTCTTTTGGGCGTCCACTGCGTTCACCGTCTTCGGTGCTCATTTCACCACGCTTGAATTTTGCGTACCAGTCAATGATTGTTGATTTTCCTGGCGCAGAGTCCGGAAACTCATTATCAAGCCAAGCTTTTTCTTCAACTGTATTTTTTCCTTTCAAATAACAATATTTAATAAGCACACGAAATTCTTTTTTTCCATCTTTTTGAAAATAACAAAAGTTGCTTCACTAAAAATGCAATATCTCACAAAATAATAGTCCGACAGCTGTCAAATTTTTACACGAATCTTTTGAAGGTTGATACTATCTAAATATGAAATGGATTTAATTCTAGTGTCGTCATCTATAGGTCAGACCAGGGACTTTTCAGCCGACCTGTTACCAAGGTCTGTTGTGCACAATTTAATCTACTCTAAAATGCCAATATTTTAGCAAATACCTAGGCATCACAAGAAGAAGGAGGCTGGTGAACATTGGCACACGAAAATCCTAAAAACTGTATCAAACTTCTCTGCAGAGGGGAAATATATAGGGATCATCTTTGACAACAAGTTAACATGGAACTTTAATCTAGAAAATAGAGTTAAAAAAGCATATATCACCTATGAACATTGAAAAAGAACCATTGGCCGTACCTGGGGATCCTCACCAAGGGTTCTGGAATGGATCTACACTGCAATCACCTAAGGTGCGATTGCCTGGGGTGTCAAAACAAACCAGCTGACAGTCGTCCGCAATGACCATGCTATGGCTCCGCTCTACTGGTGAGTCTAGGTGTGGTTTGTGGCGCGAAGCTATAAACGAGCTCTCAATGCTACAAGCAAATACAGAATCGATTTCACCAAGATATGCCTTTCACAAGCCCTACAAGATACTCATTAATGACAATCTGTATCTTCACCGATGGATCTAAAGCAAGAAAAGGTTCAGGATGTTGAATTTACTCCAGATCTCTAAACTATAAAATGGGCAATAGGTTGTAATGCCAATGTAGATCAGACAGAGTTCACTGCCTGCTGGATCAAAGGTCACGGAATTTCAAAAAGCCAACCGCATAACTTATTCGTTGACTAGGAAAGCTGTCTCCTAAAGGATTTTGGGATCTGACAGTCTTGTTAGCTTGCCGTTGAAAAACAAAGGTTGAAAACTATCCAAGGAACTTCTGGAGTATCCGAATAGCAGAGCAGCCAAGGAATACGTGGCCATGAGCAGAAAGGACCTGCATTTGGTCACAGGTATACTTACTGGCCATCGTCACGAAAATATCTGATTAGGTTGGGTTTATCTAACACCCCACTATGTAGAGGATGTGAACAAGATAAGGCAGTTGAGCACGTCCTTTGTGATTGTCCGGCACACTCTCTAATAAGACTTTCTGTATTCGGCAAGAATTAGCTAATACATACCAACTTCAGGGAGTTGGCTACTGGCGGCGTTATCACCTACTTTAAACAAGTAGGCTCAATCTCAGAAGGACGCACAACGGGCCAAATGTGGCCTAAAATTTGTAAAAATTTAAGATTAATGGTTAATGGCCTTTGAGTTACTTAAAATGTTTCCTTAAGGGATTTTATACCTTTATAGAACTGCAAAATTTTACTATTGCTTTTAAAGTCCTAGATTTCATAAAAATATCTAAGTAGGTACAAAAGTATCCTTAATAGATTAAAAAAAAGTTAGTTAACTATGGAGTTACTGTTATTGTATTAAAAATTAGAATAAAACATACTATGTGTGGAATATAAAATGAAGTCATAATAAAATTGAGACAAAATATAATTCTAGCAGATCCTTAAATCGACATATAAAAACTTTAAGTAAATAAAATAAATTAAATATTGTAGATTATTAAGAAAGTTATGGAATTTGTCGAGTTTCATTATGACCAAAGCTATTTACTACACATTGCAGGAAAACAATTTTTTATTTTTTAACTATGGATAGCATTTAACATCATGTTTACTACTAGTAGATTTACATAATAAGAGTAAAGAATATGTGCCAATATCTCATCACTAATTTGCCTTAAGGTAATCCTAGAGTTGGTATAATTGACCAAACGTTTTCTTGTATATACTTGAAATTTCAACAGCTTAATCACTTTTAACATTCACCTAAATTATCATAAATACAATGCAAACAAACTCGATAATGCTATACTTTAAAGGTCTCAACTTACTGGCACAGCATGCAATACCTTAATGTTAACGCAATTTAAATATTTAGAAAATCACATAAAATTGTTAATTAAAATAACTTAAGAAGTAGAAAAATTAAAGTTTGCATTGGATTAAAACAGGAGGGCGAAGCTCAAAAGCTTAGATCTCCGCCCAAGCTATTGATTTGAAGTAATCGACATCTTTCAAGGGAATCTCTTTCATGGTGGTTAGTGTTTGCCAGTATTCGTTAAAGTAGAATTTTCGGTTAGTTGAGAGGGCCAAGCAGTTACACAAGATGTGCTATGTTTCCTCTTCTTGTTCACATCCTCTGCATAGAAGGTGTTACTTAGTTTCATCCTACATTGGTGATTGATTTGGATAGCTCCGCACTCCTTCATAGATAGCAGTGAAGACAAAGAAAAACAGATCGGCATACTAAAGAATGTAAGAAGATTGAAGACCATGAGGCAAAGCGAGCAAAAAGATTAAACATGTTACTATGTAATCCACTATGCCCAACTCAATCTCTGGAAGTTAAAAATGGAAACAAAATAAGAGAGTCTACCAGTACCAAAAGCAAAGTAGAACAAGTAATAAAACTTTAAAGACGTACTGCCCCAAACAGCTGAAATGGGAATGAAGCAACAGTTATAGGAGGGTCAATATCAAAAAAAGAGTACAACAGGGCTGTATTCTGCCTCCCTTGCTTTTTAAGCTCCATTCGGAAGAGATTTTCATTGAAGCTATTGACTATGCCGGTGAATAGATTTTGCCCACGAAACGTGTGACCAGAACATCGAGAATATTTTGGTCCTATTGCTACAACGTTATTATAGAGGGAAAAATACAAAGCGAAAATATCCTGGCTAAAGATTTTGAGGCACTGGTATGGGAAATCTACAGTTCAGCTGTCGATAGAACAGTTATCGTCAACATGGTAGCCCTACGATCGTTTAACGGTCATGGTACCATGATAAGAAGAGGTGAAACTTGTTTAAGTTAGTCTTAGCTGACTTGGTTAAACCTATGGAGTCCAATGATCGTAGATAGAGCAAATAATCGGCGATGTGGTGCCTTTGTCCACCAAATTTTATTCTCCATGACTGCTTTAGTCGGGCCTCGTGTTATTTTAAAATATTTTAGGAGGAATAGTGCTTGCCTACTCTCTATGTGAATGACAGGTGTGTGTTTTCCTAGAGCCCATCGAATTTGCATATCCAGGAATTCAGACTAATACTCAATTGCTGTATTAATTCAAAAACAAATGTTTCCAAGGCATCAAAATAATTATTTTTAATAACTTAATATTTCCTACCTATATAATTTCTAATCAAAAGAACCGCAATGTAATAATTTTATATTTAACCGAAGTTAAGTTAAAATAACCCAACTTGATTTATCACTTGAGAGTCCAGTACGTTAATTAATGAATCCAGAAGGATCCTGCGGTCTTGTAAGAAACCTACAATTAAATATTGTTTGTAACTAGTCAAAAAGAACTAATTTTAGGTATTTCATGATATATGAAGTTTGTCTGACCGACGCGACGTGTGGATCATTTATTTTATTAATAGTACTTTATACAAACATAAATATCTGTTTACCTACGTGATATTTATCATTTTTGTTGTCATGTTTACCCTGGTGCATAAAAGGTTTTATTTTAAAATAACTTTTATTTGAATATTTTTATCCTAAATAATAATTATTTTCGTTTACGTCGATTTTTAATAATTTTTATATTTCTAATGATTTTTAATACCTACCTATTATTGTATTGTGGACAATAAATTAACTGCCAAATTAAGAATTAATATAAAATGAGGCTTTAAAACATCTTCACCCACAATACTTTAGAATTTGCTCCAAGACACGGGTCTCACTAGATGGAATATACAATCAAGACTAAGATAAGGGGTTATGGGATACAGAGTAAACAAAAAATGAAGCACTAAATTTTTAATAAATAGATAGTTACTATTTGAATAAAACGGATTCACTTATAATACCAAATTTAAACATAATTGAGTTACTACATGTTTTCTGTCTGCTTATATTTCTTTATTTTTTGCAAAATAAAATTGTGCACCTACACTCTTAATATGAATAATTGTGAGGTTATGATCCCAAGCAAGAACAGCTTTCATTTTAATCTACAAACAGTCGAAATGGAAAACAAATTTATTCTTGCACGTGTAAGGTATTTTGTTATAAAAAACAACAACTTAAAAAAAAAGAAAACATCCAATCGAAATGATCATTACACAAGTATTAACTATAATCATATTAGCAAAACAATTAAATGCATGAAAGTTCAAGGCGTATTTATAAATTTAAATTGCAATCAATTAGATAAAAAATATATATATGTATGTATGTAAATGTGTTTTCTACTTGTTGACATGCAACGTTATTATTATTTCCCAACAAAGCACAATTAACCAATACCGAGTATTCCAAAGCATTGCTCATTATTTAAAATATGAATTGCAAAATGCCTTTAATTCAACTAATGATTTTAACTTCATCTGTTTCATTATTCGTATTCATTCAATCATACTTGCATACGATTTTTCCTAAGTTCGTATTTTTTTCAACGGAATTTAACTTTGTATTATAAAGAGCAGCATGCTATAGTTTTTTTTTCTGCTTTTTCTATATCATAGCACAGTTATACTGATCGGCGTAAGATTCGCGGAAACAATTTAAACGCTTTAGTGAATTTAGGGCGACAAAATCCGCGCCTAGGGTTTCGAAAACTGGCTAGCAGATTTGGAAATCAAATAAGAATAAATGTGTGTCCAGAAACTGTCCGCATGGCACTGAAAAGACACAAGGAAACCAAAAAATATCCCTGCAATAACACCTCTACAAAAGCAACGAAGAATGGAGTTTTGTCAACGTTTTCAAGGAGATAATTTCAGCAATATTTTTATATCTGAGAAGAGTTGTTTCCAGATTCGTGCAAACCATCTTAAAATCCTGTCAAGAGAAAATGTTACCGTTCAAATTTCCAAATTTCCCACTAAAATAATGGTTTGGGGATCAATATCTCAACGTGGTTGTACGCCTCTCTGTATAGTTGATGGCACTGTTAATACTGCAAAGTATTGTGATATTTTAAATGGTTTTCTTCTTGAAACAGATCATGCTTTGTATCCAGAAGGGTGGCGTTTTCAGCAGGATAATGCAAGATGCCATACTTCTGCCTTTACTCAAGCTTGGATGCAAGAACACCAACTGACAACAATTCCATGGCCAGGAGCTTCACCAGATCTTATTCCCATTGAAAACATATGAGAGTTAATAAAGATTGAAGTGGAACGAGCAGCCCCAAGAAATAAAGAAGGTTTGATTCGTTCGGTTTTACAGGCCTGGACCACCATCACCGAGCAGTATGGCAGTGACCTAGTTGCTGGTGCACCTGGACGTTTACTTAAGTGTTTAGAATTAAATAGAGGTTGTATAAATACATGAGATGAATTGTTTGTGGTTATTTTATAATGCAAATAATAAAAATATATACTGCAAAAATATAATTGTGCATTCTTTTTTCCGGATACTTTCTAGAAGGACTATAGTTTTAGGGAAACAGCTGCCATTGAGTTTAAAAGAGCAATTTTCTAAATAACTAGTGGAAGTTTTGTTAAAAAGTTCTATTTTAAATGTTCTTAGAATGATGGATTTACACAAAGTGAAGGATACTGCAATCAATTTGAAAAAAACATTGGAAAAACTACAAAAGTTTGCGAGGGATCAAATTGTATTTAGCTTAAGCCCCGATTTATTCTTTGGTTATAGTAAATCTGTTTCATTTGATTAAATCTTGTCAGGGTAAAATCCATTTCGAGGGTTGGCCAAAACTCCCACGTTTATTGATAGTAGGAAGCAGTGACGTAGAATGATTTTTTTTATTATGTTCTATTTTTGAAAATTAAATAATAAAAAAATAACGAAAGTGTAGTGTTATCAATGATTCTCTACAACTTTATTATTTTATTCTTACAAAAAACGTAAAACGATATTATTAAGACATTTAAGACCCTTCAAAAGATAAAAGAGGTTACCGGAAAACATCCTAGTGTAGTCTTGATAGGTACTGCAAACTAGCAAAACTGTAGCAGCCAAAGAAGTAACTAACAAAAATGTAAAATAATACATTAATTATTGTTCATAGAGATTGTTGGCAAAGGCTTGTACCTACTAAAAAATTATTATTAGTCCAGGCGTGCTGTACCAAAAAAGTAAAAAATACGGAATATCTCATACCTGGAATGTAACAGTTGGAGGTAGTAAAGGGACTAATAACACATGAAAAAAAAATATATTAACTATTTCAATTATGATCATAAACTTTTTGGGGGTGAAAAAGGGTGAAAAAGGGATAAAAAACTGAAGTATTGCTGTTTGCGGCTAAAATTGACGTCAAAATGAAAAGTGCCCAAAAGAAAAGTTGTAGATCATGTAAAAATCTAAAACTTTTCTTTTGGTAATTTTCTCACATAACCTCAATTTTTCGAGGAAAATGGAAAAAAACGATTTTTCGTTTTTAATTTTTAATTTTCCAACGGATTCGTCAATCTTGGTGAAACTTGGTGAAAACTTACCTTTTTATGTCCAAAATAACCTCGAATTTTCTAAACCTTGTAACATAATAATTTTCCGAGAAATTTGATTTTTCTGAAAAAATCTCTTTGTTTTCAACTGTAAAGTTTGCTCGGAAAATATTATTGGAAAAGATTTTCCTGGGGCTCATTTTTTTCGTTTTTAGGTCTACTTTCACATGAAATAAAAAAAAATACACCTCTCATTTAAAAATGTGCTCAAAAATGAAAAAAAAAGCAAAAAATAAATTTTGCAACGGTTAAATCTGCAATAATTGTTAAATTTTTGTTATAAAATATTAAAAAATGCAAAAGCCGACTCTTGCATTACATTCTACGGGAAAAATTACAAAAGAAAATGTATTTCATTATTTAGTCGGATTTTTAGTTCATTTGCAATATTATTATAAACACTCAGGTCTATTAATGAAGTTAATAATCCGAGCGGGGATTTCATGGTTTTTACTATTGTTGTATGCTGATTTGTTTATATTATAAGGTTTTTCATGAGATAAATCGATTTGTTGATAATTATAAGGCCCAAATACCCTTCCATCAGAAGCCTATAGCCCAATTTTCATCAAAATTTCAATTTTCTTTGACTTTTTGGAATAATTTGTTTATTTTTAATATAATAATCGTTCGGTTTTAAGTAATTCATAATTGTTATTAAAAATATATTAAAAAGACAATATTTTGTTTGTTACGAATGATAGTACCTATATTTTGTATACTGAAATGTTGCAAGGTCAAACAGAAAACAAAAGGCCTAGGCCCCTAGGCTAGTTAGAGTTGTGTCTACACTTAGTCACTTATGAAAGGTGGCTATAGGGCTCTAATGGAAGGGTATTTGGGCCTTGTAATATCAACAAATCGAGTTATCTCATGAAAAACCTTATAATATAAACAAATCAGCATACAACAATAGTAAACACCATGAAATTCCCGCTCGGATTATTAACTTCATTAATAGACCTGTGTGTTTATAATAATATTGCACATGAACTAAAAATCCGACTAAATAATGAAATACATTTTCTTTTGTAATTTTTCCCGTAAAATGTAATGCAAGAGTCGGCTTTTGCACTTTTTAATATTTTATAACAAAAATTTAACAATTATTGCAGATTTAGCCGTTGCAAAATTTATTTTTTGCTTTTTTTTCATTTTTGAGCACATTTTTAAATGAGAGGTGTATTTTTTTTTATTTCATGTGAAAGTAGACGTAAAAACGAAAAAAATGAGCCCCAGGAAAATCTTTTCCAATAATATTTTCCGAGCAAACTTTACAGTTGAAAACAAAGAGATTTTCTTTCAATGGAGAGACTGTTGTAGAATGAAAAAAGAAATAGAAATTACCATTTAAAATTACACAGTTTTTGGTATGATTATTTCGTGCCTTGAAGGTGCCCGCCACTGTTTTAAGCGGACCGATCACTCGTTCATAATGCATTCAGTGCTTACTTGGTTACAACGACGGACTTCATCCAATAATGCTTTATAATTCTATGAACTTTACCTCGGGGAATTTTTGGCCTATTAAATGGAAATTAGATAGAACTGAACTGCTCAGAAATAGGGTGAGAAAACCGAATAATGAATTGTTTATCATTCCATGTCGACGAAAGCGTTTCAATAATTAATTACCTCAAAATTTGGTTCACTTAATCAAATTATAAGTAAACCGAACACATTTTAAGAAATTGCGCATGTATTTATTTAATAATGTACCCCAAAACGTACTTTTACGTGCTTGATTTCAATCCGGAAAATATAATTTTACCGCAAAGTAGTACGTAATATTTCATTACATGCTAATAGCCTGTAATGAAATTTGACAAGCTTCTACGTATTGAAAAATAATAAAAACTCACTTAGGTTTCAAACGTATAAATATGCACTTGAAATTGTACTATCGCCTTCAGAATAGCATATACATTTTCAAACTCAAATCGCTTGCATTGAATTAATTTTAAGGATGGACTATTTATTGTGTATAACCCATCACGATTTAAGTAATAATAAATTTGTAATCAGTTTCCCATTCCACAATCTCGAAAGAGATTTAACACAAAAAATTACTGAGCATGCCCTCAGACAGAATACCTATCTGCTACGATCTTACGAAACCATATACGGTTCATAATCTGGATAGGGACGAGGCTCTACCAAGATTAGGAAACAACATGAATCCGTCTGGTACACAGACAGATCCAAAACAAGCATCAGCACTGGGATTGGGATTGGGATCTACAATGAAAATACAGGGAACCCGTATAGTTTCAACCTGGGGTCAGTAGATACTATCCTGCAAGCTGAAGTGGTTGCCAACAATACATGCTCGGAAATCATCCTGAACGATACAGTCCCTAACAGGACTGTCAGGATCAGAAGTGATAGCCAAGCGGCTCTCAAAGCAATAGAGAGCGTATACACTGCGTCACAAACAGTGAAGCACTCCCAAGGAGCTGTGGCTGTTATCCTTGAATGGGTACCAGGACACACAGGGATCCTTGGAAACGAAAAAGCTGACCTCCTAGCCAGGGAAGGAACCCTGATCGGACCTCTCCCCACATGCGGGGTCTCATACCGATATGTATAATAGAGGGAATAATAGAAGAACAGTTAAGGGAACAACAGAAGAAACTCTGGATGGAACTGCCTACACTCAGGCAATCCAGTTTATTCATAACAGGTCCATCTAGGAAGAAAACTACAAAACTACTCAGTCTAAGTAGAACCCAACTAAGAAAGGCAGTGGGACTGCTTCCAGGACACTGCCATCTCCGAAAACACATGAACATAATGGGACTTGCAGAAAATGTGGTGAGGAAGATGAAACTCCTCTTCACGTAATATGTCACTGTCCAAGCCTTAAATGGATTAGACAGAGACACTTTGGCATTCAGTTTCCTGAACCAGAGAAAATTATGAAAGCGAATATCAGGGACATTCTAGAATATATGAAGGAAGCGAACCTTGTATGATCACTTCAGGGGGGTACAATGAGCCTAGAGCTCCATTACATGCATAAGACGCACCCCAGAAGAATAGAAGATAGAAGAAAAGGGACTGCCGCCCGTCTTGAAGTATGCTAGGATCCGATCGAACATGAGTTTCATCCATCTCAGCCCGAAAAAAAATATTTCGCTTGGAAAATCTGCCAGAAACAGTTGGAAAAATGACAGCAAAGTATATTAGCTTATTTTCAACTTTTGCAGTAACCACTTTTCTTAAAAATGTAATGATCTTCAAACAACAACGTTTTGAAGCCAAGGTGCACATTTTGTATAATAAAAATGAATTCATAAATATACACTGTTGATTTTAGCAGATTCTGTATAAATTTTTTGAACTTTAATAACAATCTTATCACGATTTGATGCAGGTTTACAAAAAATTTTTCATGATAGTTTCTGGTAGTTTTTCCTGTACATACAATAATCTAAAATGAAAATGGAAAATGGACATGTGCTTAAAGTTTCACCACTTTTGATAAGCAGCAATAGTAGGTTTTAATCTCAAACATTATGAGACTTTTTAAATAACGCGTGGGTTGGCTTTCTCTCGCAATAGTGTTGACGTACAAGTAAATAAGTGTAAAAACAAATCAATTTAGCAATAGCCGTTGACTTATGAACACAAAATTCTTGGTTGCACCTAATAAAAGCCAATAATAACAATAATCAATAAGGATTTATATGCAATTTATAACTGTTTGAATCAAAAAACGATTAAGAGATATGATGGATGGATTGACGGGCAGGCAATAAGAGCGAAAAACCAACTTGATCACAGTAATTTAACCATCACCTCAGATGTCTGTCCAGATCCATGTTATTTATTAGCTTTCCTTTTAGATATTACCATTATATATGTTTGTGGTGAGATAGAAATTATAAATTCGTAATTCCAAATAAATAATATTAAAGTTCTTAAATGGACATATTTGTATAATGCAATAATTATTTTCTACTAATAACATGGATAACAACTAGTGTGAAAAGGATCACTAGATATAAATATTTTTTCAGCAAAATGTAACTTCAGTATGTTAATCTGACGATGCTAGTTTTTAGCGAAACAGCTGTAATTGTGATTTTAAACCTAATTTTTTCAATTAAACTTGGAATTTGAGTTAATACGAAGAGTTTTTTATTATTCTTAGCATTTTTCAACTACTTCTGATACATATTGTAGTACATTCTTCCCTGATTATATAAAACTGCCTATTATATAAAACTGCCTCATTTAGATTTTAAAATGCTGACAAACTATTAAAAAGACATTTTTATTCAATTGCTAAATACCAAAAATCCTTTTAAAATTAACATTTTTAAATTTCGCGCGTAATTCGACGAAAATTATGCACTCTGTAGTCCTGACGTCAGTCAGCTGTGTAAACAAATGCGGTCAAAAATGATTTTTTCTCAAAAATGGGCTATTGTTCCACTTGTCGTTGGTATGCTTTTCTGGAATACAAGAACATTAGTGTAAAAAACCGCATTCGATTTCCAAGTGATTTGAGTTTGAGAAAAACTTGGTTCAAAGTTGCAAAAAGAGCTATTACAAAATAAAACATGTTTGTACTTTTGTGAAGATCATTTTGATGTAAGTACCTATATACATTACCCATCTAAAATATATAACCATAATAATAACCACCATGAAAAAGCATACATTTTTTGAATAAAGATCATATTCAAAGATCAAATATTTTTCGGCTGTCAAATTTCCATCTACAAAAATAGGACCAATAATATGATCACCTATGATACTTGCCCAAACGTTCAACTTCTGAGGATACTGAATTTGTGTCTCACTCATCCAATGAGGATTCTCCTCTGACCAATATCTACAGTTTTGTCTGTTTACTTCCCCGTTCAATGTGAATGTTGATTCATCGGAAAAAAGAATTGTACCAACAGCTATTTCATTTCTTCTTGCACAAAAGTCAATTTATATGGATGAAGTGCGCACTTCAACGAAGTTCGGTTTTCTCTTTAATGGTTTGACATGTCCAAGTTCTCTAAATTGTGCTTGAATTTTAGACATAGTACCTTGTGAAATATTAGTCAACTGAGGGTACCTTTGATTAAATAAGTTTGCCACTTCAACTTGACTTCTGCAATTATCGCCGTAACCAATCATCATTAAAATTTCAATCCCGCGAATCTCAGTTAAATATTTCATTATTACTTCGCAAGATATTAAGAATTCACAACTACGATATTTAAATGTCAACAATTACAAAATTTGAAGATTGGATCGAGAGCCTGAGCTAAAGCTTCGCTGCAGAGCAATGAAGGTATATTTATTGGGTAAGAGAATTTGGCCTTTACACATCACAGAAAGTCTTATTTTTATTACATTCAAATGTTCCAAGTTTTCCATTTCTCCACAGTAATCGTATAAGTCAGTTTCCTTGACCTTTATCCTATTCAAATGTGGTCCACAGCTGGCGTGCCCTAATCAATCCTGAATCCTGAATCAATTTAAAATATGGGAAACAGATTGGAAAGATTTTAGCACAAGTCATATTGCACAATCCAAATCTACCCAAAACAACTTGGTACAAACATCTAAACATGCCCAGGAGATATATTACTAAGGTAATAAGAAATTAAATATTGCAATGACTATAAGTATGGCATAAAAATGTACTTACAGGAAACAGTTTAATGGTAAATTAAATTATGTAATATTATAAGAAAGTTGTTTATATTTTTGAAAATAAATTAAAAACCAAGTTACACATTTATAGAAACATAAATTAAATTACTGGTCAAAGTGTGACATCAAATTACACCGTTTTATTATTATTGAGATCTAAAGATTAAAAGCTTTACTTATACCAGTGAATGTCCACATTTTTGTCAGTTTTTCTATTGCTGATCTAGCCATCATTTATCGTCATCTGATTTCATCTTCACATCCGCCCTTATTTGGTATAATCAATCCTATATAGGTGATTTAATTTGCTATTTATTCAGTATCCTACTATGATTTTGACTTCTGATTGTGTTATAGGGTTTTTTAATAGTTGTGCTTCATCCAGTAGTAGTAAGAAGTAATTGAATTAACTATTAATACGATGAATTCAGGGAAAAGTGGCGAAAAAAATCAATTTGTTTACGAGAACAAACCCTTATATAGTTTATTTAACAATGTTTTTCTATATTGTACCCCTTCTTATAAAGCTTACATCGACAAAAATTTTTACAATTTAACGGATTTTACGTCAATCAACCTTACAATCGATCAAAACACTTATATCCTTCTCTTTCAAAACTAAAATGCACAAAATTGTCAAACCTTTCTCATTATAAACTATCGATTACTCCCTTATGTAATCAATCACTGGTAACAATAAGGCGACAACGGCAAGTGGTAGTTTCCCCTTGACTTTTAACTGTTCGTGCACCCCTTTTAGAGAAAATTTTAAAGTGTACACGTGACTACATTCAAGATGAATCTGACACAGACTCTCGCTGTCAGATACAAAAATATCTAGAATAAATGCATTAATGTTAGGGTATGAACACGAAAAATGTTTACTGTACTAACCGTAGCAATAAAGATCCTACATTCAAAATTTGGGAGCACATAAAAGAATTAGTTTTTTCTTAGAGGGGAAAAAAGATGCAGCATATCATTCAGAGAGAAAAGTGGGAAATATAAGGAAAGAAATGTGGAAAACTTACATAGTAATAGTGATACTAGAAGCAAATCTTCCTATAGTAGAGTATTAGTTTAAAAATATATTTTTGTTCTTGCCAAATTTCAATTTGAACACATTAAATACACTGTACGTCATAGAAAACGGACAACCCCAAAAATTGCCGATATTTTTAAAACTTTCAATATATTTTTCAATATTGTCTCATTTAGTCTATCGAGTAACTCTTGGTATGTAATTCCGTCGTTATTAAAAAAAAATTAAAAGTAAAATAAAAATATGCTACAAATTAAAAAGTAAGAATTAAATATACACTGAGAAAAATGGATTGAAGTCGACGTAATAAAATATTATGCAAACACTGTGAAATACTCTGCTTACAACTAATAAAATAGTGCGCATTACTCTAAATAGTGACAGGAATGTATATTTATTCTGCAGGGCATTAAACTTCATTGTGCAAGAAACCTCATCAAAACTTTATGTTCAAATGTCGTATCTTTTATCGTGCAAGAACTATTATGCATAGTAAAATTATGGATTTAACATCATAATTTACAGTGATCAAAGCACAATAAATTATGACGTCTTAAATTCACCATATAATATAGTTTTTGCATAGAAAATTACGGTGCAAAGAGTTGCACCATAAAATTCGATGCAATGCATGTATATATTTAAAACTACGCAGAAAATTTTATAGTGACATTCCCGATTATTTGCATAATAAGTACATTAATCCTGAGGAACAATAAAATTTAGTGCGTATGCACGTTGAAGAATCGTGCCAGGTGGAAAAAATTATTGCTTAGCACAAAAATGTTTGAAAATTCACTAAAATGTATTGTGCGTATGCACTAAACATTACGTGCATTTTGAGAATTCATAAAAAAAATATGGTGCGTATGCATAGAAACATTACATCTGTCCCCGCGCGCGCCGACATCGACACCACCGCGCCGCCGGATCCAACCAAACACCACACACCATTCTGTGCTGTGACCTCCGCGCGTGAGTGTCGTTCAATACTTCTATATTAAATTTTGCTGTGTTGTGTTGTGTGAAATGGACGAGTTACTGAGAAAGTTATATTTAATTAAGTTTATGTTTAATCTAGATTAAGATTAACTTTCTTATGGAAAATAAATGTTTGTATGATTTTAAGATTTTTTAAATTACCTACATAGTACATATATACCTGCTCTAGACTCTGTGTGATTAGATTATTACTATGTGAATTTCAGCACTTTTTTCTGCACTGTACTGTGACATGTGTGGATATTTTTTAGGATTAGCAACAAATATTTGCACGGTGTTTCTAAACGGTGAAATTATATTCATAATCAGATTAGTCTTTGGACAGGTAGGTATCTTCAGTCAAAATTGATAGTCCAAACAAAAAAAAATTTACACAAAAAATCGGGCGTTTTTTTGACTCTCCTTAAACAAATCGTTCACTACGAGTATTTTTCGGTGAAGTCAAAAAAACTACCAAATTTTTTTGTTTTACCTATCTTTTCTGACTGACACAGAATACCTCTCCGAACACTTTATTTGATTATACAGAGTGTAATGTAAGGGAAAGCTTTTCGAATTTTTAACAATGTCTTTAGTAGGCCATCATCCCAAACAACGTACAGCAAGAATTTTTTGTCGAAAACGAAAAAAAAAAAATCGACTCTCCATACAAATAAAACAAATCAGTTTGTATGAAGAGCCAAAAGTTTTTTTTTGTTTCCCACAAAAAAATCAGGACGATGATCTGAAGACATTGTTAAAGTTTTCGGAAAGTTGTCTCTTACACCCTTTATTATTTATTTAATCGTCCGAAAATACCGTGTAGAGATTAAGTGCTGATCCTGAAAAATATCAATCCCGTCACGATATTAAATAGTGCGGAAAAAAATACTAGGGCACGTAAAAGGATCATGCCCAGCTAAAAAAGCACTATGAAATTTAGTGCAGTCGCATATAAAGATATGCTTCCAGCAGCAAATAATATCATGCGCAGGCACGATATATTATAGGGTACGACCTGGTACGCATCAAAAAGTAAAATGCAAAGGCACATAATAGGATTATGAATGCATTATAATATAAAATGCTGTCAATTACGTATTTTAAACAGTGCACTTTATATTTTCGTTCATTAGAGTTATACAATATGATGTCTTGACCTATATCTTATAGTGCGAGCAGCAAATAAGTTTGTGACGTCGCTAATTGGCGGAGGAACCATAATTTTATGTGCACCACGGCAGAATAACTTTATGTGTAGGCACGATTGTTGAAAAAAGTGTGCATGCACAATAGTTTATAGTGCCTCATTTTTCTCAGTGTAAATTAATGCAAAAAGCATTTACTCCTTTAACTCCGATAGGAATTACAATGGGTTCTACCAGTTCTTCAATATTGATATCAACACTCCACAATCGTTCTTCTTCCTTCTTCACACGGTTTATGGCATTGGTCCAATTTTCCCGTGTTACGTTTCCAAAAGAATTTATCAAAAGTTGGATAACTGCCGGAAAACAAAATTTCCAAATACCGATATAAATGAGTACCTGCGCTACTGGTCTTCTTTACAACATTTAATAAAATCGAAATAGGTAGTTTTGTTTAAAATTTCACTAGATTTTTTTTTCAACAATTACACAGTTGGTTTAAAAACTTTTGGTTTTCAATGGGCCATTAAAATGTCCCGAGAGGTTGTTAATGACTATTAAAACTTTATGGCTACATCTGAAAAATGAATTAGTTCCGTAATTACACACACGTAAAATTAAACACTAATGAAAAATCAATAGAACCAAATGACCGTATAATTAATGAATGAAACGTGAAAAAAATTCACCACGGATCAAAACATATAATTTTCCAATAAATGACACGATGTATCCCAGAGCATAGGAACTTACTAACATCGTATCTATAATCTTTAACTCTCTTAAAGTAATAACAGAAGTCGTGAAGATAGGTTCGCATGGAGTAGAAAAATTAGATAACATCGTTATATCGTTAATCTGTTTTCAGCGGCGTCGATAATTTGATATTTATACTCATTAAAATATTAATATACAATATAATACAAGAAGAATACAAGAAATATATTCATATATCACTCCAAAAATTAACCTAACCTATTATTGTTGTCCACTTATTCGCCTACTCAATATCAGCAACACTTCTTTGACCCGAAACCCTTTTGTTTTCCGCCAGATTTTTCAGACGTGATGACTGTTCCATACTACCTTTGAGAGAAGTCATAGCCTGTTATCGTTATCAGTGCTATCTTTCTGTCTAAATTCATGTAGATAGATTGATCACACAGGCTTCTATCTACACTTCAGCGCACTTAACCACTAACTTCCACCTGAAATACCGTGGCTATATTCTTCAAGCTTATTCTAAATTTCACTCTAGGTTTAACCTCAAATATTCCTGCTTCAGTTCCCGTTGGCCGTTTAAAACTATTAGTAAACCAGATGATCAACCTTTTCATATACTGAAGTTTACCTTTTTCCAATTCACTTCTGTTAGGAATATCTATAGCTCATTTGCTTTTTCAATAATCAGTGACTTTGGACATCATTCATTCTTGTACCTACTGGAAATATAATAACCTAACCTAACCACAGCATATCACTCTGTAGGCTGCAATGCTTACTTCAACTTTAATAAAGATGTCTAGCGGAGGATGGTTTAGCCCTACTATCATAGATGCAGATGCTAACCCTTTCATGACTCATGTTATTCCCAAGCATTCCTCTCAATGGGTCTTTTGTAGGGTTTTCACAGCCGTTTTGTACGCCATCATTGGTCTTACTCCTACGATGTAAAGCTGGCTGATCATTAGGAATTAGATTTATGGACAATCAAAGAAGATAATGAAGAGAAAATGAGAGAAATGTACAGGAAAGCAAATATATTTAGTTCAGAATAATAAAAAACTCTTCGTTTTTAACGTAACTTTCAAGTTTAATTGAAAACATTTTTGGTTTAAAATCACAATGACGGCCGTTTCGCTAAGTTAGCGAAAGTTAGTTACAAGGTGACACGTTCCACTTTGGGACAGTAATCACCCTTATTGGGATCTTCGACTCATACTTTTTGAGTGATGGGTCACTCCACGCAATATCCCATGGCTCTCTATACAGTTTTAATGGTTTTGCGTTTTCTACTACTCTCCATTCATTTCTCTCCTGGAATTTTTCGTTGCATCCTTTTCTTTCATGATCCTCAAATCCCTCTCTTCTTGGTCTTTCCATCTTTCATCTATCTACATCTGGCTTTCATTATTGACAATTTTAATATAAATGTTGTTTTCTGCTCTTCCACTTTTTGTGCCTTTTTGTTGAATGGTCTTGTTATTTGGCAATACTTTATTTTGATAGTTATGACGTTGGAATACCATCAGATGGCAACTAATTTTCCCTTGTAAAGTGTGGTTAAAGATAAACCGTTGGCTTTTGTTACCATAAATCTATCAGAGCTTTAACCCCCATTGTGTAAGGTCCGGCCTTTCAACCTTTTAATTTGTCCAAACCACCTTAGCCTGGATGCTTTAATTATTATTACCCGTATTTTTATTCTTTAGAATATCGTCTATTTCAAAATTTCAAAAATTCATTCATCAGTATTCTTTGTCTTCTCTTAAAATATAACTAATGATTTTTGAATTTGTTTTAAACTAGTTTAGATTGATTTGGCATTCTTCACTTTTCCATGTATCTTTTTTATGATTTTTCTGTCGAATATTTTCAGTTTTTCTTCTTCATTTATTAAGGTTAACAACTTGTCTAATTGCCGCATTATATACTTTCAATTTTGTGTATTGTGTGTCTTTTTATTACTTTACTCTACATTTTGGACCTAAATCCATAGTTAACTCGATATCCCACTTGTGTTCTTCCGCAAATCCTATATATTACATCTCTCACATATTATAAGTTTTTATTATATAACATATTAGTTTATTACAACGCTCTGCAGTTTTAGTTTCATTTGCATTGCATTTGCATTTCAGAAAAAAATCAGCCTGTTTATACTACAACTACTGCACTGTTTCATCTACTTCTGGATCATTAATCTGTAAGCAATTTAACGGCGATTCGAGTGCAATTAATTGCTTTTGAACTGTGTGGTCAGTATAGATAACCTTTCTCTATGAATTACATTAACCGCTATATCAAACGAGTGTGTCTTAAACAAAAAAATACAGGCGCACCCACCTTGATCGAGGTCAAACTACTGGAGTTTTTCTTTTCTCTTTAGTCAACATTTTTAAGCAGTTGTGGTGGAAAGGAAGTTGAAGAAAAAGTCGAGAAACCTTCATTAAAGCAACTAATAAGTTTGCGTGTTTTTAAGTTATTACTAGGTTAACGTATAAATAGAACAAACATGGGGACCAATCTCCTTAAACAATTGTTAAATTTAATCAAAATGTTAAATCACACTTATCATACACCTTGTCCCAGTATAAATATGGGTGCAAATATTTGTCTGCAAATTCATGTCAGTTAACCAGCATGTTTTTATGAAAGGCTGTTCTTCCAGTGTCTATTATTTTTGAATTGCGGTTTTTTTTGCATACCATATCCTCAGGTTCTTGAGCCATGATATTTTGTCTTGCTTCGATCAATGTCAATGATTTCATGCCATAGTACAATAATATGGAGAACAGAAAGCATCGTAGGAGTTTGGGGTTGTGTCTTTTGAAGAGCTTAAACATTCTAATAAAAGCATCTCTTGCTTTTTCTATTCTGCATCTGATTTTTAATGAGTGGTCCCAATAACAGATATATACCTTGTCCTGTATAAATATAGGTGGACGTCACAGCTGTTGCCAAGCAATTAAAATAGTATTAGAATCTAGTAAATATCAAACGGAGTTTCTCTAATAATCTTCTTTTTATTTGAGTAAAAAATTAAGCTAGGTTAGTTATACAGATAATTAGAAAAAAAGGTTTATGTGTGATATCCCACACAAAACTTATTTTGGGTGCAAACATGCTTCCTCTAGTGTCTTGGAAGAATGTTCACCTTCTCAAAAGGAGTGTTTATCCTCTCGATTTATCCTATCAGCGTGAAAGGAGTTGACCTTCCATGTTTTTTTCCACCACCAGAAGATCCAGTCAAAAATAATTTATTTGGAAACTTTGTTGAAGTAGATGAGCACAAAACATGAGCTAGCATGATTTCTTTTCCGAGTTTTAGGGGTATTATTGTGATCATCTGATTTTGATGGATAGTTTGTTTTAAATTATTAGAAGACAACAAGAAGAAAGTCCAGGAAATTGGCAATTTATGACAGCCAACGACGGTAAGGACGGCCAGTAACGACAGTAAACACGTCATCGGAACTATAGGTTCTTTTGGACAGTTTGGCAGTTGTGTCCATCTTAAATTAGTGAGGAGCAAATGCAAGACCAAGACCAAGACCGGGTTAGTCTTGGTCTTGGTCTTGGTCTTGCAGTCAAATAAGCAATCTTAGTCTTGGTCTTGTTCTTGCAGGGTCCAGTCTTGGTCTTGGTCTTACACCAAGACCCTTGCAAGTCTTGCACTTTTTTTTAGATTTACTGGGGTCCATTTTTACAAAAAAAAGGAGAAATAGTTTTTAAAATCATTACAAGTAAAGAAAGATTAAATGAAAGGGATAATATTTTTCATTATGAAATTTTTTTTAAAGTTTTTTTATATTACATTGCAGCGATAAATCAAGTATGAAATAGGTATTATCCTAACAAGTGCGGAAAAGTTAATTTCCGCAAGAGTTAGGATCAATATTTTTTTACCTCGAAAATTATTTAGATTCTTGAAAAGATGCCGCGATTGTGACAATTAAATCTTTCATAGTTTCAATAAATACACGACTGTAGCTATAGCAACTAAGTACAGCCGATCAACTTCTGTTTGTTATAGTACCAGCAGTAATTATAACCCTCAAAACCCAGCTTCTTCTTCGTCTTCGTCAAGGACTCCTCTACCTGCGTTCTCACCGGAGTACAGTACGACAAATGCCTCTTTCTCCAAATAATTCATAACATTGTCCAAGTTTTTTAATATTTAAACATTAATAAAGCTTATCCATGAACTAACCTTAGAAATAAACATAGTTTTTGTTCAGGAGTTCAGGATTTTTATTTCTATTGCATGGTTTTGAAACAATGTCATCTTTTATGTGATTTAAAACATAATCAAACAATACTGGTGTCAAACGAAATTATTGTCTAAATTTTTCATCATTTGTTTGAAGGTGACGACATATTAAGATTTCATAGATGCCTTCAGTTTTCCGTTTCTTAGAAATCTTACTTTCTTCCGACCTTTTCGTTTCTTCTTCAGATGAAGACTTTTCTTCCAAAAATATCATCATTGCCAAGTCCAAATCATCCGTTTTTTACTTTTAATACAGAAACACTCTAATTATTGTCAAATAATGAAACTAAACACAAGATATAAAACAAACTATAAACACACAAAACGAAAGCAAATACAAAAATTGATTGAAAGTCTTGGGATTGAAAGTCTTGGTCTTGCATAAGTCTTGCACTGCTCGGTCTTGGTCTTGATCTTGCAGCCTGAAGTTGGTCTTGGTCTTGGTCTTGCATTTTCTGCAAGACCAAGACCAAGACTAGTCTCGCTCATCACTAATGTAAATAAAATTCTGTGACATTATCTTTAGGTTTTTGTTTTTTCCCCTCGGCCACATATGAAATATCGATGATTTACTTTGTTTAAATCTAACTTAATTTTATCGAAAAGTAAAAATAACGACTTGAACCAATTAGTGTAATAAATACTAATAATTATACTGACGATATAATAAAAAATGTACTCGCTGACAAGACATTTATGGACATTGTCATATATTTTAAGAATTTGTTCCTAATTATCTGAAACAGTAGTCTTAAAAATGAAACTGTGAAGTGACACCCAGGTGTGCACTACGGCCACGCCCTCTGGTGTCCATAGCAACGTGCATGCGAGGGTGTCGCTCCACTGCCTGGAAATCTTCCGCCCGTTAGAACCGCCACTTTTACCGTCAACTTCATTAATTTTGACAAATGGGTGTCACAGTCAACCCATTGTCGTACAAGACATTGCTTATATATAGTTTAGTTTTAGTCTACAATATTATTAATTATACAGTGTGGAAACCATTCATGGAATAAAATTATTTGTAGGGTTAGTTTAGAAGATTTTAAAAAATACTGGGACCCGTCAACGTTGAAATTCAAATGTAGTTTCCTCACTGTATAAATATAACTATAATTAACACGAATTTTAAGATACGAAAACTTTATGAAACAATAAAAAGGTAGAGATTTAGTGTTAAATAGAAAATTGTAAGTAAGATTGTAAAAAAATAAACAGATAATAATGTAATTATTATTATAATATGTTGATGTTTTTAACTACAGAAACGAAACAAATGGCTGAAAATAGTTGTAATAAATTTAAATTTAAAATCCTTTTTGATAGTCCTGCAACAGCACTGCTGTCAGATCATACCACGTGTATTTTTGGATGCGTCGAAAGTTGAGGTCACGTGACGAACGGTAGTTAAAGTCTAGTAAATTTGACTCGTGTGATTTAATTAGTATTGATAGATATATGAATGGATTATGACTTCCTAGCATGTGACTTATGGGCATGGATCATCGGAAATTAGAATTGATGTTTAGCTAGGGGACAAAAATGTTTTTTTCTTTTTCATTTATTACTTCAATCAGAGCTTATATTGAAAAATTTAAACTGCTTGAAGATGAAATGTAAACTACTATAGTGTATTTGAAAATCAAGAAAGAGTAAATTCCCAGAAATGTTTTGCAGTTATCAGTGTTAAAGGCAGTAAACCATAGACGTGCGTTTTCAAAATTAAATTAATATGTAAATAGAAATATTTAATTTGTTTTAGTTATTTATACCTAGATTACCAATTTTAGATAGATAAACATAATTCGTAAGTAGTAATTTAATTTGGGTAAAATGAAGAAAAAGTCAATATTATTTTAGGCATTTTGTTTTAGGCATATGTTTATTTACAAAATATGTATATAATATGTACAGATAATTACAATTACTTATAAATTATTATGAGAAGCTAAAAAAACAATTAAGTAGGTATATGAGGAAAAAAAACCAACCGCAAGGATAAAATTTGACGAGCAACATGCAAAAAATACGACAATATTAAATCTTAAAAAATAAAAATTTAAAAATAAAATTAAAGTACATAAAATAATAATTTTAAAGTTATGGTTCCTCGCACTCTGTGTCAGAAGATTCACCATCTGATTCTAGAGAAATTACAATGGGCTCTATAGTAATATCAATTATGTTATCTAGCTCCCACATTTTTTTTTCCATTTCTGTAACGTGTCTAATACATTTTTGCCAATTTTCACCCATATCAATTCTATCGGATTCAGCTCACAATGGTAGGGTGGTAAACGAAGGATTTCAATTTCTCGTTTTTTGGCTATCTCCTGAATATTATATTTTTTATAATTTTGCTTATGTTTTTTAGCAATAGTTAACAATTCTGCCCTCAGCATTGTATTGTCAAAGGCTAAATTTTTAGAAGATAACCATTTTGCAATTTCATCCTTTTTCCATTTAGTGGTTGTTAAAGGTTCAAGTAATCTGGATTGGTAACTTGCATTGTCCATTACAATAACCGATCCTTTTGGTATGAATTCAATCATCTGTTCAAAATATTCCTCAAACACGTCTCCATTTCTTCGTGATAATAAACGGTTTTTTTTTATTCAAATAAGAGTAAACCATTCTCAAGAAAACCGTTTGTACTGCCTATATGAGAAATAATTAATCTTTTACCTTTTCCTATAGGTTCCTTAAAACCAGTAATATATCCTTATAGAAAAGCTTGATGGGATGATTTTATATTTTTGTCTTTCCAAACTCTTCCTACACAATGTCCTTCATTAACCCATATATGTTTTTATTTTGAGCTTTAACTTGTTGTATTCTTCTGAGGTACTGTCTTCTTCAACATACAATTTCTTCAGAATCAATTAGCATTGAGTGTCTGCCCATTTTTTCAAATTTAAAGTTTAACGCATGTAACGTTTTCCATAGTTTATCCCGGCTTATTGTGGGTAAATCAACATCATTCGTAATGGCTTGCAAAACTTTATCTAAAGTTGGTATTTGCTTGTTTATAAAAAATGAGTGAACAAGCTTACGAATAGCATTTTTAAAAAACTCGTCCATGTTGACTTTTAATAGTTTTTGTCTGGTTTCGGCTTTGGTGAGGTTACTCCACCTGATTTTTCCTCCTTTAGAACTCTATATATTGTAGATTTTCCATATCCCATTGCCTTAGATGTTGTTTCAACTACACTGTCAATAGTGTTTGAGGGATTTTGATGTTTAAAATAGTGGTACACATTAAATTGATTGTACTAACCCTTACTTTTTGGAAGTCCATCTTACACATTCACTACAGCACTCTATTCATTGAGTGATAAATGGTCTAGTTTTAATTTTTTTACTGGCGTATACTCACAAACTGCTGCCATTTTTAGTCACTATTATTTGTCACGTTTATCGAAAAACAAATAACTGCATTTCTAGAAATTTAAGCCCTATTTAAGTTAAAATATCTGTCATTAGAAGCTGTTGCCATTCGGAGGTTGTTAAATAACAATTATCCATTTCTAATCTGGTTACGCCTATGACGCACGTTAATCCTTATTATTGCTACTGTAGTAGCAATAAAAGATCATAAAATAATGTGATAGTCCAAGAAATTTAATAAATTTTGTATTGAAATTAACAAAAACAATTTGGAATGCATTACAAATATTGAAGTTTTACCGCACGTACTGTACTATAGTTTTGCATACCGAATTAGTTTTTATTCTGGGAATTTACTCTCTCTTGATTTTCAAATACAGTATAATATAACAAAATGGATGTTAGACTAAGATGAGAACATAAGTTATTAGCATCAAATTGGACAACACAACATTTGGAAAAAGTATTAAAATTAACGGAAAACATAGTTTAAAAATCACGATTATTTCAAGTAAATAAAAATTAATAGTCATAGTTAATAGCATAAAATAATGTAGGTAATAATTATTTATTGAAATTTTATAAAATTAACATTTAATAAATATTCAGAAAAACGGGTTTCTTATAACGGTTGAGATGTTGTAACTCAGCTATGTTTAGGATAATCTTTCTTGGGAATTTTCGTTATTGACAAATAACCAAACAGAAAACTAGAAGGTTTCGTTTGACCATCAATAATTATTAAAACTGTTTAAAACATTTCTTTAAAATAGTTATCACTCATATCACAAGAGTTTAAATTGTTTCCGGAAATTTTTTGAGAATTTTCTTGAAACAATTTTCTTAAAATATTCTTATAATCTTACGTGGTACTTAGTAAGAAAATGTAACACCTTAATTCGGAAAATAATTATTAATCCAATCTGAAATCTGTCACAAAGCCTCATTCAAAGACCAAGAGGAGTACATTCACAAGTTCACAGCACAAAAAGTTACCAGATTACTTTGTTAGACAGACATTTGTGACATTTGATTGACAAGCAATATTCCCTCTTTCTGCTAATCCTTATGCTAATTCTGAAGACAACATAATTTTAGCAAAAAATAAATATAAGGTAATTTTTATGATCTACCTAAATAGAATAGAAATCAGTGTTGCCATTTTCGAATAAATCCCTAAAAAATCACTAAAAACATACTGACGCTTTTTTTCATAATTTCCAATTATTCAAAGGTGCTTTACGCTTCGAAATACCCTGTACAATAAAAAAAATAGTGCATAATAGTTCGAATTAGAAGATATTGCATAAAAACAAATTTATAGGGACATTCATTTTTTTGGGGACTTCTGTCAGCTTTGGCGCTAAATTCAAATCTCAAGCAAGGGTACTCTGTGATATCAAAATCTGCATTGATTTGTCATTTTTATCTAATATTTTTTTTTGTATGTTCAGTACAGTGAAGGGGTTTCGGTGTTATTATAAACATTGTAAAAGTGACTCAAGGACCATTAAAAATAAAAAAAGTAAGGCATAGAGACATGTCCTTAAAATCCAATAAATGGCAATTAGTGACGCAATAAAATATGTATTATTTTGTCAAACATTTCAATTTTTAATATAGCTTATAAGATGCCCTTTTTATATTTTGTTCAAAAGAGTGTTTGGTAATACGATAAGGTCTATTCCAACCACGCAGAGAACTGTTCTAAAATAGTAATTTTTGTGCGCAGTGGTGTACTGAGTTGCGCAGTGTACTAATTTGGTCTCATGAGTGGTAATATTACCGTTCTAGAACGGTTCTTTGCTTGGTTGGAACCTTAGAACATAAAATAGTAAGGAAGGAGTTTATGTTATATCTACAATGTTAAAATCTGGCGACGGAAGTCGGCCATATTGGATAACCATTTATGACTCATAGTTTGTTGACAAGTTATAAAAATTTAGTTTTCTGTTAAAAATTTGGATTAATTATTTATTGGTAAGTAGCTATTATTATAATAAATATTCATTATATATACGTAAATTATATTTTTATGTTTAAATTAAATTAATAATTTGTATTGATCCCTAACCTATCTACTTAAAGTGACATAGGCGTATCAATAATGGAAAGAGGATATTTTATTTTAATTATCATTAATTTACAATTTTTTGGTTAATCTCATAACTGTATATGTCAATTATTTTTATGTCTATGGAGTATTCTAAAGCAACGTTGTACAATAAATGTATTTGTGTATTAATTAACACATTATTATATTCACAGTTTCCCACGGGATGAAAATATTAGACGGAAATCGTTAAATATTGTGGATAAAGATAACTGGAGTCCAGGCAAGAATAGCTTTTTAGGCTCACAACTTTTTTCAGAACAATCATTTGATAGAACTTTTTCAGTAATTTTTATACTAGTACCAAATGCTATACCTACAATTAAAATATCTAGAATGAAATATGTAAGTAATTATTACATCCACAAATTGCTTTAATAACATTGACCAAATCTATATTTTTTCTCAAATCTATTTACAGATATTTTACTTAAACATATATTTCACTAATGTATACCTTTTCTATGCAGGTAAGGACTAACGACCCTTATGCAGAAGAGATAATAACTACTAGCAGTGAAACTATTTCACCAGTTCTTGTTCCTGAAACTCTACCATCTACTTCTGAAAGTCCTCGTAGGAAACAACTTATAAAAAGCATCTGTGAAATATATTTAAAAACAAGAATTTATTTTATATGTAAAAGTAAAATAATTAATGTAGAGAAAATTAGACATGTTTACACAAAATTCAATTTAAGGGCCAATAGTGGTAGAATGAAAAATTTTAATAAAAATTTGTGTAGTATATAACTGGTTTTATTTCCTTAAATCCAGTACCCCCATTTTAGGCAATGTTATACTATTTTTTTCCTCTACTTTCCTCATTAAAATGGTTATTTTAATATATATAATTATTAGTGTTCATACTGAATAATAGATATGTTTCAATAAGGAAATTATCTTTCTATTAATAAAAATATAGGACGCCACTGTTAAAAAGTAACTTCCGGTAGCCATCTTGGATAACCATCCCGGTCAACTGTCCTTGAACGAGCAATACTTCCTTACTATTTTATGTTCTAAGGTTGGAACAAACCTATTATAAAAATGCAAAGTAAAGTTTCAATAAGAAATAAAATTTATTTAAGAAAAAAATTAACAATGAGTACGTCTACCTCTGACTCTAAGATCGGCACAATGACGAGGCATGCTTTCTACCAAATTTTAAATTACTTGTTGTGGTAACTGTTCATAAAACGCCAAAACAGCATCTGCCACTTGGTTCAACTTTTGGAAGAATTGATGATCCTTCAAACGTCTTTCCAGTTCATCCCAGAGATGCTCAATAGGATTTAGATCCGGGCCATATCTTGATATTAATATTTTGTGCTCCTGTAAGAAATTTTTCACGTGTGGCCTGGCATTGCCTTGTTGTAGAATGAAGTCATCGCCCATATTATGGGCAAATGGGATGACATGAGGTTCCAATATCTCCTCTATGCAACGGATAGCCGTTAAAGTCCCTTGCAGAAATACCACAAGCTCCGTGCGCCCTCTTTAAGTAATACCAGCCCATAGCACTAGGGATCCTCATCCAAACGGAACAACTTCTTGAACACAGTCATCCAAATATCTTTCACCGACACTTGGACACTGCACAGTGTAGATTATGTGTAGATTATGTAGATTATGTCACAAGTCGACAAGAATTGTCTTGGTCTCGAGACTAAAAGTCATCAGCGAGTCTTCCATGCCTGTCTCGAGACCCAATTGATCTCAAATGGACATCATCCTGAGACATATCTTGAGATTTTCTCTCGAGATTTTGTCTCAAGTGGACACTTAGCTAGCTATTACAGCATTATTCTCATTATTTAATAGCCACACCAATTTACTGTCTGTTCGGTGCAGTCTATTTTTACTTTATCCTAAAGTGTCACAATAGTTTAGTTAAACTGTCAAATTTTTCCAAATTCTGCTACGCGACATATACACTAAGATATAGTTTTCTATAATAAATAACAGATTTTTTCACAATGGACTAGTTTAGTTTTTTTTTATATTTGCATCATATAAAATAGGTTTTTAGTGGTTCAACTGTACAAATAAAATTTTTATAAAATTAATCCTCTAGCCATAATCGGCTTTTGAAATTTAAATTTAATGGTTACATACGTCATAAGTGGTAAGTGACGTGTTTCAATAAGATTGGTAGAAAATTTGCGATGTTGTCGATATGCTTTAATATTAACCGAGAAACTTATCTCTCTCTCTTATTTGTTGTCATTAAAAAGAGATAAACATATTGATATTTTTGTTCTCTGATTGACACTTTATCAAATAAGGAGTAAAACACCAAACAAAATATTCTGATATTCTGTCATTTTCGTTAGTTTAATTTGTTGTTTGGTTGTGTTTGGTTTATGAAAGGAATTACTTCTATACTATTTTTGGTTCGAAAATAAAAATCCCTAACACCTTCTCTTGGTGTTATAGCGGTTCCTTCAAAAATAACCAATAGAAGTAATTGTTCTCTCGGGAGCAACCCTTCTATCGGTACAGTGAGAGAACGAATTTCAAGAATACGGTTTTGGCATTTTCAATAGAACCACGCCGACTTTCTATTGGCTGTTCAATTCTATCACCGTCAAGAATATGGGTCTTGTTTGTTTATTATAGATAAACACGATTTTCTCTCCTGTCATATATCTTGTCAACTGGTACAATCAGTTAGTCACAGAACACGGTGTTTTGTGCCACCAGTTCTTTGAGAATACTTGAAACGAACGTAGCTAAACTGTGACAACGTTGATTTTTAAACACACTTCATTATTGGTTATTAGTTGGCGCTACGTTTAAAACTTACTTACTATTTATTGCTAAATTTTACGAAATGAGAAAAATTACTTGCAAAATGAATACCAATATAAGTAAGTAGGTATCTTATCCTAAATATATATTGCTATCATTTTGATTAATATGATCCTACTAAACTAGTACATTGATCTCAAATGGACATCATCCTGAGACATATCTTGAGATTTTCTCTCGAGATTTTGTCTCAAGTGGACACTTAGCCTAATAGCTATTACAGCATTATTCTTATTATTTAATAGCCACACCAATTTACTGTCTGTACGGTGCAGTCCATTTTTACTTTATCCTAAAGTGTAACAATAATTTAGTTAAACTGTCAAATTTTTCCAAATTCTGCTACTTGACATAGATATAGTTTTGTATAATAAATAACAGATTTTTTCACAATTGTCAAACAAGCTATAAAAATGTATTGGGATATACACTCGTCTAACCTTATTCAAGTCAAAAAAAAATATTTATTACTCTTGTAATATTTTTCAACGATGTTCAACATACAGACATAAATTCAAGTGAGCCGGTTTTTAATCAAGTCCATATATACGACCGAAGCAACGACTCTCACTTGTTTTTTTTTCGAACCTCGCTGGCCTCCCACACCGGTCAAGACCAATTAAAAAATAGCTGCACGCCGGCCAGGTCCGACCAGCTGCTTTTCCGACCAACCGGTCGCTTCCCAGCCAACTTTGATAAATCGTATACGGCTCAACGTATCTGGTGTCGCATATTTATTATTCCGATTATTTCTTTCTTTCGATGCTTTATCGTTTTCTTCGTCTTGGGTTGTACAATATGGCGCTGGTTTAACTTAATTAATTGATTTGTTCCATGTAAAATGTCCACGATTTGTTTGGCTAGCGTATTGTGATTTTTATATAAAAAAAAGTTTATTGTAGTAAACTTTACTTTGTGAAAGTCCATCTTAATAAGAACATTACAAATAGAACTTTTTAAAAACTTGCTTTTTTAAAATTCATGACAGCTGTTTCCGTAAAAACTAGCATCGTCAGATTGACATATTGAAATTACATTTTGTTTGTTTGTAGCTAGGTACCTGATATTGATTAGGTAGTATTAAAACTAGACCAAGTATGGAAGTAATAAGACATAAAAATATTTAATATCAGAAATAGGGTCACCCCGACTTTTGCCAAGGTTAATTTCTCTAAAGAAGTAACTCCAACCACAAAGTTAAAAGCCGAAATTAGTGTACTTAGAAGAGAAATCTGCTCACATTATGCTCGATTGGACCATATTAATTTAGAACTTAAGATTTTGTATGACAACTTATGTCAGACCGTCCCTTTTGATAGACTCCAAAGTTCATTAAATATTCATTACCATTATCTAAGCAGTGTAAAGTCTAATAAATTTAAAAGAGTTCAGAAGAAACTTAAAAACTTAATCTCTGCTAAGACTCCCAAACTAAATAACAATAAAATTGATCAGCTGAATACCTCTTCACAATTTGAATTTTACAGTCGTACCGTTAATTTATCTAATTGTATTTTTACTGACAATGAAATCAAATTCTTAAACAACGGTCTTAAATTTTCCACTTGTCCTGACTTGGATAGGAGGTGTTTGGAGGTTTTCTCTGTAGACGTGGATTCTGTTTTGGAAAGTTTACGGTTGGATTATAATTTGAAGGTATATATTAGAAACAGTTGTCTCTTTTCTATTAACAAGTATTTAATTAAATGTAAGAACAATCAAGATAAAGTTAAACAAGAATTTTTTAAGCAGAGAAGGTTAATTAGGGACATTTCTTTAAAAATTAAAACTTATAATTTAGTTATTACTAAGGCTGACAAAGGCAATTCTTTGATTATTATGAATAAAACAGATTATATTGAAAAAACTGAACATCTTCTCAAATCTGGTGAATTTGTTATTCTTAATAAAGGAGAAAATTCTATTAATAAATTAATTACAGAACTCAAAACCACTTTAAAAAATAATAAAACTTTATTTGATGAGCACAACATAAAAACCAATAATTTAACCCTACCTAATCCATATATTCCTAGATTATATGGCTTACCAAAAATTCACAAAGTTGACTCCCCAATGAGACCAGTTGTCAGTTTTTTCAATACTCCTATATCTCTGCTTGCAAAATTTATTAACAACTTGTTACTGAACCTTATTGATTACAAACCATCCTTCACTATTAAAAATTCTACTGATTTAGTAGAAAAAATATCTAACCAGCACTTTCCTCCTAATTTTATAATGTCATCATTTGATGTTAGTAATCTTTTTACAAGTGTACCCAGGGATGAGACAATACCCATCATCATTGACTTATTAAAGAAGAAATCGATTCTGGAACCTAAAATCACACAAATTATTAATCTTTTGAAACTTTGTCTAAAGCAAGACTGATTTGTTTTTGGATAATATAGAAAATAATCTTATTTTTGGTAATGGTACCTCTAATATTTTGTTTAGAAAAATATTCGGATGGTATAGGTTTGTAGATGATGTCCTTGCGTTCGTCAATGGTTCACTCTCTGATGTGGAAAATATATTGTCTCTTCTTAATGGCTTACATCCTAGATTAACCTTTACTGTTGAAACTGAAGTTAATAATAATATCAATTTCTTAGATCTTACAATAAATAGGTCAGACAACAAAGTTGAATTTTCCATTTATCGTAAACTTACTCAGACCGATCATTTGATTCCTTACTCTTCCAACCATCCTTACAGGCACAAAATGGCAGCTATTAATTGTTGTATTTACAGACTTTTAAAAATACCTATGTCTGATCTTAATTTTAACAGGGAAGTTAACATCTTGAAAACCTTAGCTATTAGCAATGGTTATTCTCCTCATATTATAGACAGCAGAATTAAGAAAATTAAATATAGAATTAGAAAACAATTAGCCTTTAATCAACAACTCTCTTCTCCTATTGATAAAATTTACAGATCTCTTCCTTATTTAGGTAAGATTTCTGATAACATATCTAAAATTCTTACTGCCAATGTTTCCAATTTAATAATTTCATTTAAGAGTCAAAATGACATTAAATCACTTTTCTCTAAAACCAAAGATGATATTCCCAAACTTTCTAAAAGTGGTGTCTACAAATTGCAATGCGAAGATTGTCCTGTTTGCTATGTTGGCAGAACAACCAGGGCTTTAAAAACTAGAATTAAAGAACATTTGGATAGACCTAATACATCTAGTTTTGGCCACCACATTTCTTTCAGGGGCCACAATTTCTCTCCTAATAAAAATAGCATTCTTCTTCATAGATTACCCAACAACAATTATAATAAAATAGACCTTTTGGAGGATTTGGAGATTTGCAGAGAAATGAATAAGAATCCCACTAATTGTGTTAACACTCAAGTACACTTTAATTGTAAATTTACACCCTCTTCTTATGTTGATTGATTTATCAGGCAGGTTTGATTGCTTAATGTGATATAAAGATTTTTGTTTTTGTTTTTGTTTATTTTTATTATATTTGTTTTCAATTTTATCTCATTTACATAGTTTAAGTGTAATTGTCCGAAAAATACTTATATAAATATGTTTGGTTTAAGGATTTGCTATCGATTGCTTGTTGGAAATTCTTTGAAAACAATTTAATATTTACGGTCATTATTTTGGACCAACCAACATATACATTTTTTAACTTAAATGTAATCATTAACATTTCTTTATAAAAACGTTTCATTGAATTTTTAATGACAATCGATTCGAAGTTTGTATATCGTTTTAACAGATTTTATTTTTATTTATAATTTTAAATTAACTTTTAAATTGTTGTGGATGTCCTTATTTGATGTGACCTAGTGTGTTTTGATGAACTCTCTTGGGAAATATTTAACTTGACGTAAGTTACCTTATTTATATATAAACCAAATTCATATAATTTATACACATATTTTCCAATTTAGATATAGCTCTGAAGATGGCCTATTTTATGGTTGAAAGCGCTTAGCTATGAAATTTTAAATTATTAAAATATATACACACTTAAAAATACAAGTTTACCTCTTTTTCTCCACTTTATCCAAAGTGTGTACTAAGTACTACAGTCCTTTACTTTTACATATTCAATTTTATTTAAGGATTCAGACTTTGCGAACTCGTCATGTTACAGCCAGGCAACTGCAAAATGTTCTCTCTGGAATCCATAATGTTAGAATATCTGTCAATGCGGTTAGAAACAGATTAAGGAATTTCGGAATCAGACCCAGAATGCCTGTTACTGCTCCATTGTTAACCAGAGCCCACCGTGTAGCACGTTTAAGTTTTGCAAAAGAACATGTTGATTGGGATATTAACGATTGGGCTAACATTCTTTTTATAGATGAATCAAGATTTTCACTTTTTGGATCCGATAGACCTATTCCAGTTTATAGACGCGCAGTGTAACATAAGAGCAGCCAGAAATTATGGAGGTGCTTCGATTATGGTATGAGGAGGCATCTGTTTTGAAGGTCACACGGAGTTAATTGTGTTTCATAGGGGATTGTTGAAATCGTTTTTTATTTTGAATCACTGTCAAGTGAGCTGTTTTTTTTATATAATTGTCAATTTATGCATTTTCAGTCGATGTCATAATTTTGTATTAGCAATTTTTATAAAGTACAATAAATAAAAACCACTTTAAAAACCAAACAGGTTATGGGCCCAGGTGTCGCCGAATAGTTAGGAGTAAAAAGTTGCTGTTGTGAAGGTTCCGTGTGTGTGTCACAGTTCAAATTCAAGTTCTCAACGTTCGTCGTGGGAAAAAACAGCAACATGGCCGACAAAATCGATATTGCTAATATAACGAAGTTTAATGGAACAAACCATCCCCAGTGGAAGTTCCAGGTGAAATGCGCTTTAAAGGCAAAAGGCATTTTTGATATTGTGGATGGTTCTACGCCGAAGCCAAATGCCACTCAAGCTCAAGACTTGGCCACTTGGCTGAAGAAAGATGCTCAAGCTATGTTTGTGATCACCGCGGCAATGAATCTAAGGCAAATAACATTGGTGGAGAACTGTGAGTCGTCTCAAGAAATTGTTGCCAAACTCGATTCGATTTTTCAATTGAAGACTGAAACGAACAAAATGTTAGTACATGAAAGGTTCGCACAGTATAAAATGGATCCGAATGATAACGTTGCGCAGCACATTGCAAAGGTAGAAAATCTAGCGGAGCAAATCAAAGAAGCTGGAGAAACGATTAGTGACGCTGCAATTATGACAAATATTTTAAATACTTATCACTTTTGCTATACTTTTTGTGACGAGTATAGAAATATTATTCTATAATTTAATATATTTATAATATTATTATATGTTTTGTTAAAATTAATAATACACACAATTTAAGATGGAAATTACCTGAATTTTCTAGCATGTCCCTGTCAAATCCTTAAACTTTTTACATCACCGATTGGGTGACAATTTTTACATTCTCTCTCTTGGATTAGATTTAAATAATTGAAATACAACTCCAGTATCTTTCAAATTATCTTGAAGCGCCTTATTCAGATTCTGCCAGGTAGAATAGAAAAAAAATAGAAAAACTACGCAGGAGTTATAACTTTACAGTTAATCAGTTTCTTAGAAAGGACCAGAATGGTAAAGATCCTATCGAGTTAAAAGAACTACCACAATAGATCTCAAGAGGATCTAGTTGAGAAAAGGCGTGTTGCTATACAATCCTTACATTAAATAATCTAATTTTTACTAATAACAATTATTGTTTTAACTTCTTTTGTTGGTAAAAGTCAAATGAGAACGAGTTTTTGTGCCTTGCCTATTTGCTAGCAGTTGCAAAATCTATTATATTAGTCACTTCCTAATGGTTTTTATAGTACCACCCACCTCAACATAAAAATTCTAAAACAATGCAATCAATCAATGAAAAAGCATAGGAGAAAAGGGCTGAAGAGAGCCTTCTGGGCAGAAGCATGCGGGATCTCTACAGAATTCTTAATCTCCCTGTTATTACGATAAAACACGCAATTCTCGAATCGAGGGAACATTTTTTTATTAATAAATACAATGGGCCTTGATATCGAGACAAATGAAAGCTCGTGTAGGCGAGTTTGTTATTCGATGGGCGTTTTAAGAGATGCGATTATTGATTGTTTTGTTTGTACGTTTTGCAAAGATATTATTGAAAATACAATACAATGGTTAAAAAAAATTTGACGGCAGATTAATTAATATCTAATAATTTATTTACTTGCATTTTATAATCACGAATTTATACAATACGAATGTTATCTTAAAAATAAATAATTTGCGTTTTGGAAAAGTTTTAATCCGCTTAAGAATTTCTCACTGCTTTCCAGGATTCCAACAAAAGGGAAGCAGTAAACCATTACACCCAAGAGAATTTTCTTTTTCTTCCTCTTTCTGGAATAATTAGTAATGCTAGCAGGCTAGTGCCTGTTCATTGCAATCAAATCCAGCAATCTCGCCATCGTTTTGGTGGTCCATAGGGTAGGTCGATTTCCCACTGGATTATTCATTTTAGCAAGTTTAACAAGTCTGCTCTCCTCTATTCTTTTTATATATTGATTCTAATATCTTCGTATCTGTCTGACCCACCTTCCTAGGTCCTGTATTACACATTTTTGTCTAATGTCTTCACCTCTTATTCTGTCCTGTAGAATTTTGCCTTGTAGACTTCTTAGTGTTCTCATTTCGACTGACCTTTACCCTGAAGTCACTATACTAGTAGTAGATACAAATCAAACAATGGACTAGTTTAGTAGGATCATATTAATCAAAATGATAGCAATATATATTTAGAATAAGATACCTACTTACTTATATTGGTATTCATTTTGCAAGTAATTTTTCTCATTTCGTAAAATTTAGCAATAAATAATTAGTAAGTTTTAAACGTAGCGCCAACTAATAACCAATAATGAAGTGTGTTTAAAAGTCAACGTTGTCACAGTTTAGCTACGTTCGTTTCAAGTATTCTCAAAGAACTGGCGGCACAAAACACCGTGTTCTGTGACTAACTGATTGTACCAGTTGACAAGATATATGACAGGAGAGAAAATCGTGTTTATCTGTAATAAACAAACAAGACCCCTATTCTTGACGGTGATAGAATAGAACAGCCAATAGAAAGTGGGCGTGGTTCTATTGAAAATGCCAAAACCGTATTCTTGAAATTCGTTCTCTCACTGTACCGATAGAAGGGTTGCTCCTCGAGAGAACAATTACTTCTATTGGTTATTTTTGAAGGAACCGCTATAACACCAAGAGAAGGTGTTAGGGATTTTTATTTTCGAACCAAAAATAGTATAGCAGTAATTTCTTTTATAACCAAACACAACCAAACAACAAATTAAACCAACGAAAATGACAGAATATTTTGTTTAGTGTTTTACTCCTTATTTGATAAATTGTCAATCAGAGAACAAAAATATCAATATGTTTATCTCTTTTTAATGACAACAAATAAGAGAGAGAGAGATAAGTTTCTCGGTTAATATTAAAGCATATCGACAACATCGCAAATTTTCTACCAATCTTATTGAAACACGTCACTTACCACTTATGACGTATGTAACCATTAAATTTAAATTTCAAAAGCCGATTATGGCTAGAGGATTAATTTTATAAAAATTTTATTTGTACAGTTGAACCACTAAAAACCTATTTTATAAGATGCAAATATAAAAAAAATCACTAAACTAGTCCATTATATACACTTGTCTAATTTATTCATATCACGAGGTTTGTAAGTATGAGGTTAAGGTAAAAGTCAATTTTTTTGACTTTATCTACCTAATTAACTGAATTTGTAAATGAACGAGTGTTCGCTAAACAAATAAACAGAACTAAAAAGATAATTCTAGAATAGGCACCTATATAAAATAACACAATCCTAATAATTTCTATGATTTTGCAGTCTCTTCTGTACAATATTTCTCATTTTTTGGCATGTTTTAGAATTCCGTGGGTAACCAGAGAAAAACTACAAGAACTTTGGAAGCAAACTGTCTTTAAAGGTCTGTAAATATAGCTATAATCAGAAAATTAGTCTTAATTTTTTAGTCTATTTTGTTGCAATGGGCTGTTGAATGTACGGATTCCAAACTACTAGATAGAATCAAATTCCAAAGTCAAATTTTAAGTGTGAAAAACATGTATAATCCTGCTTATCTTGATATTACCAAAGTAAATGCTTTTTGATGAAATTTTATCGATTTACTGGAGAGTAACTAACAGATTCATGGTTTCTCTTTTCTGCTTTTTGGAAATCAATGAACTATATATTTAAAAATATGATATAAGTTTGTCATATCACTCATAAAGGTTCAAAAAACCAATAATTGAATGAATTGAATGAAAATCATTTTTTACATTCATGAGTGCATGAATCCTCAAAGAAATAATTATTTTTTCTGTTAATGTCTTTCTTTAATATGCAATTATTATTCACAAACTGTACATCATATTGAAAAACGACGTTAATACCATTTATACCGGACATATGACACAAACTTTATAAAAAAAAGTATCGTCATCAATGTCATTATTAAGTACTCAAAATAGTGTGACAAACAGGTGCAATGTAACACCTTTAATTTTAATATTTTAATGACACCTACTTTAAGTTTCACTTACACTGGCACAGCAAATGAATCGTTGTAAAATGAAAAAATGTTGCAAAACGTGAATTAATTTTTGTTTAACACTTATCCAATATAAAATATCCTCAGATTGACAATCTGACAATGCGCTTCTTCTCATTGTCAATTTTCATTAACAATTTGATTTTAGGTATAATGCGATTGAAAATATTTTTAAACTGGTATAAAAATTATAGGAATAATGTCACGAGTCACGAATTTAGTATGTACAGGGTTATTCATTATAAATTACCCACCCCTTATCATCGTTATTATTACCTAGAGGAAAAAAAGTTTTTAATAAAAGTTGTGTGGTTATGACTGAATTTTGTTAAAATGCTATTAATTGTACAGTAGCGTGCAGATTTCAGGGGATACAAAAAAATAATAAATTTTTTTAAATGGGATACCCTGTATATTATTATATTTTTGGAATGATCGTTTCTTCCTGATTTCAAAAATATACCATATGATGCCCCTACCATATATACCGTTGTGAGCTATGAAAATGACAACTAATATTTTTGATAAGTGACATTTCTTTAATGAATTAAGCAAAATGGTTTATAGTGAGGAAGAAAAAGTCCAAATATTTACTTGTTATATACAAAATAACAAAAATAAACGTGCCGCAAAAACAGCATATAGGGTGTTGTATCCAAATTGTCCAACACCATCAGAAAATACGTTCAAAAATATTTACCTCCAGTTTTAGTAGAAAAAAGCGTGTAGTTCAAGCAAACCAGGAAAAAATGCTATATATACTGCTTCATTTCGAAGATAAGCCCATCCATATGAATGCAGTATAAATAATGCAGCCGATCAATTAGGTAAAAGTTATTCCAAAATCCAACGTACGTTAAAAAATAACAACTACAGACCATATAAAATTTTACCCGTACAAGTTTTAACAGAGGATAATAAAAGGAAAAGGCTCGACTTTTGCCGCCAGATGATTTTTGCAGATTTTTCCGGAAGCAGAACTTGATGATATGATTTGGATGCAGGATGGGGCAACTCCGCATAGTGTCCTACCCGTTCGAGATCATTTGAATAATGTATTTCCAATTTGGATAGGTATTAAATGGCCACCCAACAGTCCGGATTTGACACCAATGGATTCATTTTATTGGGGAATTCTAAAAGATACTGTCAATAATAATAAGACAGGATTCGGCTTGAAATAAACAATCTTGAAACAATAAACAATAATGAAGCCATTTGCAGTACAATTAAAAATATAAGAAGACGTTATGCATTAACAATAATGGTGGAGACATCGAACATCTTTTATGAATTATCATTCATTTATATTTAAATTTCCTAAATATATCTTTGTTATCTTTTTTGTATATAGTGTATTTGAAAATCAAGAGAGAGTAAATTCCCAGAAATGTTTTGCAGTTATCAGTGTTAAAGGCAGTAAACCATAGACGTGCGTTTTCAAAATTAAATTAATATGGAAATAGAAATATTTAATTTGTTTTAGTTATTTATACAGATTACCAATTTTAGATAGATAAACATAATTCGTAAGTAGTAATTTAATTTGGGTAAAATGAAGAAAAAGTCAATATTATTTTAGACATATGTTTATTTACAAAATATGTATATAATATGTACAGATAATTACAATACCTTATAAATTAAAATGAGGAGCTAAAAAACAATTAAGTAGGTATATGAGAAAAAAAAACCAACCGCAAGGATAAAATTTGACGAGCAACATGCAAAAAATACGACAATATTAAATCTTAAAAAATAAAAATCTAAAAATAAAATTCTGTTCAAAATATTCTTCAAACACGTCTCCATTCATTTCTTCGTGATAATCAACGGTTTTTTTTATTCAAATAAGAGAAAACCATTCTCAAGAAAACCGTTTGTACTGCCTATATGACAAATAATTAATCTTTTACCTTTTCCTATAGGTTCCTTAAAACCAGTAGTATATCCTTCTAGAAAAGCTTGATGGGATGATTTTATATTTTTGTCTTTCCAAACTCTTCCTACACAATGTCCTTCATTAACCCATGTATGTTTTTATTTTGAGCTTTAACTTGTTGTATTCTTCTGAGGTACTGTCTTCTCCAACATACAATTTCTTCAGAATCAATTAGCATTGAGTGTCTGCCCATTTTTTCAAATTTAAAGTTTAACTCATGTAACGTTTTCCATAGTTTATCCCGGCTTATTGTGGGTAAATCAACATCATTCGTAATGGCTTGCAAAACTTTATCTAAAGTTGGTATTAGCTGTCAATAGTGTTTGAGGGATTTTGATGTTTAAAATAGTGGTACACATTCACTACAGCACTCTTTTCATTGAGCGATAAATGGTCTAGTTTTAATTTTTTCACTGGCGTATACTCACAAACTGCTTCCATTTTTAGTCACTACTATTTGTCACGTTTATCGAAAATCAAATAACTGCATTTCTAGAAACTTAAGCACTATTTAAGTCAAAATATCTGTCATTAGAAGCTGTTGCCATTCGGAGGTCGTAAAATAACAATTATCCCTTTCTAATCTGGTTACGCCTATGACGCACGTTAATCCTCTTAGGCCTACTGTAGTAGCAATGAAAGATCATAAAATAATGTGATAGTCCAAGAAATTTAATAAATTTTGTATTGAAATTAACAAAAACAATTTAGAATGCATTACAAATATTGAAGTTTTACCGCACGTACTGTACTATAGTTTTGCATACCGAATTAGTTTTTACTCTCTCTTGATTTTCAAATACAGTATAAATATGTGAACTTTTTCTTCCTCACTAGATATTCGACGTTCAATAACTCAAAAACGGTATTTGGTAGGGACATCATATGGTATATTTTTGAAATCAGGAAGAAACGATCATTCCAAAAATATAATAATATACAGGGTATCCTATTTAAAAATAAATATAATTTCTTTGTATCCCCTGAAAAACGAACGCTACTGTACTTTTAATAGCATTTTAACAAAATTCAGTCATAACCACACAACTTTTATTAAAAACTTTTTTTCCTCTAGGTAATAATAACGATGATAAGGGGTGGGTAATTTATAATGAATAACCCTGTACATTCATTTTATCGATAGCCTCTTTATCTTTGATGCCATATAAACGTATCTTTCTAAGAATATCAGTAAAAATTAAAATCTTTTGAAGTTTGGTTTTGAAGTTTGATCTATGGTATTTAAATACAAGTAAAATGAATATCAAACACAAAAAGCTATAATGAAATTCATCCAAATGTACTAATTTTTTCATAAATAACTAAAAGAAATTGGTAATTGACATACCATGTCGCGTTTACGGAACAATTAAATAAAAGTCAGTTATGAATTTTAAACTAGCACTTGTTAAAGTTTGATATTAGCAAATCAATCAAACTGGATAATACGTCTTTATTAGGACAAGATATCTATTTGCTATTCAATTTGCACAGATAGGGATAGTGGCATTTTAGAGATTTGAATTTTGAATCCCGGAACTACTTTTCATAAATTTATAAGTGGTCTGGCCAATTTCCCTCAAGAAAAAAATCTATTCAATAAAATTGTCATCGGTTTCAATAGTGAGTCACGAGATATTTTAAACATGAATATACAGGGTGTTTCTTAAGTAATCTAAAATATTATATGGGGCGCTTCGTTACTCAATTTTAAGACGAAAAGTTCATATAAACATGTGTGATAGGTGTTGTCGTTTATGAGATACAGGGTGTTATACGTGAAATTAATTTTTCTTGGTGACGCTACTGATTTATATTTTTTTATTATTTTATTACAAGCAACATGTGTTAAACATAAAGAAAAAATAATACATTTCAGAGCAAATGTTCAAAATGTCCACCTCCAGCTAAAATGCAAGAATCCGCTCGATGTCTAATGGATTGTCGAATACGTTCGAAGATACCAGGATTGTTACGAATAACATTACAGCCGTCTATGATACGATTTTGAAGATCTTGTACGTTTAATATCAGTGTTGTGTAAACAAGCGATTTCAAATATCCCCACACACAAAAATCCAGAGGATTGTGTCCAGGTGATCTAGGGGGCCACGGGTGTGGAGATCCTCCTCCGATCCAATGGCCTGGAAAAACATTATTTAAAAACTCGCGTACAATCACTGAAAAATGTGGAGGAGGTCCGTCATGCATGAACTACATGCGCCTTCTAATAATAATAGGTACATCTTCCAAAAGAAGTGGAAGTTCATTTTCTAGAAAATGTTGGTATGTCTCACCGGTTAACCGTACAGGAAAGAAAAATGGTCCAATTAAATAATAATCGATGATGCCAAGCCAAACATTGACCGAAAATGTTTGTTGAAATCGTTTTACACTTATGGTATGTGGATTTACATCTGCCCATATGTGGTCATTATGAAAATTCATAATCCCATGTCTAGAAAAGTTGGCTTCATCCGTAAATAGAATATTGGCCACAAAATTCGGATTGTTCGCGATTTCACGTAAAATCCATTGTCAATACTGTATGCGTAATGGATAGTCAGTAGGTAACAAATGTTGAACACGTTGAACGTGATATGGATACAATAAATTATCTTTTAGAATATTCCAAACAGTTTTGTTACTAACATTTACTTCATCTGCAACTTTTCTTGTACTCGTTTCTGGATGTTGGTCAATAATTTGAAGAATCTGGTTTTCCAATTGGGGATTTCTCACAGTTCTGGGTCGTCAAATAATATTCTTCGATTTAGCAAAAGTTCCAGTTTCTTGTAAACGAATATGTAACTTAGTAAACGTATCTGAACATGGTAAACGATTATTTGGATAACGCTGGGCATACGTATGTCTAGCTTCTAAGGCATAACCATTCGCTAATCCGTACAAAAAATGCATATTAGCCATTTCAACATTAGTAAACACTGGCATAGTTATTAACTAAACACAGAGTCAATCAAATAAAAATGTACGATTTTTGCGTTGGTTTTCAAATTTGACACTTGTCAACATTATTTCAAAGGCCACTTAGAATAAACATGTTTTTGCGTATTACTTCTAAAAACCAGTAGCGTCACCGGGAAAAATTAATTTCACGTACAATCAGAACTGACTTATTACAATAAATTCAACACCCTGTATCTCATAAACGACAACACCATAGATTAGAAAGAAGGACAACACCTATCACACATGTTTATATGAACTTTTCGTCTTAAAATTGAGTAACGAAGCGCCCCGTATAATATTTGAGATTACTTAACAAACACCCTGTATTTAATTGATAAATATCCAGACTTCGCTTCGGCTTCGGCTTCGGCCAGAATTGCCTCACTTATATCTTACTAGGTACTATAGGACCATAAAAAAAGAGTATCAGGGTTTGGAAATATATTTAAGAATAGGAAATTGGCACAAAAAAAATTATTAAACCGTTCAGAAGAAGTAGAAGAGCAGATAGGATGTTTTTTTTTGTGATTTACTATTTTTCAAATCGTTTTAGATTTACTTCCTTATTGGCAAAGAAAAATATTTCATTTTGCAAGCAAAATATTTTCTATAATATTAGCTTTGAGCTTCAGCTTTTAAGAGCACAGAAATTTCTGTCTTATTGCCGATTCTGAAGATTCTCCAAAGACTTTTGCCTGCATTTAATAAAGTTAAGTTAAAGAACTAAATAATGCTTATTAATACCGACAAGCCTAAGTGTCCAGTAATATCAAAAGACCCAATAAGATACAAATTAGAAATAGACTCAAAGATTGTAGAACAAGCAAATCTCCTCAAATAAAATTCGTCACAAAAAGTACGCTCCCCTTTACTGAGTGCATATCAAAAAAGCACTAAGCGCAATGTTTTTAAAATTCTGCGAACCAATTAGCAAAAGGAAATCCTTTGATTTGAACTCAGTTCCAGCTGTCTAGTGTTAAACCGCAATAGTAATAATAAATTTCTTGACAAACGCATATATACGATGGACTTTGCGTGATCTAATTTTTTAACAAGTTTCGAGGAATATTCTCTAATTGTTTCCATACATGTAATGCCCGCATACGGCTAAACGAATAGCCCACATCTTAAACGTAGTATAGCATGCGAAAATTTGTTTCCCACTCGTTAAAAATTAAGCCCTTTCAAAAACACAAAATAAAAATGTAGTAATTGTTTGAATTCGGAGTGTTTCTCAAGGAATTTTTAACTATGGGAACATTGAAATGTATCCAAACTGTGTATATCTAATCGTGTGTTTACAAATACATACCTGAAACTTTTTAATGAATACATTTAACAAGTTTGGTTGAAGCGGTGTTTATAGGGCAATGATCTTTGGTTGCCATCCTAAAGTATGTTCATTACAAGATACTATATCGCGAAATTAAATGAAATTTATTTTTAAAGGATCTTAATTAATTGCATTGACATGTATTAGTATACCTAAAAGTATACCAAACTCTTTTCTCATAATAGTTATTTACGTTACAAGTCCGGGAAGTGACTTATTACGGTACGAGATAGATGTTTATTATCGACTATCGTAATAATCACTTCACGGACGTGTATCGTACTATATTTTTTTTCATGCTGCCTTTGGTTTTAAACGCAAGAAAATATGAAATTGAAATAACATTTTATTAGGAAGTTATGTAGACTGCTGTGAAAATATTATGTTACTTGATTTATTCTTAACATGGTTGATTTGCTTTATAAATGAAAAATGAACAGCGGTTACCAAGTAACAATGTAAATAAAGGCAGACATATTGAATTTTTCTGCACACAAGAAATATCTGAAGAGAAAATGGATCTGAAATTAGATGAAATTGCTGAGAAAACTGCGAAAGCGATAAGGCAAATCATTCCAGTTAAGTCTGCGAAAAGATATGAAAAAGAATATGCGCTGTTTTGCAACACAATTTGAAAAGTTGTGCTGATGAAAATGTGATGTTGGCTTACTTTTTGGATGTGGTAAGAACAGTTTTTTTAAAGAATATTCTTTTTAACAGTTTAAATTTTCAGTCAAAAACATTCAACCCTTCTTTATTTTGGTCCAAATAGTCGATGGTAAAATCAATGATTATGGTTAATGAGAATGTCAACATATCAAGTTTCCCAAAGTTAATAGCTTTTTTGAAAAAACAAAATGTAGACCTACACCCAAACCAGTCGAAGGTGCTGAACAAATTGAAAGCTACATGAAGGACGCTCCAGATAAAGAATATCTATTACTCAAAGTGATAGCATTACTTGGAGTTGCTGGAGGTTGCCGAAGGGAAGAGATCTATAATTTAGAAGTTAGTGATGTGGAGGATACGGGTACTCAGCTAGTAGTTAAGATTAACCAGACAAAAACGCATATTCGACGAGCTTTCACTGTGATTAACAGTGATGAGGTTCACTATTTGGATGTGTTTAGAAAATACATGAATTTACGGCAACACGTCTCCCTGAAAGCTCTTTTGGTGGGTTATAGACAAGGAAAATGTCTGTCTTAAAGAGCTGGTACACATACTGTTGGCGGAGAAAATAGCTGAGTTCTTAAAACTAGACCAACCAGAAAAGTATACAGCTCATTGCTTCAGGAGGACATCCTCAACGTTGTTGGCCAATGTTGGAGCTGACCTTAAAGTTCTAAAACAGCACGGTGGATGAAAGAGTTCTTCAGTTGCAGAAAAGTATAGAGAAGAATCAATTGAGATCTCAAACCAAAGATCGACACCTTAAATCAAACCAATGTAGTATATAAAATTTCTTGCAAAGACTGTAAATCTACCTATACAGGACAAACCAAGAAATATTTGGGTAAGCGTATTTACAGACATAAATATGATGTTAAGACAAAAAAAGAAAATGCAACTGCCTTATCCAAACATTCCATCAATAATTTTCACCACTTTGATTTTGAAAATGTTAAAATAGTCTCTAAGGAAAGTGATTTAACCAAACGAAACTTTCTAGAAATGGTGGAAATAAAGAGAGATTTACATAGTGTTAACAGTCACACTGATTTGGAGTGTTTATCACCAATTTATTTTCCTTTAATAAAGTAATTTTTGTGGTCTTGTCTCTTACACCTATCTGGGTTTCGATCTAGATTTATATAAAATATTTATTACCCGCCTATGTGATAGTTTTACATTTTAAAGAAAAAAATTTACTTTTTTATTGTTTTGTATGTTTTTACAATTTTTATTCTATATCTTCAAATATTTTAAACGAATATAATTTTAGATGTAGACTTAGTGGTGATTTTGTAAGTTTTTAAAAAGAATATTATTGTGTGTGCTTTAATTAAGAAATTTTTTAGTTTTATATACCTGATGATGGCCCATGCCAATTTTAATATAAAAAAAAATATTTATTTTTTTTGACGGATACCCAGGAAAAAAATTTAAATTGTTTTATTTAATGTACGGTCATGAAAATTCCAATTTTTGTACAGTATGAAAAAAAGAAATTTACATAAATGACAAACGTAAAATATCCTACAATTTACATAATAGTCTTATAGAAGAATAGAATTCTTTACACATCGAGTGTAACAGCAAAAGCAAGAAATAGGAAAAATACACAGCGTACGTTAACAAATCTGCAATTAATGTTACTACCATTAGTACCAACTAATAGTTATGAATCTATAAAATGTGGTACTCTATGAATGTATGAATGTATGAATGAGTTAGGGGTGATGATTACACTGCGACCCATAGGATCTATTGTGTCCCCCCTTACTTGCCATGTTCTGATGTTTTCTCAGATTTATAGCAGCTCTTCGAGTCCTATTTTCCTGAGGAAGTTTAGGACATCGTCGGGCTTCAAATCAGGTAGATCCCCTTCCTCTATTTCATGTGCTCCTAGGTATCTAGCCCTAGAATTTTGCAAGGCAGGACATTCTGAGAGTATATGTATTGAGGTTTCATCCTCTTCCTCACAGAATCTGCACTTTGCTTCATCTGCTAACCCTAGTTTCTTCATGTGGCTTCTTAACCGGCAATGCCCGGTTAATATTCCCGTTAGAATACGGAGCCTTTTTTTACTGAGGTTGAGGCAGCTAAGAGATCTCTTCTGGTCATAGTTCCCCAGTAGTATCTTAGATTGCCTCAATCCTTCCAGCTGATTCCAGTACTTGGATTTTTCTTTCTCCATTTCCTCCCTTAGTTTTCCTAAGATTACTCTACTGCTGATCCCACAAGATAGTTCTGGTCCCAAATGTGGGGATTCAGCTCCTTTTTTGCCAGCTTATCTGCTGTTTCATTCCCCTCTATTCCTATGTGTCCCGGGACCCATAGGAGGGTGACAGTGTTCTTCTGGCCTAGTTCATTTAGTTTGCCTAGGCATTCCCAAACCATCTTCGAACTGATTATATTTGAACTCAGCGCTTTGATGGCTGCTTGACTATCCGACATGATCACAATCTCTTGTCTGCGGTAGTTTCTTCCAATATTGAATTCCACACATCTTTCGATGGCGCGGACTTCTGCTTGAAAGATGTGGTACTCTAAAGAGCATCGTTTACAATTTACTGTGTATGTGATATTTTCCATAATTTAAAAAGATGAACTTGTATAAAAATTATACAAACAAGAGAAATTATTATTTACTTTTAAAACCAATCAATATAACATAGTTACTACAAATGAACAATAGAAATATTAAATTTATTGTACCAACCATTACTTTTTGGAAGTCCATCTTATTAAGAATAATAAAAAACTCTTCAATTGAACGTATCTTCCAAGTTTATTTAAAAAATTATGTTTTAAATAAACAGTTTTTTATTATTCTTAATAGAAATATTATCGTGGAGTGAAAAGTTGGATTTTTGACATATTTACTTTATAATCAGACATATAGTTTGAAACTTTAGTATTTATAAATACTGATAATGAATAGGTAGTCATTTATTCCTAAATATGTGAATGAATACACAAGAATTGTATAATTTATTCAATATTCAATTAAAACATGTATCCCACCTAATATATAATCCACGCTGTTTATTTTGATCCTAATGACTTATATTTGCATCATCCGTGATTTAATTTTAAATTGATATCATTCTTTGGACCGGAGTATTTATTTGGAGAGTAACAAAGATAAATAACTTCGTCTGGAAAACATCATTTACAAGAAAAAATCTGAAACAATACCGAATCCCATCTATACAATGCGACTACTTGCGTATCACCGATTTGTTAGCAGAGAAAAGAGGGACCCTGCGAAGGGTCTTAGAAGCACTTTCGTGATGCGGTTTACTGATTTATACCACTAGACACGCCCTCTCTTCAACCCTTAGCCCTCCAGAAGTATTGCGGGGAAATCGGGCTATACCTCCACCCACAAATTCACCCTTAAAGTTCGACGTTATGTTGAGCTGCGTGGCACGCATCTAGCTGTACGCAGGATTTTGCAGGATATTCTACGATTTTATAGGATCGTTGAGATGACTTTGGGAAGATTTTTGTCCTGTAGCCACAAGAATTGTGAATGAAGGTTAGTTATAAAATACTGATTAGGACTCGTTTTCTTTTGGCAGTAAATAGATAATAGGTTGTGAAAAAAATTGTGGAGGTCTTGTAAACAAATTTATCGTTCTAACTCTTACTTTGTGGAAGTCCAATAAATAACTATTCATGTAAATTTAACTTACATTTTTACATTTTTTTAATTATATTAATACCTAATAGCCTAAAATTAATTTTACCTGAGAAGTTAAAGAAAATAATTCAATTAATTTTCTAGATTTAAGAATTGAAAAAGTAAATAATTCACTAAATTATTCAATATACAGAAAACCGACATAAACCGATGTAACCATACCATATCATTCAAATCATCCTATAGCACAAAAATTAGCAGCTTATAATTCTATGATACATAGAGCATTTCCAATGGAAAAAAATAACTTTGATAAAGAAATTGATATCATAAAACAAAAAGCCACATCTAATGGCTTCCCAATTCATTTGATAAATAAATTAATTAATAAGTAAGAACAGAAAGTGTCACTATAACTAATATTTCCTAAACAAACTAAAGAAATTAAAAGTTATAAAATATTACATATTGTGACAATATTTCCAATACAAATTCAAAAATAATATCTTCGGCAACATCAGCATTAATATCATTTAAAACACAAAATGTTGGTACAAAATTGTTAAATGTAAAAACAAAATTACCCAAATAAAAAAAATCTGGTGTTTACAAAATTTTTTGTCCAAAATTTAATGCTGTAAATATAGGTTAAACATAAAGAAATTTTGAAGTAAGATTCAATGAACACTTAAGAGCATATAGTTTAAAATAACCAGATAAGTCAAATTATGCAAAACACCTACTTGAACATACGAACATACGAAAATGTGGATTTTAAAAAGTATGTTGGTAGCACTGCGTAATTAATAACATTTGACAGTTTTGAAATTTAAATGATCAAATAATGTGGTTTTAAAATATTTTTAAATGAATAATACACCAATAATAATATATTATATAATAGTCCAGGCGTACTGTACCAAAAAAATAAAAAATACGGAATATCTGATACCTGGAATGTAACAGTTGGAGGTGGTAAAGGGGCTTATAACACATGAAAAAAAAAATACAGTGCCCCATAGAAAAGTTGTAGATTGTGTAAAAATCTAAAACTTTTCTCTGGGTAATTTTCTCACATAATCTCAATTTTTCGAGGAAAATGGAAAAAAAAGATTTTTCGTTTTTAATTTTTAATTTTCCAACGGATTCGTCAATCTTGATGAAACTTAGTGAAAACTAACCTTTTTATGTCGAAAATAACCTGGAATTTTCTCAACCTTGTAACATAATAATTTTCCGAGAAATTTGATTTTTTTTTCAACTGTAAAGTTTGCTCGGAAAATATTATTGGAAAAGATTTTCCTGGGGCTCATTTTTTTCGTTTTTACGTCTACTTTCACATGAAATAAAAAAAATACAACTCTCATTTAAAAATGTGCTCAAAAATGAAAAAAAAGCAAAAAATGAATTTTGCAACAGCTAAATTTGCAATAATTGTTAAATTTCTGTTATAAAATATTAAAAAATGCAAAAGCCGACTGTTGCATTACATTCTACGGGAAAAATTACAAAAGAAAATGTATTTCATTATTTAGTCGGATTTTTAGTTCATTTGCAATATTATTATAAACACTCAAGTCTATTAATGAAATTAATAATCCGAGCGGGGATTTCATGGTTTTTACTATTGTTGTATGCTGATTTGTTTATATTATAAGGTTTTTCATAAAATAAATCGATTTGTTGATAATTACAAGGCCCAAATACCCTTCCATCAGAACCCTATAGCCCAATTTTCATCAAAATTTCAATTTTATTTGACTTTTTGGAATAATTTGTTTATTTTTAATATAATAATCGTTCGGTTTTAAGTAATTCGTAATTGTAATTAAAAAATTTATTGAAAAGACAATATTTTGTTTGTTACGAATGATAGTATATTTTGTATACTGAAATGTTGCAAGGTCAAAGAGAAAACAAAAGGCCTAGGCCCCTAGGCTAGTTAGAGTTGTCATGTCTACACTTTGTCACTTATGAAAGGTGGCTATAGGGCTCTGATGGAAGGGTATTTGGGCCTTGTAATATCAACAAATCGATTTATCTCATGAAAAACCTTATAATATAAACAAATCAGTATACAACAATAGTAAAAACCATGAAATCCCCGCTCGGATTATTAACTTCATTAATAGACTTGAGTGTTTATAATAATATTGCAAATGAAATAAAAAAACCGACTAAATAATGAAATACATTTTCTTTTGTAATTTTTCCCGTAGAATGTAATGCATTTTTTAATATTCTATAACAAAAATTTAACAATTATTGCAAATTTAGCTGTTGCAAAATTTATTTTTTGCTTTTTATTCATTTTTGAGCACATTTTTAAATGAGAGGTGTATTTTTTTTATTTCATGTGAAAGTAGACGTAAAAACGAAAAAAATGAGGCCCAAGAAAATCTTTTCCAATAATATTTTCCGAGCAAACTTTACAGTTGAAAAAAAAGAGATTTTTCCGGAAAAATCAAATTTCTCGAAAAGTTATTATGTTACAAGGTTGAGAAAATTCGAGGTTATTTTGGACATAAAAAGGTAAATTTTTACCAAGTTTCACCAAGATTGACAAATCCGTTGGAAAATTAAAAATTAAAAACGAAAATTCGTTTTTTTTTCCATTTTCCTCGAAAAATTGAGGTTATGTGAGAAAATTACCAAAAGAAAAGTTTTAGATTTTTATATGATCTACAACTTTTCTACTGGGCACTTTTCATTTTGACGTCAATTTTAGCCGCAAACAGCTATACTTCAGTTTTTTATCCCTTTTTCACCCTTTTTCACCCCTAAAAAGTTTATGATCATTATTGAAATAGTTAATGTATTTTTTTTTTCATGTGTTATAAGCCCCTTTACCACCTCCAACTGTTACATTCCAGGTATCAGAATTTCCGTCTAAAAGTACAGCACGCCTGGACTATAAGTAAAAGATGATATTCATATTCGCAAATGCTTTCTTAAAGAACAATATAAAATTAATAAATTGCTATTAGCCACAAATGTTATTGTCAATAGTCTTGTCATAAGATACTTCAATCATGTTGCCAACCATTTAAAACAAAAATTTGCGTGCGTAAAAGTTACATTACTTTTAAAATTTACTATTTTGAACATTCCACCCAATAAATTTCCTATCAATATTTTATAATGCCCGAAGGCCAACTGTCTTGACACCATCAAAATTAATATTTTTTTCTTGAAAGATAGAATTAATTTAAGATATTCTAAAATATTTCGTAATATGCTTTATTTGTGATACTGTTATAAGAATATTAACACATTGTATAGACGAAAAGAAACAAAAATAAACGTAAACCAGAAAAAATGATCCAGAAAATAAAAAGTTGGGTCAACGACAGCTGTCTGCCTTGATTGCTCATTTCCCCTTAAAGTCCCATTATTTCAAAATTGATATCGGTGTATATACGAGTATAGCAGCCGATAACCCATCAAGATCAGTTCGTTACTTTAGTGCCTATCTTCGATCTAATACGCTTTCGATTTATATTGATCACAGAGTTAATTTATTTCGAGGTAAAATAGTGTTTAGTTATTTCACAAAAAGATCAGATAAAACGGGGAAATCATTTTTATGTTTCGTAATTAAAGTAGGTACGTTACGAGGTTCTCAACCTCAACTTTGGATGGAGCAGTTTGAGTTAAATGTAATTCAGGGACTTAAAACTGAAAGTTTACTTTAAAATAAACTAAAACTCACAGTTTAATTTTTAGTTATCGAAAAATATTATGTAGAAAATGAAGCAGAAGTTAATGTTGATAAAAAAACCAACAAAAATAGATTTTTTAAGCGAATGTCACAAAAAATGAAGTTTTACAGATCTATTAACGTCCCTAAAGTGTATCTTTTTTGGCCGCTTTTTTACTTTACGGCCGCTTTTGCAAACAAAATCATTATGAGGGCAACCTACTAGACACTTTTTACTAGACACAATTAAATGGTACTTCAGTAAGCAGCTTTCCAGCAAGAACCATTGTTACGGAAAATCAAGAAAATGAAATGTTTGTTAACAATGTCATGTCTAAAAGTGGTATTACATTTTCAAAATGTAGTAAATGTACATTTAACATAACAATTAATAGCAAATAATGCCCTAATTTATTAACTTCGTTATGACCCAACTGCTGTTTATCATACTGTAAGTAATTCTGTACACATCTTTGTTAGGTACTTAATAATACACTTTTCATTTGGTTAATAAAAATTTGAATCTAATCTTTCACTTTCGTCTCTGTTTAGAAACAAAATTGTAAAAAAAAGTTGTTACCTATTTGATGATACACTCGCTTAAAAAATTTTGTGTGCACCTCAGCCGTATGATCTTTTTTGGCCGAATCTGAAATTTGCGGCCGAGGCGTAGCCGAGGCCAAGCAAATTTCAGGTGAGCCTTCATTACGGCCTTGGTACACAAATAACTATTTTGATGATCTGATAGGCATGAAGCCAGTATAGGTTAGGTTAGGTTAGGTTAGGTTAGGTTAGGTTAGGTTAGGTTAGGTTAGGTTAGGTTAGGTTAGGTTAGGTTAGGTTAGGTTAGGTTAGGTTAGGTTAGGTTAGGTTAGGTTAGGTTAGGTTAGGTTAGGTTAGGTTAGGTTAGGTTAGGTTAGGTTAGGTTAGGTTAGGTTAGCTTAGGTTAGGTTAACACGGTGGTTCGTGATGGAACCCACTTAGGCCAGAGGCCCGTTGTGATGCCGTATGGGGTGGTTGCCATCCCCACCACTATAGTGAGAACCAGTAGCTGCTGTCAATGAACAGCATGATGCTTTTGATACCAACCGACTGAAGATCGGATAAGTTATCAAAATAGGGCTGTCCCAGAGCAGAAAATCTTTGCCTGGATAGGGCAGGGCAGTGACAGAGTAGGTGGACCTCCTCTTCGTCTTGACAACTTCTGCAAAAGTTATTCCTTTGTGGAATTCCCATGCGTGCAGCATGGCATCCTCCAAGCCAGTGTCCAGTGATGGCCGCAATCGCGTTTCCGATGGATTTCCTGGAGAGAGATAGAATATCTTTGGTGCGTCGCAGGTTAAGCTCTGGCCATATCTGTCTTGACGAGTTGCAAGAAGGTTCTTCCCGCCACCTCAGATTGGTTTGGCGGAGTATTTCTTTCCGGAGGAGCAATCTTCGTTCAGCGATAGGAGCCCCTGGTCTTGTATTAGCGGATATAGTCGTGAGCGTCGAACCAGCTCTTGCTAACTCGTCCGCCTTACAGTTGCCTGCTATGTCCGTGTGGCCGGGTACCCAGACAACATTGACTCTTACTTTAGTCGCCAGCTCATCTAAGGCTTTACGGCATTGTATAGCCGCCTTGAAGGTCAGGTAGACTGAGTTTAGAGACTTAATGACAGCTTGGCTGTCACTTAGAATAGATATTTCATTGGACTCGAATCCTGTTTGAAGTACCCATTTTGCTGTTTCATTAATAGCTACCATTTCTGCCTGGAATACACTGCAGTAGTCCGGCAAACGGAATGATCGGTTGAGGGGTGGGGACTCTGAGAAGACACTTCCTACTCTCCCCTCTAGTTTTGAGCCATCTCTATAGAAGAGCGTCCCATTTGGCTTAACTAGGTTCGCCGTCCACTTCTCTTTGGACGGGATGTCCACCGAGAACTTGCGGTTGAACATCGGGGTGGGTTTCGTGTAGTCTGTGTTGTTTAAGATAAGACGAATTCCTTCAGAATCTTGCAGTGGCCGTAGTTTACCTTAGGCCATGGTGAGACTGCATTGAGTCTGAGAGCAGCGTTGGCCGTGCATTCCTTCCCATATAGGTCTAGTGGAGTCAGATGTAGGATCATTTCCAGGGCTTTTGTCGGGGTTGTCCTAAGACACCCCGTCATGAGAACAGCAGCTAGTCGCTGTACCTTTCCCACCCTTTTCCGGTTGACCTCCTTACATAGGGCTGGCCACCATACCAATGATCCATACATGAGTGTGGGTCTTACGACCACCGTGTATAACCAATGGACAATATTGGGTCCCAACCCCCATTGTTTGCCATCCTTCTGCAGATGTATAGCGCAATTATCGCCTTTTTCACCCTTTCCTCTATATTTTCTTTCCATAACAGCTTTTGGTCAAGGATAAGACAGTATAAACAAATCGACAATTTAATGGGTTTAGGTAAAATTTTATTTTTTATTTTGAGTTATTAAGATTTTCAATAAAGTCGACATTTCTGTATGACAATGAGAGAAGGAAGATGAAAAAAAATGTAAAACCAGAAAACAAATATGGAAAAGAAAATGCCAAGAAAACTATACGAGGGTAAAAAGACAAATGAAGGATAAGAAAAGAGTTAAAATAAAGAAGTTTTCGATGAACCCAAAATTAGTGAAGGCATTAAAAAGAATATTACTTTGTTTGGGTCACTTAGAACGGATGAAGGATACAACAGCTTTCAAAATATAGCATGGAGAAAACCAAAAGAAAAACGAAAAAGAGAAAGGGAAAATTGTTAAATTGATTGTTGGAGGGTTTAAGAGAAAGAGGGGTAAGGAATTGGAGACAAAAGGCAACCAACCTAAAGTGCACTGGAAGACTATGACAATATTGGCCTCAATGGCCTACATTGGAGCTTTTATACAGTGTAACCTAACCTAACCACTTATATGGAATACATTTTTTTGTGGGGTTAGTTTAGATTATAAATAACGCTGGGACCCGTCAACTTTTACTTTGATTATATTTTTCATTGATAAAATCATAGAACTGTCAAAAACTCAATAACTTTTTTATGTGATCTCGTCACAATTCAGTTTGTTTTCGTATTTTAGCCAAATAAAAAAAGTTTTCGTCGAAATTAAAAAATATGGTTTGATAATATTGAAACAGTCACAAGTTTCTTCTTTGACATTTGTCAAATATGTCGTGGATTGTCCAGCTGTGACAGTACATTATAATGAAGACATAGTTATTTACGTTACAAGTCCAGGAAGCATTACTTGGAGTTGCTGGAGGTTGCTGAAAGAAAGAGATCTATAATTTAGAAGTTAGTGATGTGGAAGATACAGGTATTCAGCTAGTAGTTAAGATTAACCAGACAAAAACGCATATTCGACGAGCTTTCACTGTGAATAACAGTGATGAGGTTCACTATTTGGATGTGTTTAGAAAAAACATGAATTTACTGCTCTTTTGGTGAGTTATAGACAAGGAAAATGTCTGTCTCAAAGAGCTGGTATACATACTGTTGGCGGAGCACCTAAGAAAATAGCTGAGTTCTTAAAACTAGACCAACCAGAAAATAATACAGGTCATTGCTCCAGGAGGACATCCTCAACATTGTTAGCCAATACTGGAGCTGAACTTCAAGTTCTAAAACAGCACGGTGGATGGAAGAGTTCTTCAGTTGCAGAAAAGTATACCGGGTGGTGAATGGTCGGACGCACCATAGGAAATCCAATGGAAAATCATAAACTCTTAAATTCCTGCCTGCTTCCCAAATCATTTTAGGTGAAAACTCAATAGGAACTTTTCTTTAAAGAATTAAATACTGCATCAGATGAGACTATTAAAAATATTTTTCAGCTTTTGGTAGTTGAAAAAATTGACCAATTTATTTACCATTCTTGTACAGCATCAAGACAGCAATGATATGTCAGGATGACGTTACCTTTAAAAGCTATTATCAAGATTGTCATTCTATTATTCAATTAGTGACAACAATAAACGTAAAAAATGTCGTACACCGTTTCAGAACGAGTAGAAATTGTAAAAATGTTTTATTCCGGCAATAGTACGCGCACGGTAAGTGCTTTATTTAGCGCGAAATATCCAAACCGCCCGATTCCAAGCCATACTACAATTGGAAGAATAATCACAAAATTTGAAAACACTGGCACATTGCTTCCTTTATGCAAGTGTAACAAAAATGACCAAAACATTTAAATAAATGTGTTTGAAAATGAAAATACCACAAATGTATTATCTGCAGTTATTGAAAATCCCAGAATAAGTTCTCGAGAAATCGCACAGCAGTTCGACATGCATAATTCAACTGCATTAAAAATATTAAAAAAGAATAACTTCCATTCTTATAAAGTTCAATGTCATCAAGAGTTTTGTTATGAGATGCTGGAGAGGGCGAATGCAGACCGAAAATTTTTAAAAAATGTTTGTTTTACAGACGAGTGTACGTTTACGTTAAACAATGAACCCAACGTGCAAAACTGTAGAATTTGGTCAACTAAAAGGCCTGAAATTGTTGTGGAAACTCGTACTCAATATCACCAAAAAATCAATGTTTGGGCAGGAATACTGGGGCATCATCTTATTGGACCTTTTTTCTACGAGGAAAATCTAGACTCAGGAAGGTTTTTGGATTTGCTTCAAGAAGAAATTTTACCAGCACTCGCAGAAGTAGCTCCCGAAGAAGAAGAAATTTGGTTTCAAATGGACGGTTGTCCTGCTCACAACAGCCGTGAAGTGAAAGAATTGGTCAATAATTGTTTTAATAACTGTGTGATAGGACCAAATTGTCTTATTAAATGGCCCCCAAGATCTGGAGATCTTGCCCCAAATGACTTTTATCTCTGGGGAGATGTAAAATCCAAAATTTACGGCACGGTAAGGTTTCCAGATTTAGAGGCATTAAAGACAGGCATCCGAGAAGAATGTGCAAAAATAACGCCTCGCATTCTAGCAAATGTTCGACGAGAGTTTTATGATAGATTAGGATATTGTTTAGCCCAAAACGGTGGTTTATTTGAGCATTTATTGTAATTTATTTAGCGTTTGTATTTATTTAACAATAAATAACTTTGTTTTCTATTTTTTTGACTATTTGAATGATTTGACATCTAAATATTTTAGTCATTTTGACATTTTATTGCTGTCTTGATGCTGTATAAGAATGGTAAATAAATTGGTCAATTTTGTCAACTACCAAAAGCTGAAAAATATTTTTAATAGTCTCATCTGATGCAGTATTTAATTCTTTAAAGAAAAGTTCCTATTGAGTTTTCACCTAAAATGATTTGGGAAGCAGGAATTTAAGAGTTTATGATTTTCCATTGGATTTCCTATGGTGCGTCCGACCATTCACCACCCGGTATAGAAGAATCGATTGAAGGCAAAAACAAGATTGCAAGAATGATCCAAAGGGGCTACATCACAGCCACGCGTCTTCCGCGATTACAGAAAACACTGTAAATCCATCAACAGCTCCATTAATACATATTGCTGGCAACAGCAGTTGTATAATTAATATCAATCTTCAAAAACTAGAATAAAAGCTTAGTTTATGTTGATCCTCTTATTATATATAAGGACTGTACACGTGTGAACTGCACCAAATAATTTACAATTTAACACATTTTTTATCGTTACTTTATAATCTTTTAACGTATCATTAACCTGGGTATTATTTATTTATACAAAATGACAGGTATTATTATTAAAATAATGTACAATTATAATAAATAATTATATTTCTTTGTTAGCCCATGGTTTTTGACATATATGCAGACGCCACTGTATTACTATTTCTTTGTAACGTTTTAGTTGAACGATTTGACAGATCTAGATATAAACAGTTGCGTGCACGAATGTTTTCCTAGAAACCGATAAACCGACCGACGTGAAATTGTTAAAATTTAATTTTTTAATAGGAGCCTCTTTTCTTTAAAATTGTTCACTTCGATTGTTTGTTTCCTTCTCTAAGATAATCGCCGTTGGTAAAACGCCAACAAGTCCGCTGACCAGTGTGTCAGATTTAATTAATTAAATTACCCGCAATTTTAATTTTAGCAAAATTCTTCGAAGCTATTACGAGTCAAACCTTGAACGGCAAACAAAAACTATCACTTTCTACAATTTTCATTATGTTTAAACCTTAACTAACATAGTATTTTGAGTAGATAAGTCATCACTTTAACCACAAGGGTAGATAAAGTGACATTTTAACAGCAAGAGTAGATAATAGTATATTACGTAACGTGTGTGGTAAAATGCTTTACAGCAATATAGTTACGTACTATACTTTACCTACGACCTACTTGTACCTGCATTAATAATCTTTTTGTTAATAATAATTGAACAAGAGCAACAATAGATGATTTGAATCATTTTATTGTATAATAATTAAATACTTAACATCAGCCAATCAACAGTAAGTAAAATAGTCCGAAAATTTGGAGAAACTGGGAACGTTAAACATATTTCAAACGCTGGGCGTCCTAAAATTGAAGACAATGTGAAACTTGATGTTTTATTAAATTGCTGGAGTTTCCCAACGATCGGTATTACGTATTTTAAAAAAAGAAAAATACCATCCCTACAAAATTCAACTACACCAGGAATTAAACGACGACGATCCCGATCGCCGGCTTCAATTTTCTAAAATTATGCAGGATTTATGTATCGGCAATCCACGTTTCATCAATCAAATCCTCTTTTCCGATGAAGCCACATTTTTTTTACATGGTACCGTGAATCGTCAAAATTGCAGGTATTGGAGTCAAGAAAACCCACATTGGATGACTGAGGCACACTGGCAATATCCTCAGAAAGTGAATGTATGGGCAGGGATCATCGATGACAGAATCATTGGCCCTTTTTTCTTTGAAGAAAATCTAACAGGAGAACGTTATTTAACTTTTTTGAGAAATCAACTTATACCTGTCCTTGCTAACATGTATCCAAATGCCAATAATGCAAATTTACCTAGTGACAATATCTGGTTTCAACAAGATGGAGCCCCTCCGCATTACGCACGTGAAGTACGTCAATTTTTAAATAATTGCTTTCCCAGGAGATGGATCGGAAGACGAGGTTTTATAGAGTGGCCAGCAAGGTCGCCAGATCTAACACCTCTAGACTTTTTCCTGTGGGGTTACATAAAATCAAAAGTTTATGTCAATAGCCCCCAAAATTTACAGAACTTAAAAGATAGAATTAGGCATGAAATGAGTCTCATTACTCCAGAAGTCATCCGCAATGTACTTGATGAATGTGTCCGTAGATTCGCATATTGTCAAGAAACCGATGGAGGGCATTTCGAACATTTAATTTAAAATATTTATTATGCATAATTTGGTTACTTTAAGGTACGTTATGAATTAAATCATTAGTTGTAATTTGGTTGAATTTAAATAAAAAAGAAATGTTTTTGTACCCTTAAAAAATATTTTAGTTACAAATGTAATGTCGTTAAATAGAGAATTAAATTCTCCTTCAAATGAGGTGTCGCATTATACCGATTTCTATTTACAAAAACTAACGATTACGTCACTACACTTACACCGGTGACGTCATCCTTACTCAATGTACGTTATAAGATGGGTATTTTATAAAAAAAATCGACCTGTTTCGGGATTACCCTCAAAACTCGACGGTTCTCGAAATAATGATAATATTCCATAAATTAGCCGTCCACTGTATGTGGTATAAAATTCCCAATGAAATTTATTAATTTATTAAGAATCTTTTAATATGGGAGTTTTTATATTTTGCATAAAATACAAAGTTTAGTACTCCATTCATGAATTAAAAAACTTGTATTTTGTATTCTTGTATTCTTTTACACCAACGTTTTACGCATTTGTTTGAATCTTTACTATGTTTGCTCCTAAATGCACAAAAATTACGACATTATAGCAATTTATATTAATTATCATAAAATAATACTTGAATTTATTATATAATTTAGATATTAATTGCATTTTTATAGAAATAATTGATTATACCTATCTAAAAAAACGTACCTACCTTGACATGACGCTTTTTCTACCACCAATGGCCCTAAAAACGACCAAAACCAATTAATTCACGCCATAAATAAATAAAAAGGCAAACCTAAACTGATGTCAAGGGCTGTTTTCTATTATAACTTTGTTAACGTTTAAACATCGACCGCCCTAAATGGGTGTTTTGAGACATAAAACCGATTTGTGTGCTCCAATACGACATTAATTAGTTTCACCATTAACAGAAAGTACCAAAAAGAATTGATAAGCAAGGTAAATTATACACTGGAAAAAATTTCTGTTTCGTAGGGATCTAAGTAGTGGACAAAGTTCTCTTCAAGTTCATAAAGTAAGTAAGGCACTTGTAAGCATTTTTCATATCACTGGACTAGTTTAGTGATTTTTTTTATATTTGCATCTTATAAAATAAATTTTTAGTGGTTTAACTGTACAAATAAAATTTTTATAAAATTAATCCTCTAGCCATAATCGGCTTTTGAAATTTAAATTTAATGGTTACATACGTCATAAGTGGTAAGTGACGTGTTTCAATAAGATAGGTAGAAAATTTGCGATGTTGTCGATATGCTTTAATATTAACCGAGAAACTTATCTCTCTCTCTCTCTTATTTGTTGTCATAAAAAGAGATAAACATATCGATATTTTTGTTCTCTGATTGACACTTTATCAAATAAGGAGTAAAACACTAAACAAAATATTCTGTAATTTTCGTTAGTTTAATTTGTTGTTTGGTTGTGTTTGGTTTATGAAAGAAATTACTTCTATACTATTTTTGGTTCGAAAATAAAAATCCCTAACACCTTGTCTTGGTGTTATAGCGGTTCCTTCAAAAATAACCAATAGAAGTAATTGTTCTCTCGGGGAGCAACCCTTCTATCGGTACAGTGAGAGAACGAATTTCAGGAATACCGTTTTGGCATTTTCAATAGAACCACGTCCACTTTCTATTGGCTGTTCTATTCTATCACCGTCAAGAATAGGGGTCTTGTTTGTTTATTACAGATAAACACGATTTTCTCTCCTGTCATATATCTTGTCAACTGGTACAATCAGTTAGTCACAAAACACGGTGTTTTGTGCCGCCAGTTCTTTAAGAATACTTGAAACGAACGTAGCTAAACTGTGACAACGTTGACTTTTAAACATACTTCATTATTGGTTATTAGTTGGCGCTACGTTTAAAATTTACTAATTATTTATTGCTAAATTTTACGAAATGAGAAATATTAATTGCAAAATGAATACCAATATAAGTAAGTAGGTATCTTATCTTAAATATATATTGCTATCATTTTGATTAATATGATCCTACTAATCTAGTCCATTGCGGTTTTTTTTCTGGGTTGGCGTAATGTACCAACGACTCGTCCCCAGTAATAATACGAGAAAACAAATCAACTCCATCTTGTTGACTACGGGTCAAAAAATTGTCTCCATCCAGACATTCTTTACTCTTTGTGATGGTCGGTGAGCATTTTTCGTACCCACCTTACACACATTTTGTGGTTTTTCCGTGACAATACTGTAATAAGTGGTGCGTCCAAGTTGAGGACATTTTTCAGCCATATCACTAATCGGCAATGGACGATCAGATCAACTTGTGTAACGATTTCTAGCCTTTCTAGTCTTTCCTTCACTGATAACTTTAGGTCCATAAACAAAGCATAATTCCCGATGAATTTCAGCAGCCGGCAATCCTTTTGCACATAAGAAACTACCTATTGCATTAACTATTTTGTTATTTTCTCATTGTGATGATTCTCTTGGGTTTTCGCTACATTTCCCAAGTCTTCCTTTTTTCATCATCATCATCATCCACCGTGTCCACTTCAGAACATTCTATTTTGTGCTAATTGCATCCATCTATTGTATATTCTCTTTACTTTATCTGTCCAGCGTGTTGGTGGTCTGCTTCTGCTTCTACTATCCATGCGAGCTCTCCATTCCAACAGAATATTGTCTCTTAGTCCACCTGTCTTTTACTTATTTCTTCGATGAGCAAGCTTCACACCCAGCATAGATCTTTCCATTTTTGCTGTGCTACTCTCAAATTTATTATTCTAGTCTTCAGTTTCAACTACAAACGGTGATCGGATACATTTCTCTCTCAATTTGCCATAGGCAGCTCAATGTAGGCCGATCTTTTTTTTCTATCTTTTGGATCTGATTGTCTGGCCCACTTTTTTGGCAGCTTGTGCTGGTTCTCTAAATATTTCGTTAGCTTCACACCTCTGTTATTTCGGTCTCCTAGTTAACCACATGTTTTGGTTTTAAACTTTTAGCTCTCGCAAATCCCAGGTTCTTTTTAAACCATGAGATCTTGATTACTGATTTTCCCACTTAGATCCAAGGGTTTTATATTGCCTGGCATCAAGTATCTGTATATAAATACTCTATGTTGTGCGGTTTCTTCATCTTCACAGCATTTTCTGCATAAGAGATTCTCTGAATTGCCAATGACCACTCTTCTCAATTCCCTTCTATTCTGTTCTAGAGCATCTGCGGCTATTGCTGTGCAAGAATTTAACGGTGTATAATAAACCAAAGCATATTTAAATTTGTAATACGAATATATTAGCAGCTTGTTACTTTTTTTATGAAAAAATATAAAATTGGCGCCCAACGATGTACTAAATATCTTTCAATGCAATTTAAGTAACTGTTTAACATTAACAATTGGGCTTAACGTCTGTTAATATTGCACTGTAAAGTCTTCTTTTTTGTAATCACTTAGATGTTTCGGTGATGTCCGTCTGCTGAATATTTTCGGCAGTAATAATATCTATTTTTCAGTGTACAATCGTTAGACAAAGTGTGAAATCGATTTGGCCAGTTGGTCAGGTATCCGTAATATACCTACACACAAGAGTATAAGAAGTAGTCGGAAGCCAAGGCGCCATGCCGGCGGCATTTGAACTCCCCCGCCTCTTTCACCTCCCTTAATTAGAAACGGGGATATTAGCGGGGATATTTAAATACACTATTATACTTTGTGTTAACCGACTTTATTTATTGGAAGGAGGTGCTCGATGCCGTTGCGGACTGAGATTAGGGTGAAATCTGGGAATGGATGATGCGGTGGTGTACTTGCGAGTTTCGTGAGAAAATTTTAAAAAATATATATAAAGTACGTTTCACAATAATTCGTTGACTCGGTACCTGACCTTAGGGGATTAGTAATGAAAGGTTATAAATTTCTCACTGTACAGTAAACATTAACAGATCCGTAATCCGGTTTTCAAAATAGATTTAAATAAAACATTATTTACTAAAACTTAAATTTATTTTGTAAAAAAAATTACGATATTTAAAAAAAACAAACAAACAAATTTTAAGTTTATTTATTAATTGAAATTAAACAAAACTGTTGAAACTTACGTATACGTATACGCTCTGGTCTATTTCATCTAATTGGCAGATGTCAAAAAATGTTTCAAATAAAAAAGATGTAGTTTAATCATGGCCACATTTTAAAAATATTTTGTACAACAGGGTATCCCAAAAAATTGATTTAAATAAAACTAAGTTAACATTTACTAAAACTTAAATTTATTTTGTAAAAAAAAATCACCAAAATTTTTTAAAAACAAATTTTAACTTTATTTATTAATTGCGATTAAACAAATGAACTAATTCTACATTATTTACAACTATTTAATCTAAAAGTAGTTCAGTATCACTATCGTCTTCATTTAAATTAATAACTAAGGGTGCTACAGTTACATTAACATTTCGCTATGTACCTTCAACCTTAATAACATGCTGAATCGAATTTTTCCAGCTATCAATGGGAATATTACTTGTCACATTTCTGATTAACTCTATAACACTTGAGTTTAATGTGGGTGAAACGTTTTCCGATCTAACTTTGGATTTTAGCTGATGCCACATGTGTTCTATAGGATTGAACATGCAATAATATGGGGGAAGCCGTAACACTGTGTGGCCCATATTTTTAGCAATAGTATCACAAACGTATTCTTTTTCAATACCGAACGCTGCTACAACTTGTAAGAGATTACGTTTTGTGTACGATTCTTCAAAATAAAGGTCATTTTTTAACAAATACTCTTGAATTTCCCATTTATTGTTGTTGCTATTTGGTACTTTGTTTAATTGACGGCTATGATAAGTTGCATTGTCCATTACAATTATACTTTTTTCCGGTATATTCGGCAATAAATAATTCTCAAACCAATCTTCAAAAACTTCTGCTGTCGTATCTTCGTGATAATCTAAACTTGAATCTTTAACATTCTTTACTGATAACAATAAAGCGTTTGGAACCCAACCTGTTTCTGATCCGGCATGTATTATTGTAATTCTTTGTCCTCTATTTGATGGAGCCTTTGTTTTGCAATTTCCCGATGAATCAACAAAACCCTTCGTTGGAGTATCATGGGTGTCATACCATGTCTCGTGGAGGTAGATAATTGAAAGGTTTTCACTTCTATATTTTTGAATAGCTTGTAAGTAATGACAACGCCACATTCGTAAACGATATGACTCCATTATCATTGGTCTTTTATTAATGGTACAATATTTAAATCCCATTTGAGACATAATTCTCCACAAACTTGTACGGCTACAAATAATTCCCGTGTCGTCTTTAAGTAACCGTTTTTTTATACAATCTAGGGTTGGTATCATTTGTTCTTGGTATAGGACGATATTATCGTTCGTCGGATTATATCTTTTTGTATTTCATCAACACATTTGGTATTATTAACGTCACTTTTTTCGCTTACTTATTGGCTTATTGATAATATCTTTTACTGTGGATATTGGGGTTTTGGTTAACTTACATGTTTCTTCTGCTGCATCGGTTACACTGTAACCTCGATTATTCAATGTTTCAAACACATTTTTCACAATTTGTTTCGCATCCGGCGATAAATGCACTTTTTTGCCCAAGGACGCCACATACTTAGTTATAAACACAAGATTACTTTCAGAGTATAATGTTTAGTACAAACTAAAATTCTAGGAGAGAATTTTAAAAACAAATTACTCCGAAACTCCCACTTTCTCTTCCAAGATGATTAAGAAAATCAAAAATCATTTACTAATGATTTACTATTGATGGTCAGTAATAATAATTTAAAATTTTACCTGAAAAATAAAAAATCCAAAATATATCTTCCTGGACAAAAATAAATAATACCTTTCTGTAAATAGTTCACCGGTTTACGGCCAAAGTTCGAAGAAATATTAACCACCTTTTATTAGTAATCCCTTAAGAGCAGGTACCAAGTCAACGAATTATTGTGAAACGTACTTTACATAATATATTTACTATCAGTATGATGCAAATGTATGGAATAAATTCATTATTTCATCCATCTCAGTAAGATGGACTTCCAAAAAGTAAGGGTTAGTAACAATAAATTTATTATTTATGTAAAAAATAAATTTATCTAATTGTATCTCTTTTAAAGTGCTTCCAGTTTTCCTTATGAGATATCGCAACAAGAAATGATGCTGATTAATAAACAGCGAGTCAAAACGGCTAATGAAACTACAAAAACAGGCCGCAACATATTTTTAAAGTAATTTTCTTGAAGTCACGCTGTAATTACACCCTCGTTGGTAGTCTATAATTTGATAGAGGGCGGCAGTGGGCCCACCTTTGATACTACTATGTCAATTACTCCATTGACACAACTTCAGGCGTACATTTTGCCACTTTGATCCTTGGTATTCAACTGGAAACATTTGCCAAGCGCTAATTTCATTAAATTAAGTATCAGATTACTGATGACGGATGGGTGGAACTCAAATACGCATTGCGGCAACAGCTACACCGAGAAAAATTTAAAATGACAATATTTCGAATCATTTATGTGCATAATGTAAGAAATAAATAAGATGTACATATTCAGGAACACTTCCTGGAAGTTTCTCTCTTATGTGGTCTTTAAGAATAAGTATTTTATTAGTACACAAAAAAATAAATCAGAAAACAATATTAGACTCGTAAGAATTGTGATTAGATGTACAAAACATTCGCAGTTTATTTTATCTCAATGACAGCTGTTTTCAAAATAATTTTAAAATCAGATTGACAGATTGAAGCTACAATTGGCAATAGGAACATTCTTGTCACTTCTGCTGGACACAATATCAAAGGAAGGATTTATATCAAAAGTGTTTCCAAATCTCGGTGTGAATTATTAAAACTATGCTTGATAATATTAGTAATAACAGGTCGGCTGAAAAGTCCCCGGTCTGACCTATAGATGACGACACTAGAATTAAATCCACTTCATTTTTAGATAGTATCAATTTTCAAAAGATACGTGTAAAAATTGACAGCTGTCGGACTATTAGTTTGTGAGATATTGCATTTTTAGTGAAGCAACTTTTGTTATTTTCAAAAAGATGGAAAAAAAGAATTTCGTGTGCTTATTAAATATTGTTATTTGAAATGAAAAAATACAGTTGAAGCAAAAGCTTGGCTTGATAATGAGTTTCCGGACTCTGCGCCCGGAAAATCAACAATCATTGACTGGTACGCAAAATTCAAGCGTGGTGAAATGAGCACCGAAGACGGTGAACGCAGTGGACGCCCAAAAGAGGTGGTTACCGACGAAAATATCAAAAAAATCCACAAAATGATTTTGAGTGATCGTAAAGTGAATATGATCGAGATAGCTGACACTCTAAAGATATCTAAGGAACGTGTTGGACATATCGTTCACGAATATTTGGGTATGCGGAAGCTCTGTGCGAAATGGGTGCCGCGCGTGCTCACAATCGACCAAAAACAGCAACGAATTGATGATTCTGAACAGTGTTTGCAGCTGTTAAGTCGTAATAAACCCGATTTTTTGCGTCGATATGTGACTATGGATGAAACTTGGCTCCATCACTACACGCCTGAGTCCAATCGACAGTCAGCTGAGTGGACTGCGGCCGGTGAACCGCCATCAAAGCGTGGAAAGACTCAACAGTCAGCTGGCAAAGTTATGGCCTCAGTTTTATGGGATACACACGGTATATTGTTCATCGACTATTTGGAAAAGGGAAAAACAATCAACAGCGACTATTACTGTGCATTATTGGAGCGATTGAAGACCGAAATCGCGAAAAAACGGCTCCATATGAAGAAGAAAAAAGTGTTGTTTCATCAAGACAATGCACCGTGTCACAAATCATCGAAAACAATGGCAAAATTGCATGAATTGGGTTTGAATTGCTTCCTCACCCACCGTATTCTCCAGATCCAACCCCCAGCGACTTTTTCCTTTTCTCTGACCTGAAGAGAATGCTCGCGGGAAAAAAATTTGTCTCTGATACTGAGGTAATCGCCGAAACTGAAGCCTATTTTGAGGACAAACCGAAGGAGTACTACAAAAATGGTATCGAAAAGTTGGAAGGTCGCTATAATCGCTGTATCGCCCTTGAAGGCAACTATGTTGAATAAAAAAAAATGAATTTTGTCAAAATATTGTGTTTTACTATGGTAGACCGGGGACTTTTCAGCCGACCTGTTATTTGCCATTGTAATTTACCTGCAATATTTGATAATTTTGATTTTAATCAATTTAATTAATGTGTATTTTTGAGTGGACTATGTTACGTTAAGGAAATACCTTTAAATAAAGAGTTTTGGAAAATTAAAATTGTTATTTACCGAATTAAAAACATTTTGTCAATTAGATTATTGCAGATTTTATTTCCTAAATTGTTATTAAAATTATAAATAATATGTTAAAGGTAAGTGAGAAACTATAATCGATTAAGTAGGGGAATGTTTTAAATAACTTTTATGTCCATCTCGTAGAAACACGTTTTCTAATCAAGCAGGTTCAAGGTAAAGGTAATTATCGATAATAATCGAAAAGATGATCGATAAAATTGTTATTGGTCCTGTTGGTAGGCATAAATCCTATTAGCTTGTACGCTTTAGTTCTGAGAATTATGTCGAAAAGTGGATTTTGTTGGATTTATGGAAGTTGGTCAGGTGCTTTGTTTTAAATGTATATATAAATATACACATACAAAAAGCAATAGAACTCATAATATATTATAACATTTAAATATTCGACAATAGTATAATGAGTGCAATATCAACAGAAGTTGTTTAATATTACCTTAATTTAATAACTTTTATTATATATTTTGTGTATTTGTAGGAAATTTCAACTTAGAAATAATTTTTATTATGCAATGTATCAATATTATATTTTGTACATAAACATGTTATGTAAACTTACCAGAAATTTCGAGAAATTAATTATATAATGTGTAAAAAGAAGACAGATATATTTCTACTATGTGTGCTCTAGAATAATCGACAGTAGACGAAGTGAGTATGTCTAGTGATATATAAGAAAGAGAGAGATGCACATAGTATTCTAGCACATGATTAATTTAAAAAAACCTCTCATAAATTTCTGGAAGATTAAAAGTATATAAAAGGACTTGAGTAGAGGTCGTTAGTGAAGGATATTATTGGAGGTTACCCATAGAAGATCGTTTTTAAAAGCAGTAAAAATAAAGTGTTAAATAGTGACTTTAGACCTACATTGACCTATGCAGCGGAAACCCGATCTGTGAAGACTAAAACAAAAAGAATATTAGAGACCACAGAAATAAAGATTGTGCGTAGGTAGACGGAAAAACGTTGATGGACAAAGAAAGAAGTAAGAATATAAGAGGAACTTGCAAGATAGATAATATAAATGACTGGGCGTTGTATAGGAAGATAAAATGGAATGAGCACATTGATCGAATGACAGAGCAACGAGTTGAAAAGGTAGCTAGGGATAAATCACTGACAGGAATAAGGAGCCTTGGAAGATCTAGAAAAATGTGGAGCGATAAGTAGGCGCAATGATGTAAAGAAAACCCGGGCAACTATGCCTGTAATCAGCAGGAAAAAGATTGCTAGAATCATTACTTTTTAGAGACTCCATTTATCGTGGTACTTTTAGAAATTAAAATTTGCCCTACTTTTTTGGAGATGTTTGTGTAGTATTAGAGCTAGAAATATCCAAATATCCAAGAGATCTCTACTGATCTTAGTTTCTCAGAAGTATCTTAGCTTGTCTATTCCAAGTACTGATTCCAGAAGATAGTTCTGGTCCCAGATATGGGGATTCAGCTCCTTTTTTGCCAGCTTCTTCGTCCCCTTCTATTCCTATTTTTTGTCCTGGGACTCATAGGAAGGAGTGTTCTTCTGGCCTAGTTCGTTTAGCTTGCCTAGGCATTCCTAGTTGATTGTATCTGAGCTCAGCATTTTGATGGCCGCTATACTATCCGATTTAATCACAATCTCTTGCCTGCGATAGTTTCTTTCAGTATTGAATTCTGCGCATATTTCTACGGTGCGCATTTTGGCTTGAAAACTGCTTGCGCATGCGACCAAGCTTTCTGAATATTAGGCTATAGGTCTAAATCCGTCTTCTAGCTTGGAAACGTTTGTATACCACATTATGGTTTAAAATTCTTATGGTGTCTTCATCCAATTTAGAATTACTACTCAATTTTGTGATGAATTTTCTTACACAATTGAATTTCATCGGCATATCATCTTGGAGCATTTCTCAAGATTAATATTTACTCTTTTGGGATCTCCATTGATGTAAGTGCTTCTGGTAACCAAATTTGCCTAAGGTAATATTTTGTTGAGACCAAGATATGTCATTTATTTTAGAGCCTTTCATTATTTTTTTGCTGGATCTTATGCCTTTGGTATTTTTGGGATCTCCGTTTGGTATTGTAGCTTGAAGTAAAGTAAAATCTACACAAATAACTCCTAAAACACGTTGTGGGATATTATTTTCTTATTTAAATCTTTCTGTTTTTGATTTTAGCTTTCTTCCATGGTAGAATATTCACATTTTTTTTCTCCATTGATCGTCTAGCGTCTAGTAATCAGAATCCTTCCAAAAACACGTGGTAATACTGTTGGAGCCACTCAATATTATTTTTAAATTTAATCAGTTCAAAAACTGTAAAATATAAAGACAATTTACTTACTAAGAGTAACAGTATTAATTATCTTTTGATAAACAAATCAAATAGTAAAGCCAATTATAAAAGACTGTTTTAATTGGTTAATTAGAGAACCTACCGCCTTTTAATTATATTTTCTGGTAAATTAACCACGCTATTATTTGCAAACAAGTAAGAATAAAAATTAACGGATGTATGCGTATAACGTGTAAGTGAGGCTTTGATCAAGTGCGCCTTTGTTTCATTATACGTTAAATAATCCCACAGCGATGCTGAATTTCTTACAAAACATCAAACAGGTTGTAATTTCTAGAAAGGACATTCCTTGAATTGGTGTAAGTATTTTTAATTGTCATACCAAGAAGAGACCAAAGCAAAAAAGTTGTTGATAAAAAATACTCTCGTATAGATGGTGTATTAAATTTAAGGCTAAATTTTAAAGAGCTGTCATCAAGTGCTTTGAAAATGACCAACATCACAGAAAAATAAAGGAAAAAAAACTTACATAAAACAGTTTTCCGTTCAGCAGGAGAAGTAAATATTTTTTTATCGTTTCAATACTAAATGACATCAGTTTAGTTAGGTTAGGTTAGGTTAGGTTAGGTTAGGTTAGGTTAGGTTAGGTTAGGTTAGGTTAGGTTAGGTTAGGTTAGGTTAGGTTAGGTTAGGTTAGGTTAGGTTAGGTTAGGTTAGGTTAGGTTAGGTTAGGTTAGGTTAGGTTAGGTTAGGTTAGGTTAGCTCAAGTTAGGTTAGGTGTGATTTTATTTAGCTTGTCATCACTGACATTGTTAGGCTTATGAAAGGTTCGATTTCTGCCTAGAAAGTCAGCGATGCGGTACCTTCTAAGCTAGCTTACGCTTTCTTTGATCTTTTGGATTAAAAAGATATTGTCCAAAGCCTAGGGACGATCAGGATTAGGGCGGGCTTTTTGAAAAGACCAACAACAAATAATCCTTTGGTCATTCAAGTTCTTGGTCACATAAGCTTCACATGGTGGCCAAAAACAATGATATGAGCTATGGCGGAAAGTGCTAGATTGCTTAAAAAAACATGGGACATTGCAAAGTGCTACATTGCAGTTTGTAACAATATTAGTTGCCAAAAGGCGCTAATTTCTAACCTTTAAAGTCCCAAAAAGGCAGGGAGTCAATTTGTAACTACAAAACTCTCCAAAAGAGATCCTCTCCAGGGGGTGGTTGGTTAATGCTCACTATAGTAAGGATTGGTATGTATAAGTAATAAGGGCGCCACTATCTTTTTGTACGCTTTCGATCAAGCAAACAAACTACACAAAAACTAAGGTGAGAAAGATAGAAACACCTTGTAATTAGTTTAATTAAACAACAAATAAAGAAGCTACTTAAAACTTAAAATATTGAATATTTATTGAAACTGTACTTGCCGATAATGAACGGAAAGGAATTGTAAAAAGTGGACTTAACTTTAGGTTTTTGTACTGTCTAGAAGGGCGGCTTCAGCTTCTTCATAGAGAATAAGGGATGAACGTTTCTGGATGTTAATTTAATGGTTCTTTGGTTACTCTAAAGAAAGTTTAATATTTTTCATATCTCGAAAACCTATAAAGGTTGAAAAAATATTGATTAGATCGAAGGTTATTAATAATGGACTACTTTAAATGCAATTACTGTTAAACAAACAATTTGATAGTTTGTTTCATTTGTCTCGACGCTCATTCAATCATCCACATTGACAAGTAATGTGTGTAAAATATGGTCACTGCAATTTGAATATTTCATAAGTTATTGTTGATATTTCTGAATTTTAAATTCTAATATCGCTTTAAGATGTTATATATTTGGAAATTATGTGGACTAGAAACTTATACATATACATACATATACAATCTTTACACTACCAGAAAAAATTACGATTACCATTAGACACAGAATGTCCCCATATATATTTTTCCTGGGCTTAGATATTATGGATTATTGCATCACAGAATAATAACCTATACAGAAATGAATCTTGGGCAAATATTATGGCCATGGCACCGGAGAATAATAACCTGCATTGAAGCGAATTTTGGGCAGATATTACGATGTACTCTTTTTTGAATTGTAACGCTAAAATAGGCAAAGGAATTTGCATTTTCTGAAAAATTTAATAAGTAATAATTTGACATCCAAAGATTAATATCTTGTTTTTATATTTTACTTCAAGAGTGAAACATTCTAAAAACTCAATGTAGGAAGCATTAAAAATGATCACAAAGTAGGACATCATAGTTTAATTTGAACTGATATTCATCAAAAGAACATCGATGTTTATATTACTGTTTAATATTTTGCTTTCAAAAATTAATGGTGAGCTTAAATTTATCTTGGTGCAAATAAAAATATTGTTTTCGCGGTGTTAAGTCTGTAAATGGTGGTCAAGGTCAATTACTCCTGTCATTACAACATTAGTAAGGTTCTCTTCTATATTAATTGTTGTTCTGTGATTTACTATTGAAAATTCCAAAAGTAAGAAAATTGTTCATAAATATAGTTTTAACAAATTTTCTTTTGAGTTGATAACGTGTACCCCTTAATGCAAAACACGAGTTGGGAAAGCGCTGAATCAAGGTCTTTTATCCGGTTGAGGAGTGTTCCGAATCATTGACTTCGATTTTCGGATTATTTCCAGATTCTGGAATTACGCTGACCGGGAAGAAGGGCTACTGAATACTAAACACTCTAAAGAGGATCACTCTAACGCATTCTAAAAGCACTACATTTCTTTTTTTATTGCTTTGAACGTACGTTCTGAGGAAATATATAAATACAAAAAAACTGACAAAAATAACATTACTTAACATGACAGTGCGAAGGACGTCATAGTAACAGGAAGTGTTTTTATTACGTTTAAACATGTTGGAGTGAATATATCTTAGTAAAAAGAGGATTATTTGGATTTAACGCGGCTATAACGTGCTAAAAAATATACGTACAACAAAATGATATGTTTGTAAAAAGTAAAAGATGGTTTTCAATGAAAAATTATTTATTTCTTGGACCATGAAACTAAATCTGTAAAATAACGTATTGTATAATGTTAAGCAATCATTATTTTACTTTACGGTACACTTGTACTTTACAGTACTCTTCAATTCTCTTCAATGTTGTTTGAAATAAAAAGTGAATCAACATAAACTAAGCTTTTCTTCTAGTTTTTGAAGATTGACATTAATTGTACAACTACTGTTGCCAGTTAATGGAGTTGTTGATGGATTTACAGTGTTTCTCCCCTTTGGATCATTCTTGCAATCTTGTTTTTGCCTTCAATCGATTCTTCTATATACTTTTCTGCAACTGAAGAACTCTTCCATCCACCGTGCTCTTTTAGAACTTAAGGTCAGCTCCAGCATTGGCCAACAACGTTGAGGATGTCCTCCTGAAGCAATGACCTGTATACTTTTCTGGTTGGTCTAGTTTTAAGAACTCAACTATTTTCTTAGGTGCTCCGCCAACAGTATGTGTACCAGCTCTTTGAGACAGACATTTTCCTTGTCTATAACCCACCAAAAGAGCTTTCAGGGAGAGCTTTCTAAACACTTTCAAATAGTGAACCTTATCACTGTTAATCGCAGTGAAAGCTCGTCGAATATGCGTTTTTGTCAGGTTAATCTGAACTACTAGCTGAGTACCCGTATCCTCCACATCACTAACTTCTAAATTATAGACCTCTTTCCTTCGGCAACCTCCAGCAATTCCAAGTAATGCTATCACTTTGAGTAATAGATATTCTTTATCTGGAGCGTCCCTCATGAAGCTTTCAATTTGTTACTTTGTCAGCACCTTCGACTTGTTTGTTTTTTCAAAAAAGTTATCAACTTTGGAAAACTTGATATGTTGACATTCTCATTAATCATAATCATTGATTTTACCATCGAGTATTTGGACCATAATGAAGAAGGGTTGAATGTTTGTGACTGAAAATTTAAACTTACCACATCAAAAAAGTAAGCCAACATCACATTTTCATCAGCACTACTTTTCAAATTGTGTTTTTCACGCCAGTTGCAAAACATATTATTTTTCATATCTTTTCGCAGACTTAACTTGAGTGAGAGGCAAAAAGAAGCGAGAAATATGCTTTTTTGTCAACCAAAACTTTGTAGACACACCCAAAATACTAAAGAATGGGTTTATCACAGATTTTGTCAGAATACTAACTTGTATTATCCATACTGTTGTAAAGAACTCATCTTGAAAAAAAGTGATGCATTAATTCATCAGATACATTTTAGGAGGTAAAATTATTAGTCCTGTGGTATTCATTCAGTCAAATCACAGTAGAGAAATCACATTGAAACCATCTAAGGGCTCCAGATCAAGGAATGGCTCTATTATCAAGGTAACCTTATTGTTTTTTTGCACGTAAAAAACTGTCTTTTAAGCTACATGGCTGTCTATCAACGGATTTAGACATATCTGTTCTTATTTTGCAATACCTGTTTATTTTTATGTATTCATTGACGTAGGTACTTTACATATGTATAAAAAGTGTTTGTTAAATTTATTCAGGTATTTTTCTATCAACATTCTTAAACATGCCTTTTAACAGTACAAATATTAACATGAGTTTAACAATTGATGTGTGCGATAATAGTTTTTTGTTGATAATAAAATAATTGTAGCAACAAAATACCAACTCTAACTGTAGCAGTTTCACTAAAGAGAATTTGCTTATATATCGCAACATAAAAATTCAAAAAAAAGACAAAAAAATGCTAAGTAGGTTACTAAGACATAGTAAATTACTCGAAAACATCCTGCCTGGCCCGAAGGATGTAAATTATATCGCAAACACGACATCTTGCAATTAAATCCTTGTTTTTGTTTTTATTATGTAAGAGTGGATTTTAGGTGGTCTTCATTAACCAAGGACTTTTCGTATTTCAAATAATTTTGTTGGAAATTAGTTCAATTATTTTTGTTTCAAAATTTGATCACCAAAATATGTTATGTAGGCTACAAGATGATCACCAATAAGAATAGTATATAAATTTATTGATTCTTTTGAACGTCACATAATGGTAAAATTATTTACTTTTCAAGAAAGTTGTTTAAACAATTGAAATCCTACTTAAAAACTTAATTTGTTAAACTATTTTACACAACTTTTATTATGGAATTTGCAGGTGTTTCACCAGGTATTCTCGAAGGTATCAAAATTAGTTTTAGAGGCTCATAAATGAAAATTATTTTGCGATTTTAATGACTTTTTATCCAATTTGTATTAATAATTAACCTTAATAATAAATGGCATTGTCAAATTAATTGTAAAGATCAGGGTAATATAGTTTTTCATCGACTTCTATACAAAGTTAAATTTTACGTACTAATTTCCGGATGAAAAATCTACCAGTTTACTATTCGGCCGCAAACTTTTTCACCCGCTCGGTTCAAGGTGCCTGAGAAAATTTATACCATTTGCTGTTTTCAAATGGAGTATTTACGAAATTCGCCATATTTTAGTTTCATAAAGGTATGTAGAGGACGACGAAAAAATTTAATATGCATCTCGATGAAAAACTGTCTATTTGCATGCTGGACTATAATAGACAGTTTTTCCTTGGTACATAAATAAGTATTTATCCTGGTTTTTCTTTACTATTGCCCAGTTATACTGATCTTAGAGGGAAATATGTCCAGGATAATCCCTTAGGATTATTTAACATCTAGGCTTTAATATTGTTGTATCTCATTATTTCAATACTTAGTATAGTCTCAATGAACATCAGAAAGCCTCTTAAAAAACAATAAACTCTTGTAAGTCGTAGTTGTTATTATACAATAACAATATTAGTTTAAATATAAAAAAGCCATTGACCAACATCTTCATGCTCTTGAAAAATGGGCAACAAAGTTTAGCAGCTAAGCGCATATTAATAGAATGGCTAAAGTACTTTATACCAAGTAATAAAAATTATAAGAAGAGTCTCTATATGACAGTGTCTTTTGCAATATAGCAATACCGAAATAGTACCAGCCAGAGGGTCAAAGAAATTCCACAGCACATTGAAATAATGCTACCTGAGTGTCCGACAAAGTCTGACATGATAAGAAGTTTAGATCACAGTATATTGAACAGGACCAAGGCTTCGAGATCATTCACTTGTTACTGTTAGTAACTCATTTGTCATTTTTTCCAATCGATATGTACAAAGTCTTCATTCCCTTCTTCACATTTTAACACATTTATTCATCCTACCAATGTTACCCAAATTGATCTTTGCCTACGTACTATTCTTTTAATACTTGTCCCTTAGTAGATTTCTATTAATTTTTATTTGATCTTTCTCAATATTCATCCTCCATAAACTTTTCTTAGAATAGTCTCTTCCTTATTTCATTTTGGTTGAAAGTTTTGCAGGTATATGTACTATCGTCAACGAAAGTAGCCTGACATGGCTAGGGCGAGTTTACGTTGATACTACAAATACCACGTTACCGTCCAGAATATGAATCTTCCAGACAGATTCAACATCTGTCAGGCCACTCTCGTTGAAGATAGTAACTGTATGCCTATGATAACATTTTGAAATTTTTGTATCAAGTGCTAAAGACCGCAGATGTCGATGTTGTAAAGAGAAAATTTGTTTATTATTTAAATTTCTATTGTTTACTTATTTGAATCATACAGTGTGTAAAAGCCAAATGGAATAAATTCATTATTTCGGTTACTGTACATATTTATAAAAAATCCCGAAACACGTCAAATTTAAATTATAACTTGACATTCTTTAACGTGAAAATGCAACCCCTACCTTCAACCCCCTTAGAATGACAGGTACAACCCCCAATTTTTTAAATGGGAAGTATAGGCTTGTGATATATCATTTGAAAGGTCTCTTCATTCTCTATTCAAAAATGTTATTGTTTTTAAATTTAATGCAAAAATTAACATAAAAAAAATTAATATCATATTGTTACCGAAATTCGCTAAAATATACTCGAAACTTATTACAATATACTTAAAACTTATTTCCCGTTTAGGTCTTGATAATGAGAAAGTGAACAAAAACCATAGCAATGTGGTTTTGAGATGGTAACCAATAAAAAACAGTTACGGAGATAACATCCGAACACAACAGGAAGTAACTCGCCTAGTTCATGAGAAATTTCCTAATTTACCGCCTATATCCCAAGGAACAATAAGTAAAATGGAAAGGCAGTTTCGCGAGTTTGGTCATGTAAGGCAGATAAAAAAAGCAGCTGCCAATGCACTGAGTGATGGTTTCAGGAAAACCCACATACATCGAGTAGACAGACATCCACTACATTCAATGCTAGCCACACATCGATAGCAAACATATTAAAAGAAAATAAATTGCATCCGTATAAGATGATACCTACTCAGGAGCTCATGGAAGACGATTTTGATAGGAGAACTTTTTTTGTGAGCAAATGATGGACATGCTGGATAACAATATTATCCAATTAGAAGACGTTATGTTTTCTGATGAGTGTACTTTTTTACTTAACGGTCATGCTAATCTGCAAAATTGCCGCTACTGGTCCACGGAAAATCCTCACTGGATGAGAGAAGAACACACTCAATACTCTCAAAAGGTTAATGTTTGGGCAGGGATTGTAGGGAACAATATCATTGGTCCCTTTTTTATTGAGGGCAACTTGAATGACAACAATTATTTGGCACTACTTCAAAATGATGTCATTCCGACGTTGGCAAATTTATGTCCTGATCCAGGTAACCCTCAAGTTCCAGCGAATACGATATGGTTTCAGCAGGATGGAGCACTACCACATTACCAACTTAATGTCCGGCAGTACCTCGATACAATATTTCCCAATCGGCGGATAAGTAGGCGAGGATCGATTGAATAACCAGCGCGATCACCTGATCTTACATTATTAGATTTCTTTTTATGGGGATATGTGAAGAGCCATGTATACAAAACTAAACCTTCTGATTTAAATGACTTAAAAGAACAAATAACGCTTGCGGATAAGTAGGCGAGGATCGATTGAATGGCCAGCGCGATCACCTGATCTTACATTATTAGATTTCTTTTTATGGGGATATGTGAAGAGCCATGTGTACAAAACTAAACCTTCTGATTTAAATGACTTAAAAGAACAAATAACGCTTGCGATTAGGTCGATCACGCCTGATATGTTAAATAATGTTAGAAGACAGTTTTATTTGAGATTAGGATGTTGCCAAGACGTTCGCGGAGAACATTTTGACCATCTACTTCATTAACATTCATAGTTCTTTTTCGTGTTCTACATTTTATTACGTTTTGCATTACATTTTAGTTTTTTATTGTATTTTAGCGAATTTCGGTAACAACATGATATTAATTTTTTTTATGTTAATTTTTGAATAGAGAATGAAGAGACCTTTCAAATGATATATCACAAGCCTATACTTCCCATTTAAAAAATTGGGGGTTGTACCTGTCATTCTAAGGGGGTTGAAGGTAGGGGTTGCATTTTCACGTTAAAGAATGTCAAGTTATAATTTAAATTTGACGTGTTTCGGGATTTTTTATAAATATGTACAGTAACCGAAATAATGAATTTATTCCATTTGGCTTTTACACACTGTATAAAAACAAAATATTGTTAAAATTTCTAGTTAAGATTTATTTATGTATTCTCGTAATTTATGTACACACTTTATATATGTATATATAATTAGTAAGTTTTATAATTAGCTTTAGAGTTACAGTTTAGGGCATCAGTTTTTCTTAGAGACCGCCCCTAGAACACAATCTTGTTTTACTATTTTTTACGTTTTATCTCATCCGCTATATTCTCACAAAAATCATAATCTCCATAAACATTAACCCGCTTCTAATTTTTCACAGACCCTTTCTCTTTCTCAGAAAAACTCCCCCTATAATTACGACCAATTAAAAAATATTTTAAATCGACCATTAGGTTTACCTTCATCGAGAATGCTTTATGGGTACCACCAGAGGAACCCAAGAGTACCGATGCCAGAACCCGCTATTCATTTACTTGGTGGCAGTTGTACTTCACCAAGGAGATATTTAACATATCAAGATACGAAGTTTAATTACATATTATTTGGATGAATACTGTGATTTTCGAAAGTAACTGTCAGAAGGACTGATTAAAAGGCGTTTTTTGCTTTTATATCTCTTCGGGGCATATGCAATAAGAAGCTTTGTCTTATCTAATACGGTTTTAAATATCGGTTAGATGCGTTTAATTTATTGAACTAGACCGATTATGGATTGTGCGTTAGAAAATAGACATTTTAAATTTATAGTTATAGAAAGAATATTAAAATTGGTTTTAGAAATGATAAAACTACAATTAAGGTGTGTGTTTTTATTAAAAATGTCAAAATAACCTAAAAGATACAATTTTAAGAGAAAAATTCACATTGAAGTTACTTCAATATTGTTACGGTTGTATTAGGAGTAGGATACAAATGAGCATGTTATTTATAAATATTACAAAAGAGGTACTGAATTGGTATACAACACTCGGGGGAAACAATGATTAAAAATCATTATAAATCTTTGTTCGATTTTTTTTATGAAACTAATTAATAGAAAGAAAGATAATAGAAAAACTACAAGATGAGTTTAATTTATTCCAGATAATTATTCTATAAATTTTATAAATTTCTTAAATTGTACCTTGAAAATAATTGATTAGTTTTAATTTCTAGATGTTAAGGACAAATTTGTGACCACTCCCAAAAACAGGAGGAATAATTTTAGAATTCCAAATCTCACTAAAATAAAATCACCCTGTACAACAAAGTTCCAACAAACATCATTTGAGCTTACCAGTCACCAACATAAAAACTGATTTTTTTTTAGTAACTTTGCTTTCACTGCCAACATAAATTTATTTATTTTTGTTCAAAAAGGAAAGCTGGGAAAACAAAAGAATTATTGGTAACCATGGTTTTGTTGAATCTTGAATCTCTCTCTTGTTTTTTGTTCCTGAAAGCGAAAGGAGGGTAAGAAAATTTGTTCTGATAAAATTAAAATATCGTATGTGAAATTAAACAATTAACGCATAATCATATAAGATAAATGCTTAAATCGATAAAGTGTATGTATAGAAGTGTATTTTCATAAAAATTCAACCTACCTGACAAAAAATTGGGGCCAAATTGTATTTGGCATCCAGTACTAGCAGTTCCAGGAGGACAGGCAAGTTATTTAAGCCTCAAGGAACATATTCCTGTCCATTAGAAGGTGACAACAGTTGTAAGGATTCTACATCTGAGGTATTTGGGGCCATTTTGCTCCAATGCATATTTAGCAAGAATTAAGTACCAGGACTCTACAACATACATGCATGGACGAAATTCTGAACATTTTTAAGGTGATATCTATTTTAATATTTGACATTTTCGATAAACTCTAGAATTTCAACAATTATTATCGCTCTATTTTAATGTTTAACATTTTCGATGAACTTTAGAATTTCATACTGATTTTTTTTTGTCGCTAATTCATTTGTACGAGATCCATAATTATTGTCAAATTTATTCGTATCATAAAGGTTTTAATTAAATTAGCACGTGCTACAACTTTGATGTAGTTTGTTCTTGGAAGAGAGAACAGGATATTCAGGAATTTTCACATTCATACAGTTCAATTTAAAAATACTGTTTTATAACTAAGAGCACGCTATATCTTAATTTAAGGTACATTCCATAGGAATAAAAAATTATAAAAAAGATTGTACTCACTTGTAACATCAATTCATTTTGGAATCTTTCTAATGCATCTTTTTCAGTGACATTGAATAATAAATGTCTCTTTTGAATTTCTGTTTATTTCAAACATAAATTAATCTGGAAAATTTATTTAACGAAAACAACCACTTCTAAATTTGCTTCAATCAGCTGTGACTTTCAGAACTTTAATCTCACAAAACACAGAATTTGACCGGAGGGAATAATCATAGAACTCGAACCTACACACGTAACCTGAGCAGATAACGTCATACAGTGACCGGTGGAACTACTTAAGTATCTCTTTCGTTATTTGTTTTTCATCATAAAAAATTTTTAAGAGTCTCATTGCTTTGAGCAGCCTTGGTTTAATTTAACTTCATTGGCGTCATATTTGTTTTTAAGAAAATATTGTGGGAGGTCATATTGTTGTCTTAGGCGTACTGCTATAGGCAACACGTTTCACATAAGCCATAGTCAATTTGAAAATACAAAATAACTTGACAAAATATAATTTTATAAAAATAACAAAAATATAACCACACAATATGTTTTATTGAAATAGCTGTTAAAAAAGCAACTTTTTAAATAAAAGTGGTTTTGTTTAATAATTTTATTTTTTAATATTTTAAAACTAAATTTATGGTAAAAACATAAAAAAATAAAACTTTTCAACAAAACTGTCACTTTTAATTAAAAACTTGCTTTTTAAAAACGCAATGACAGTTGTTTTTATTTTTTATTTCGTTTTTACATTTTGCAATTTTTATGTTTTAAATGATATTAATACTGATTACTAATACTTTTGAAATTGAATTGAAAATATTATTTCCACAATAGCTTTTAATGTCGTTAGTTTATTTTGGAAAATATTAGTTCTAGTGACATTTTCTGTTCTTTCTTATTAACACATTCGCTGCCAGGTGTATTACATACTTATGATACACCATGTAGTACTTTCCGGGGGTATCCTAAATGATACATGGACTATTATTCTGTCTGAACAGCGGTGTATTCCCTAGAATACATCGGCAATAAGAAATACATTAGCTTATGGTCTCTGCGGCCTGGCAGCATAAAGAGAAACTTAAAGTTTTGGCCTGGGGGTTTTGGGGGGGACAGTTTTCACCTGTGCAGCCATCTTTTTTTTGCCATCTACCACTTTACTATGCTTACCAAATGTTTTTTAGCATTCGTTGCACCGACCCCTTTTATTTTGATGATGTTGAACCAAATGATGGATTCTTCTCTTGGCTTCTACTCTTTGTTGTTGTTTAGAAGAAAGAAGCGATTGCCTAAATTGCGTGATTGTCAATTTTGTAGAGTGTACCGAATTTTAGTAATACAGAAAGTAAGCATTCACGAGACTGAAACAATAAAAAAGCATAAAATACTGGTGTATCATAAATGACACACAGCCTAGAGCAACAAAATTGTTATTGTTTGGCGAGTGTATTAAAATCAAAAATACTTATATCAAGTATGAAGTATTGAATAAAACCAAATATGGGGAATGCTTGCAAAATGTACCTACCTAATTTGTGAAAATTAATTTGGCCCCTTGTGTCCGATTTAAAATTTTATCTCGGCTATTACATGTAGCTATTTGTTTTATTATCTCAATTTCTTCATCAAAATTTTTTGTTCATTGGAATTATTTCCTTCAACTTCTAAGGTAAAGTTAATTTTAGAATGCAAGGTATTAATATAATTAAAAAATATATCTAACTGCCGTTCGCTACCTACAAAACCTGCTAACACATCATCAACATATCTATACCAAAAAACAATATTGTTTTTATAACTAGAATTAAAGATTTGGTCTTCTAAATTATCCATGAAGATATTTGCTAAAATTGGAGAAATAGGACTTCCCATTGCAATATATACTTTGCTATCAAAAGTAAAATAATTTTGACTAATGCATACATTAAATAGGTAAATTATATCTGATATTATACCTGGATGGATATTTCTGTCATCTGATAGCTTTTTAACTATACATTCTTTAGGAGGTATTTTAGAAAACATATTAGTTACATTAAATGATGTAATATTATCATTAGTATTATTTTCTAAATTACATTTATTAATAGTATATTATTCAATGCGCATATAATAGCCATTACATGCGAGAAGAATACTATACTTTGTTCACGACTTTCAAATAAAATTTACTAGTAATTATAAAAAATCTTTATTTTATGAAGACATATGAGACATATTTAATAAAGTAAATACAATACAATGTTTTGTGTTCCAAAATGTTATAATATCTAGAGTTGGTAATAGGTTCTGATATTAATTAAAACAATTAAAATAATGTATTAAACACATACGATAAGTGATTATTTAACAACCCAATAAATTATCTACAAATTTTATTACCCGTTACTTGTTATATTAATTATTATTCAATATCTTTTTATGTTCTATGTAAGCTACCATCAGAATGTTAATTTACCGGTAGTTTCACAAATGTATTAGAAATTTGCGGTGTGGAAGAATAAGGGTCTGCTATACAGAGTGTAAAAGCCACATAGAATAAATTCATTATTTCGTTTACTGTACATGTCAAATTTAAATAATAAATTCATATTTTTCAATGTAAAAATGTCAACCCCAGCTTCAATTTACTTTGAATGGGTTAGGTTAGGTTAGGTTAGGTTAGGTTAGGTTAGGTTAGGTTAGGTTAGGTTAGGTTAGGTTAGGTTAGGTTAGGTTTAGGTTAGGTTAGGTTAGGTTAGGTTAGGTTAGGTTAGGTTAGGTTAGATTAGGTTAGGTTAGGTTAGGTTAGGTTAGGTTAGGTTAGGTTAGATTAGGTTAGGTTAGGTTAGGTTAGGTTAGGTTAGGTTAGGTTAGGTTAGGTTAGGTTAGGTTAGGTTAGGTTAAGTTAGGTTAGGTTAGGTTAGGTTAGGTTAGGTATGAACGTGTTGTCTGCGGGTGTTGGACGATTTGGATACAACTCCCTGTATGCTCTTTGCGCTGCACGTTTATTTTTGTTATTTTCTATATAACAAGTGAATATTTGAATTTTTCTTCTACACTGTAAACCATTTTGAATGTTTCAATAAAGATATGACATTTAATAAACATGACAGTTGTGATTTTCATAGCTTTCTTTGATAATATTGACTTTTCAATATTTATATCAACTAGGTTATCCTTTAATATCTTAAAAACGGTGTAAGACAGGGGTATGATATGGTATATTTTTGAAATCAGAAGAAAAACAACAAAAATTCAACAATATACAGGGTGTCTTATTTAAAAAAACGAATAATTTTTTTGTGTCTCCTAAACTAGCACGCCACTGTACTTTTGTCAATGTTATAATAAATTTAGTTTACCTATAACCATACAAATTTTATTTTAAAAATTTTTTTGTTTATGCAATAATAACTATGGTAAGGGCTGGGACATTTATAGTGAATAACCCTGTATAAGTGTAAAATATAAAAAATTGTATTTAGTTTTTGAAATTTATCCAGAGTTCATTTAAAACCGAATCATTTGACATTGTCTACATGCTTTATAGCATCACTTTTTTCTAGAAGGCCAACCCAACTTAACCCGAAGATTTTTTATTTTATTTTTCCAAACGTATAAGAGGCGCTAAATCTAAATGAATTATTTCTCAATTGATTATCGAACCAGAAATCAAATTAATATTTATTGGACTTGTTAAGAGGAATCGAATATTCTTAATTATTTTTCAGTGTGCCTTTTTTGATAAATCTTAAAGGGGTTTCGAATAATACATTGGTCTCTATTATATATACCCGAATTACCTGAAACAACAATCCCACAATATATAAATTATATTTGAAATCAATATTGGGCGTTTTATATTTTTATTTCTTTTATGCTTATAGAAGGCGTTAGATAGGGTTGGAAAGACAGTATAATTTATTAAAGATGGACAAGATTAGGCAATATAGCAAGATGGGAAATTAAAATGTTGGTAGACTTTTTACAGATGGTTTATCTTATGTAATTCAAATTTAAAATCACATTTTACAGCAAGTAAATATACGTAAATTGTTTTGCTAATAAACAATTTTTTTATAGATTGTTTAATAGTTAGTTATAGTACTTATATTCAAGAAAAATCGTTATAGCAACAAACGAATTTATTAAAATAGCGTAATTTGGAGTCCGAAATTAGTCTGAAAAAATAAGTATTCCGAAACGATTTCAGAAAAAGAATATTTAAGAAGATTGTTTTGTTTTCCGTGTTCTTATTCGGCAACCCATCATTTTAACGAGTGTTAAAAAATGCACGAGTAAGAATAAGACACATCCTAAACATCCGTTTCTAATCAAGAAATGGTGGTCATCCGAAACTAACGACTTTAGCACTCGCCGGTGAATGGGAGAATAAAACGAATTGTGGAAATGGTCGATATGGTTTGTCGATAATGATGGGCGTCGCCGCGCTGTCCGACGTCCACTATTCTATATATTAGTGTCCGAGAATGTGACACACGTGCTGGAGAAAGTGATCTCGTGCTGCAAATTTATTACCCCATTTGCTGGTATTTTCTTAAGAGAGGGCTAAAAGAAACAGCAGCTGCTTGTAGAAACCTAAATAAATGTCCGAACTTTCCGACAGAAGTATATTGAGTAAAAACATTTAATACAACAATCATTTAAATTGTTTAACTTGACTTCATGTCTTTCTTTCTTTGAACAAATGTGGCAGTCTTAAAAACATAAACAAACATTAAATAAAATACAACAGTTTAACATTTTTTTTAAAAGCAATGTTAAAGAAATGTAGGATAACTAATTATCATGTAAAATTTTATATAGAGAACGTTACATAACGAAGCAATAATAAAGGCAATTGATCTGATAGGAACATGTAGAAAAAATGGCTGAACATCGAATGCCAAAACTCGTGCTGAGATGGACTCCACAAGAAATACGAAAGGTATCCTGGATAGGAAGCATTCAGAAGACCTTGTCCCAAAGAAACCTAGGACCTGGAGACTGGGAACATCAAAGAAGATGGCAGCTGGGAATGGAAAGGCCTAAAACGCTGTAAAATCGGATACGTTGAGAGATCGTGCATTACAAAAATATAACAAAACAAAAAATGTTAGCCATTGGGAATACTACAAATTACTAAGAAATGAAGTAAATCGTGCAACTAAACGGGAGAAAAAGGCTTATTTGGAATTTCGGCTTAACCAAAAAGGAAATTTATGGAAAGAATTAAAAAAGCTGGAGGTAATTAATTCTAATAAGCCAGGTATTCCAGAAAATTTACAAAATCCGAATGAAATAAATAATTATTTTATCAATGGTATAGGAGGTTTGGATATTCCAGATCAAAGCACCATGGATGCTTACTTGTCTAATATTTCTCCTAATTGCGGCATATTCAATTTTAATACAGTTGATGAGTTTAAAATATATGAAAAACTTTTTTCTATAAAATCAAATGCTACTGGCCCTGATAATATCAATATTATTATGATTCTACATTGCTGTCCCTATATTTTGCCTTATTTAACCCACATTTTTAACTTTTGCATTAAAAACTCAGTATTTCCTGCTCTATGGAAACAGTCAAAGGTTATACCTCTGCCTAAAACTTCGAATGTCGTTAACTATGCTGACCTAAGACCCATTAGCATTTTATGTACACTATCGAAGGTCTTGGAAAAGATAATGGAAGAACAAATACGAATTTACACATCTGATTTTAAAATTCTACCCTTAAATCAATCAGGCTTCCGGTCACATTATAGCTGTACAACTGCTATGTTAAAGGTACTAGATGATATTTATTCATATATTGACAATAACAGGCTTTGTATTCTAGTACTTATGGATTATTCCAAGGCATTTGACACAATTAGTCATTCTATGCTCTTATCCCTCTGCCATTATTTGGGCTTTGATAGAGGTGCTACAGATTTCTTACAATCTTATTTAGGTGACAGAATGCAAAGAGTCCATCTCTTAAAAACAACTTCCAACTTAATTCCATCTAATCGAGGTGTACCTCAAGGTTCAAATTTAGGGCCACTTCTTTTCTCAATATACACCTCTCAGTTATATACCCATCTTAAATATATGAATTACCACCTCTACGCCGACGATACACAACTTTACCTGGACTTTAAAGATACGGGGTCAGATGAAGCAGTTAGAATGATTAACGAGGATCTGAGTAATATTTTGGAAGTATCTAAAAAATTTTGTCTTTCTATAAATCCAGTAAAAACCAAGGCCATGCTGTTTGGTCGACAGTCAGCCAAATCCCGAGTAAGGAGTGGATTAGTAGTTAAATTAGAATCCAAAAATCTCGATTTTTCCACATGTGAAAAAAATCTGGGGTTTTATATCGATGAAGATCTTACCTTTTCTCAACATGTAAACTCGATTGTGAGAAAATCATTCGGAAATTTGAAACTAATATACTCATTTCGGAAAATACTTAGCAAACATTCAAAAACTGTTTTATGTGAAGGTTTAGTTTTATCTCAGCTTAATTACGGAGATGTTATTTATGGTCCAGCGTTATCACAATTTAATAAAAATCGTCTTCAAAGAATTCAAAACGCCTGTGTCCGATTAATATGTGGCATTAGACGCCGTAACCCAACTTCAAGCCATCTAATTTCTTTAGGCTGGTTAAACCTTGAAAAAAGAAGACTATTACACGCCTACGTATTTATTCATAAAATCCTACTAACCCAAAAACCATGTTACCTTTACAACAAAATAAAAAAAGGTCAGAATCGCACAACATAAACGTCAGGTTCAAAAATAATTTAAGTATTCCTAAGCATAATACCTCCTTATATAAATCAAGCTTTTCATATGTAACAACCAAATTGTATAACTTGGTTCCAAAATCCTTTTTAATTAACTCTCCTTATACTTTTAAGAAACAAATAAAAGATTTTTTGGTTAAGGGTCTCATAAGTTATAAATTTTAATGTTAATGCAGATCTGGTTGGACTTTGTATGTTTATTTATCTTTGTTTTTTGTTTTTTTTTTGTATTGTTTTACATTTATTATAGGATGTGATCAAATATTTTATATATATTTTGTTATATTTCTATATTTACATGTTTGTATAATTTTTGTATAATTTTAATAATTTTAATTTGCATGTAATATGGTGATTGTTTTAAATTATAAGAATTCATATTTCATATCGTATAGGTTGCGTGGAAGAGCGCGCTTTTTTGTAGGACCGTGTAGGAACTACATCAAAGAACGAACGTCGCCTTTTGCTCATGTTAGTATTATAAGATATTATTATGTATACTGTACTGAAGCAATAAAGTCATTTATTATTATTATTATTATTATTTATAATAATTTAAGAATTTCCCAAGCGAAGCGATGTTCCCAGGACCAAATTATAGTCAGTGATAACAACACAATATTTAAAAAACAAATGTTTCTCTCATTTAAAATTGACTCATTTAATATTGACCCATAGGAGGGTGACAGTTCTTCTGCCCTAGTTCATATTTGTATATACGTAGGTGGTGACTAATTATTTTCAGTATTTTAATTTCGTTAATTTATACAACCCTTTAAAAATTTAACCATTGGAATTAATTTATTAGTACAACACAATTTTCTTAAGTGTTTTTTTAAATTAAATGTTATTTTTACTAAATGCAACTCTTATTATCTATTTGACGAGTTTCGTTACAATTTAGCCAACAGGGTGGACCGTAACCAATTAGTAGCACGGCATATGGCAAAGTATGAAGTGCGTTCAACCACACATTAGCGTGTTTAGTTGGGAGGGTGAAATAAAAAGAAAAACGTTCAATAACCAAATTTAAATTTTGTGGCAAATTTCTATGATTAATGAACCGATTAAATTTTTAAATGAATTGGCGGTAAAACAGTTTATTTGGGGCCGATGATGTGGTTTCTGTTACGTAGAAAGGGTGTCTTACAGACAGGGTGCAGAAAAACAAAGAAAAAATTGTTTATATATGCACTAGAATTTAAAAATAGCCATTGTGTGAGCTCTACAATAAGTTGATCATTTGTCTAAGTTAAGATCTTCATTATCTGGAACCCTTTACAGTGTTTAAAATGGTGTCAGTTTATATTTACAAATTCTGTACTCTCAGCGAATCTAATAGGGTCGTTCAGTGGAAGATTTAGAAGATTATGGAGCCAGATTCCGTCTGATAGATGTTTGGATATGATTTTTCTCGAAACCATGTTATAAGAGGGCATTTTCAATAATAAGAAGTTCTGTTTCTCTGTTATTGATATCACTTAGACGAATAGAGCGTGATATTAAAGAACTAACAAACGAATTGAGTTGGGAAGGATGATGATGTGATTTGGTGTTTAAATAACGGTTTGTGTGTGTTGGTTTTCGATATACAGAGTGGGAGAAACCATTTTCAAGAATTTTTAGAAAAAAGAATATCTAGAAAAGGTAAACAAAGGTTTTCTTCTGCCTCCATTGTAAACTGAATACTAGGAGGTATACCGTTTAGATGGATTAAGAAAGAGTCCAATGCTTCCTTTCTATGAGGCCAGATAATAAAAGTGTCATCAACATAACGTAGCCAACACGTGGGTTTTAAGGGGAAGGACAACTGGTTATAAAGTGAAAATGGAATGAAAAGTATGTATTGGTCAAACAATGCTTAATTAGAGAAAGTGTGTCTTCAGGAATTTTGTGGATTGATTCAAGAATTGTTAGTGTTTTTGGAATAGCTATATTGGTGACAATATATCAAAATTGACTAGTAAATTGGTGGATATATTGTAAATTTTGAGAAGTTCAAGAAGATGAAATGAATTCTTAACGTAGGAAGGTGCCTGTTCAGCCAAAGGTTGAAGAGAATGGACCAAGTGCTTGGCGAGTTTTTGGGTTGGACAAAAATTCTTCTGAACGCGGTTTTTCCAGAAAATTTAGTAATTATATATATAGATTCATAAACTTCTGCTTGTCTCCTGCATGTGATGGTTCTGCAGCGTTAGATCCAGTCGTATCTTTGCAGTTTGTGTTTTGTACATTTTTTGGCCTATTCTTTTTTGAAAGATGGTTGGAATTAAATTTTACAATGCCTGAACTTTTAGTAGAATTAGTATAAATCCATTCTGTTCCATTTTTTACTACGATATGTAGAGGAGGCAGCTTGAAATGGTTACTGTTGATGCACAAAGTCTTAGGCAATAATGTCAGTTTTCATTAATTGACATTGTTCGTTATGTAGTATTCATAAACATTTCTACAGAATAGTAGCATCGTTTCACTACAACTGCATATTTTATTTATTTAATAAAGCACAATCATATTAAATCTAACAAGTAATATTACTATCAATTATTTATAACACTACCTTGTTTCAATTTTATCGTAAAACTAGATGACAGCTTATCATATTAAACATCTGTTCATAATAAATGACTAATGTATTCTCGTTTTGAAGGTACCTACTACATATCTCGGTACGTTGGTTAAGTATTTCTAATAAATTTATGTATGTATCCTGTCAAAATAAATTAATTTATATTTGAGTTAATAACCACATTCTCTATAAACTAACAATTATCTGATAGTGGGTAATAATTGTTTTAATTTAAATATGGCAGGTATATGCTTATCATAATTTCATTATTGATTGAACTTGGTTACACCAGCTGGTAGGTATATAAATTTCAATATTGCAATTATTGATATTTGTAAATTATTATGCAATATTGGAAGTTAATAAGTTAAAAGAGAAGATGTATATTTATTTGAAGTTAAACTATTTTACTTTTAAGGTTAGGTTAGGTTAGGTTAGGTTAGGTTAGGTTAGGTTAGGTTAGGTTAGGTTAGGTTAGGTTAGGTTAGGTTAGGTTAGGCTATTTTACTTTTAAGATATTTTATTCGGTAATTTATTCTCAAGGTAGTTCATACTTTGAAAATAAATAATAAAAGTTATTAATTTTTAGGTATATAATCCTCATAAAGGTGATAATTACAAAATTGGAGGTATTTAACAAGACTTGAGGTATACATAGTAAACAAAAAAGGAAGAGGATACATCTCTAATTTGAGATTGTCCATCAATAACTACCAATTGTTTTTGACCAATTGATTGGCTAGCATTTAGCACAAATAATTGAAGATTAAGCGTTTTCATTAGAAGAAATCATAAAACTGGTATTTTGGCAGGTGAAAAAATAATCTTAATAATATGAAATAAGATTTTAAGTTTCTAAGGGTAAAAATAGGGAAAACAGTTGATCAGTTACTAAAATTTGATTTTTTCTTTATTAATCTCTTCATCAGATTTATTTGTATTATTTTGTAATATGAGATTTAATTCGACGAAGTTAAAAGTTTGTTTTAGTAGTAAAAATTCAGAAATTTTTATAATTCTTCTAGACAAGAATGTTATTTTTGACACTACATCTACGGTTCATCAAATCAACTAATATTTCTTTGCCGAGACAAACCCTCAAATGACCATAACTCGGGCGGCGTCTTTTCCCATTACCTTCTTTCTTCGGTGATTAAATCATTTAACACTGTGTTTGTTCAACGCCGACTTGTTAATGACCAAAGAGAGTGTTTCCATATACGTTCATGAACAAAAAACAAAACAAAAGAAGCTGCACTTAGGGTGCTCTGACAGATCAGTCATCATTTGTTTCTCGTTTGACCCGACCGAACCGATGAGGCACTCTTGATGTGCTTGATGATGGTGAGCGCGTCAAATTTAGCTTTGGTGGACAGGGTCAGATATGATGAGACCGAAGAAGGCGCCAACGCCAGCCTTATAACGAATATTGTGGTCGCCCAAATTGGTTCGTCACAAAATTACTGTGTCAGCGGTTCTCAAACTGTCCGCTTAAATGTTTTGAATAAAAAGTAAATATTTTTTAAAAGGTTCAAAGAAACAATGTTTAATTTAAGATTGAAAAGCTGTAACTAGCTTCGGACTCACCAGACCATCATCAGGCTGTAAAATACGATTAGTTGCCAATAGAAAGAAAAATAATAATAAACATGTAGCAAAATTGTAATAATGTTAATAAAACTTTCTATACGGTGATTAAACAAAGTAAAATTAATATATCAATTAATATCAATGAAATGCAATTTTAAATCTGAAGCTTGATAAGCTTCAAAGGCAAGGATGTTTATTCATAACTGAAGCTATGTCTACCACTTCCACCGCTGCCATAGAAAGTTAAGTAGATCTCCCTGAACTTCGCAGCTGGATGGAAATTGAGGCGATGGCTGGTGCATAGCCAGAAAAGCTGCTAAAGGAATATTTATAGGGCCAGGAGCATTACTAGGCATAACGAATAGCGTTGCCAGAGGAATAATGCAGAACTGTGTGGAATAGAGGAGACTCGAAGGCATAAGATAAGTTTTTAAATGTATATTTACAATTACGAACCAAACCCTAAAATCAACCCCGACCTAATGTATATTAGACACAACCAATAGAACGCACCTGAAACAGAACCCTTACAAAACAGAACCTTTACCAACACGAACGCACTGTCCAACCGGAAACAACTATCAAACCCATTTATAAATTAAGACACAAGTCCTGTTTCTTTTTTTCTTCGGACGAAACCCTTAGTGGCAAGTTGTCTGCAGAATTTAGATAATCCATTTCTCTGGTTGGTTGTATCAAAGAAGATACAGGGAAAAATATAGTCTCTAGTAAAAAGCATTATACCCATTATAGTGCAGCGTGTCCGGTTGTCATTAAATATAGTTTCTTTGCAAGGTGTTTCTATCTTTTTCACCTTAGTTTTTGTGTAGTTTTAGCTGTTTAATCGTAAACGTATAAAAAGATAGTGGCGCCCTTAACCCTTATATACCACCAATCCTTTCTATAGTAAGCATTAACTTGGAGTCGAACCACTCCAAATTGGCACCCTGTCTAAAGAAAATAAAGGCCTATTGAACTTGACACTTTATATTAACCTAATATTTCCTTATAATGCTAGAAATTTGGGTTTTAATTTTAAATAAGTATTTTTTAAATATGTTATAATGTTTACTTACTTTTTATATATAAATAACAAAACTAAAAAATTAAGTCAATCTAAAGTTATTTAATGTTGAAATTTTAAAATGTTTTTAACAGCAGAATGACTTGTTTCGGTCAAATGACCATAAATAGATCACACATATCAAATAATTAATTAAAAATAAACATTTTGTGATTATTGTTTTCAAATTTTTATTAAAACATTAACAAACGGGGTATATAATCCATATCATAAATTTCAATGTTTTATCCAAACAACGTATGGCTTTTGGCACAGGAGATTATTTTTATTATGTTTTTTCTAGTTTTTGAGACATTATACTGCACATTATTATGGTTGAAGTTAAAGTTATATTTAAAGAAGTTGTTTTTATTTTTTTTAGTGATAAAACATACAATATTTATTAAGATACACATTATGAGGAAAAATCTATTAAAGTTTATTGAACTAAAAATGTATTAAGAGCAAGAGAAATGATTTTTTCGATTTTTCTATGTCTTTGTACACATATACACTGATTTTAAAAGAAAACCATATCCAAGATAATCCCTTAGGGCAATTAACATCTAGACTTTAATAATGTTATGCCAATATTTGGTAGATATAGTGCAAATACTAATTTATCAACATTAAAGATTTATCTTATAAAACAAAATGTAACAGTTGTCATTGAAATAAAAAAAAAATTATTAAAACTAAAACTAAAACTAACTAAAGTTTTTATTCAATATCTGAAACAGGATAGCAATTTCTAAAATTTAATCAAGAGGAAATATTAAATCAAATGAATATGAAACCCAAATAAAATTTTGAGGCAGAAATGAATGATTTACCAGATTATACACAAACATATATTGTATACTTTAAGTTATGGTTCATAGAAAGTATTTTGTAAGATAAACTATTAAGTACCGCTGATTGTCTGAAAACTACAAACTCAAAACTCAGGCCACACGTTTACGTGAGGGATACACATAATGTGGAAAAAAAAACTGATTCTGATGATTCGACTCATAGCATGTGAATCACTAAAAAATGACGTTATTTAGAGCAATCAACTTTGTACGTTTGGCAGTTCTGTCTGAGATTATTTCTAGTGAAAACCATCAAAGGTTTTTTGTTCAGGCAAAACAGATCTGAAGAAGTTTTCATAATATAAAAATAACAGGAATATAAACATTAAAACATTTTAATCCAAATGTTTTAAAATAATACCTGGTAGTCTCAGATTTCCAAAATAATTTAGATAGATGGAAATAATAGACTTGGATGAAAGTCTCGTGTTAGTTTTAGAATCTGGAATATTAATTACTAAAGAATTTCCTGTATCCTATATGTATTCCATGATTATATTTCTTAGTTCTTGTTTACGGCGAATAAATTGCCCATAGTAAAGATGGTTTTATAGTTTTTGATAATTCTTCAAAGTACGCAAGGAAAACATTCTCCAAAAATGATTCTACGTTGTGCTTGTGTTGCCAATCCATAAGTTTTTGATAGGTAATTTTTTATCTTTCTTTGGATTTTCGCAGTAATAAATTTTGTGTGGCAGCTTGAGCTTTTTCTCAGTGCTCATAATGTCATCATTTTCACTATTAGAAGACATTTTTGTAGGTAAAGTTGAGAAAATGTTCATTCGCATGCAAAACTTGACAGTGTAAATGACATGACGTTTATTTCCATAACATACTATGAGAAAATGAGACTTATTTTTGAGAAAGTGTATAATGTGTTGCCGACATTTGGGGGCATTACTCTTTAAATTTAAATGGAATGTCTCTAATATTAATAGCGCATGTTATTGTTAAATGTCACTTACAAGCAATGTTGCGTAGAAAAAATAATTTAACTAGGTATAATGTTTAATCATATTTTAGTATCTAAGAGCTTCGATAAATTCGACAAAGTACCTCTTAAAAAACGTCTGATTTTGTTACAAAATTGCCTATTAGCAGATGATAATTTAACCAAATCACGTTGAGTATCTGGTGGGATTATCATCTTTCGCGCCGATGTAATAAAAACAAAAGGAACACATTAAAGGCACGGTCTGTGGTAAAGAATACAATGTGTTGTACCATTACTGGTCTCAATAATAGCGACATTAAAAAATTCTTTAGATCTGGTCGATAATTCGATGTGGGTGGAGATCACACACGTGCCCTACGGACATCATTTTTCTTCAGTTCTTATTTTGTATCGGTGAAATTTGTTTTCTGTCTGTTATGGGTTTTATCCCGCTTTCAACTAGTTTGGTGAAATATAAATTTGTTTTAAAGAAACATCTTTTTAAAGTACAAGATTTAAAACTTTTTTAACAGGAGTTTGGAACTATAAAAAGTTATCACTCTCAAGCAGTGATATTGAAGTTAACTAAAGTTTAATTTTAACCATGCAAGGTGCTACAATAAATAATAACAGGTCGGCTGAACCGGCTAGACCGGGGGGTCTACCATAGTAAAACACAATATTTTGACAAAATTCATTTTTTTTATTCAACATAGTTGCCTTTAAGGGCGATACAGCGATTATAGCGACCTTCCAACTTTTCGATACCATTTTTGTAGTACTCCTTCGGTTTGTCCTCAAAATAGGCTTCAGTTTCGGCGATTACCTCAGTATCAGAGCCAAATTTTTTTCCCGCGAGCATTCTCTTCAGGTCAGAGAAAAGGAAAAAGTCGCTGGGGGCTAGATCTGGAGAATACGGTGGGTGAGGAAGCAATTCGTAGCCCAAATTATGCAATTTTGCCATCGTTTTCGATGATTTGTGACACGGTGCATTGTCTTGATGAAACAACACTTTTTTCTCCTTCATATGGGGCCGTTTTTTTCGCGATTTCGGTCTTCAATCGCTCCAATAATGCACAGTAATAGTCGCTGTTGATTGTTTTTCCCTTTTCCAAATAGTCGATGAACAATATACCGTGTGTATCCCATAAAACTGAGGCCATAACTTTGCCAGCTGACTGTTGAGTCTTTCCAAGCTTTGGTGGCGGTTCACCGGCCGCAGTCCACTCAGCTGACTGTCGATTGAACTCAGGCGTGTAGTGATGGAGCCAAGTTTCATCCATAGTCACATATCGACGCAAAAAATCGGGTTTATTACAGCTGCAAACACTGCTCAGAATCATCAATTCGTTGCTGTTTTTGGTCGATTGTGAGCACGCGCGGCACCCATTTCGCACAGAGCTTCCGCATACCCAAATATTCGTGAACGATATGTCCAACACGTTCCTTAGATATCTTTAGAATGTCAGCTATCTCGATCATATTCACTTTACGGTTACTCAAAATCATTTTGTGGATTTTTTTGATACTTTCGTCGGTAACCACCTCTTTTGGGCGCCCACTGCGTTCACCGTCTTCGGTGCTCATTTCACCACGCTTGAATTTTGCGTACCAGTCAATGATTGTTGATTTTCCTGGCGCAGAGTCCGGAAACTCATTATCAAGCCAAGCTTTTGCTTCTACTGTATTTTTTCCTTTCAAATAACAATATTTAATAAGCACACGAAATTCTTTTTTTTCCATATTTTTGAAAATAACAAAAGTTGCTTCACTAAAAATGCAATATCTCACAAACTAATAGTCCGACAGCTGTCAAATTTTTACACGAATCTTTTGAAGGTTGAAACTATCTAAAAATGAGATGGATTTAATTCTAGTGTCGTCATCTTTAGGTCAGACCGGAGACTTTTCAGCCGACCTGTTAATGTATGCTTATCCCACTAATGCCTAAGGTTGTCTTAATCTCAGGTTAGGTCACATGACGATCTTGCAATATCAGTTCGAGAACAGCATCAATGGTTTTCGGAAGTTTGGACTACCTTCACGAAATTCGTCTTGGAGTGAACTACGGCCACGATTGAATTCACCATACCATCGATAAACTCTGGTCCTTGATGGAGCTTCATCGGCAAAAATTGAATTAAGTTCATCCATGAACCCTCGTATAGAATATGCGTGGGACTCGATTTTGTTTTATATTATTGAACCTCCAAGCTAAAAAGGTTGTGAGCCGCTGCCATAACTAACACATCGCATTGGACGCTACATTTCACCAGCACTACCTATCGATCAATTACCATTGAAGGATAGTAATTTCGATTCTTCTCCACAATCAATCAAACATTTCGAGCATTTCGACAAATCAAAATAGCCACATCTTGTGCAGACACGAGTGTGGTCGACATTGGGTAACAATCGAGCATCTCTCATTAATCCAATAAACATGATCGAGTGTGCCAGTTCTAATTGATAATAGACCATCGCCGCGGTAGCGCTGGTATCCCGCTGTTCAGACCGTGATAGCCAACAGATTATTATTTATATTCAGAGGGAGATGTTTGACACATTAATTCGTACGGGAGAAGGGCCCTGGAAAACAGGGTCAGATTGAAAGCTTTTTACTTATTAGATACAGAATTCGTTATGTTTTAGGTCAAACTACAAAAAATATGCAAAACCTTATTAAATGTTGGTTGTTTTATTTAACTGATGAGGGCTTTCTTCATATCTATTGATTTAATACGTGTCAATAAACAAATAAAACTTGCTATTGAGATAGATATCTAATAGTTAAAAATTTAATAAGTAGAAATTACCTTATAATTTACAATAAAAGGATATATTATTAAGTTTTATAGAATCAGCATTTACTTTTTCTTTTGTACATCTAAAGTTTCCAAGTTCATAATTTTCACAAGACATAGGTACATTTAATATAAACAAAGAATGTAATGGGCATTTTATATTGAATAGGATCCATATTTTGCTATTTTATAACAATTAAATATTTCCAATCCATAATGAGTACACTTTTACATAACAATTTTTTTTTGTCCTAGTTCTCTTTTAAAATTCTAAGTTTAATCTGAAACAATAAAAAGAAAATAAAAATCAAAAGTATTAATGGTTTTCACATGTTTAAGAAATCAACATGTAATTTTAGTTAGTAAAGTATTTAAATTAATATTATAAAAAGGAAGTACTTACAAAATTATAAAAAGACAAATTATAGTCTTCGATATTGTACAAACAAATATTCCAATAGCTCATGAGTACCTTAAAAAGACATAAGAACAATTAAAAACATGTAGCAGGTGTGGTGAAATACAGTAAACTAATTCCCATATCAATAATGTTGGACCAAAATCACATAAGTTTTTGATAGAACACTTTAATAGTGCATAGTGAAATAAATATTGAAAAACTTAGTGTACAAATACTAACAAAGATATTTTATGTAACAAAATGTATGTAGGATAGTTAAGTAAATGTTTTATATAAATTTTAAGTTGTGAGTCTTTTGTAACACAGATAATCTTATCTTATATAATGCATAAGTGATACCTACAAATAACAGAATTTTTTTTTAAAGTTTAAATTTTAGTTGTTAGAGTTTAAAATAGTAGTTATCAGCTAAAATAGTATTAGTTTAACAGATTCACAGTAATTTTAATACAAATGATGGTTTTATTTCAAATTTTGAAGGTCTAAAATAAGTTGACAGCTCAAGAAAGTTGTGCATTTTGAATCTAAAATTTTCTTAGGAAAAGTCACTTAGAAAATTATACAAACAAAATTTTAGTAAATATAAGGATAAGATTTCACTGTAAGTTAACAAAGATACTATTAGTTTTGTAATTTCATTACCTTCATATTCAAGAATTTTGGTTAGAATTTTGCATTTAAACAATGGAATTTCGTTTTTCGACGTCATACTTGTCATTTTTCCTGGAAGCCTATAAAAAGGCCGGAAAATTGATGATTCACCTCTCTTTTGATTTTGGTAGCAGAGCAATTAACATCGTATGTATTAATTGATTACTAACTAGAAGAAAATTTTTTGCATGAATTAAAAGCTGTTTATGTTAAAGTAATACATGTAATATTAAAAATACATGCAGTAAAATAATCAACCATTATTAAATTACTTACCAAAGTAATAAATTTGTCAAATCAGAGACTGATTCCAAGAGAATTTGAAAGATTAAATTTGAGCATTCTTTCTGCAACTGGTCCTTAGCCGCCATATTGTTGGTATTGCATTTCTGACAGGGGACGAGGAGAAGCCGATCCGAGTTTTGTGCTGTTCCATTTAGACAATATCAATTTTTAGTGAACGAACTTTATAATAAAAGGTACGTGTCATAGTTAAGATTTAGTATTTGTGTATTTGTTATTTTGTGACTGTAAATTAATTTTATTTGTATGTATCATCTCCATTCTTTTCATATAAGGCTATTCATTTATTTGTACTAAACATATGAAAACCAATTAACAGTTTTTTGTAAAATTTCTTTGAAATACTTGGCATTAAATTTATTGTGTGTTAATTATTAAATAATATTTTAATTTGAATCCTACCCTGATAAGAGTCAGATTTTAAATTTAAATTTCAAAACAAATAGTCTGAGCTAGTTAAAATTTTGATAAGGCGCCCAACAATAGAATTACAGAAGAACAAGTAAAATTTATATAAAATTAAATAGTATTCAATCATTAAAATCAATCAAAACATTTGATAAAACCAATAAAACAAAACAAAATTATAAAATTATAATCATTAAAAATTAAATCATTATAAATTAACAATACCAACGTGGGATATTAACAAACAAAACTATAATAAATCAAACATAAAAATTAAAGTAAAATTTAAATCATAGTACTATATTCTACAACTAAGTTAAATTCTAAATATCGGGTGTCCCAGAATCGCAATGAATTACTTTGACAGTTGGTTATGTCAGTTTGTTGAATCTATAAACATCCCAAAGCCTACTTTTATATTGAAACCCGTAGATGCCTACAACAGCACTACTCAAAGTGAGTGAAATATTTTCTGATCCAATATTTGACTTTAATTGATGCCACATATGCTGAATGAGCTTAAACACACATTAGTAGGGTGGAAGTCGTAGAACTATAGACCCATTTCCTCTTCTAATGCGTCATAAATAAACATTTTTTTTTATAGAAAATGTCTTCAGAACTTTTAAAACCTCACTTTTGGTTTAAAGCTCTTCAAAATATGTGCCATTCTTCGCCATGTAGTTTTGAGTTTCGAATTTCGTGTTATTTGTACCTGGAAACTTATGTAATTACTATCTCATTATTCTGGGGAATCTTTGGTAAAGGCTAATTCTTTGAACCATTGAATAGCACTGCAGTTGAATCTTCACGGTTATCTACGCAGGAATCTTTTATATTATTAGCAGAAAGCCACAAGACATTTGCCTCTAACTGAAGGAGCTTTGGTTTGACACTCAAATCGCTTAAAACGAAATAATTTTAAGGGCGGCCTTAATTTTAAGGACGGCCTATTTATTATGTATAACCAATCACGGTTTAAATAATAATAAATTTGAAATCAGTTAAACAGTTGTCCACGCCCACATCTTTAATGTTTGCAGCATAAGGTATTTTTTTGACAAATTGCCTGTCCTCTGTCCCTTGTAAATAAACTTAATCCCCAAAAACCATTTACTGTAGGCGTTTTAAAAATTTCCATTCCTATGTTGTTTAAGAAGGGCGTTTTTATAACTTCGGTAGGTAAACGAAATTCACATTTAACATGTATATGCTATTCTAAAGCCGACTGTACATAGCATAGACTTCATTTTAAATATTTTGCTAACTTAATAATCTAAATTATGTATAAGGGTATACTGGCTTTAAATTTATGAGGATAAGCAATTAACAATTTCCTGTACATGAACACATATTGAGAAAACAAGTTTATATTTGAAATTTCATTATTTATACAAGTAGTTCCTTGTAACTTATGATTATATTATAAGGTTATTTTAGTACAAATTTATATTTATTATAAAATGAATATTCTGTAATTAATTATTTTTCATTATAGAACGGTTGCTTATCTTTAATTAAATCAAATATAGGCTTGGGTCAATATTTTTCGAATAAAGTATATAGTATTGGCTAGTAATATTGTTTCTTGCTTTTTAATAAAAATATAAAAATGATTTTACTTATGCAGTGGCGCAGATACATCAGAAAATTATCATCACTTTTTAAGTTCAACTTAAAGGTAAAGAAATGAAACAATTTCATTATACAACTAAATACAATACAACAAATAATTGCAAAGAGTAAAGTGCTTGTCAAAAACTTATAGTTGGTGCTGGTGCTTGTTTAGAATTCATTATATCAACTGCGATGTCTATATTTGGCTCTCCAATCTATTTTAATTAATAAGAAAGAACAGAAAGTGTCACTAAAACTAATATTTCCTCAAGAAACTAAAAAAATTAAAAGTTATAAAAATATTACATATTGTGGAATTATTTCCACAACAATTTCAAAAGTAATATCTTCGGCAACATCAGCATTAATATCATTTAAAACACAAAATAGTTAAATGTAAAAACAAAATTATCCAAATTAAAAAAAAAACTGGTGTTTACAAAATTAATTGTCCAATTTGTAATGTTGTATACATAGGTCAAGCACTAAAAAATTTTGAAGTAGGATTCAATTAACACTTAAGAGCATATAGATTAAAACAATCAGATAAGTTATACTATACAAAAGATCTTCTTGAACATCCAGACTCACTTATATATAATGACATTCAAATACTACACAATTGTGATAAAAACAAAATCTAGATTTCTTTTAAGAACTCGAATTAAAAAGACATCTAGCAGATCAACAGTTTACAGTAGTTAATGAAGAAATAAATCTTGGAAGTTCTCCACTATTAAACTGTTTACTTTGATTAGGTTAGGTTAGGTTAGGTTAGGTTAGGTTAGGTTAGGTTAGGTTATTGTTATTGTAAAGATCAGCATGATATAGTTTTTTCTTGATTTTATCATTGCACAGTTATACTGATCTTAGAGGGAAATACATTCAGGATAATCCCTTAGGGCTAATAACATCTACAGACTTTAATATTGGTCTAAAAATTAACTTGCAATGGGTCCCACCAACTAACGAATGGCAGTTTAAAAATGGATTCAAAATGATATAAAGCACAGGAAGCCCAAAAATACAGACCATACTAAAGGTGGGATCAAATAAAGAAGAATAAATTAATAATGACATTGAAGATGTAACTTCCTTCGAAATAGTTTTAATCGCAAAACAGGCAGAGGATAATCTCATCGATATGATCTCGATATGCTTAGACCATTAAAATTTAGTTGATTTTAAAATTTTAATTGGGTTATTGTAGATCATAAGAGGTTATAAAGTACTACCATTGTAGGATAAAGCTGTCATTTTATCTGCGTTAAAACAAAGTCTATTTGAATCCAAGCAGACCTCTAAAGAAAGCAAATCTCTGTTAATATTTAATTGTAAGTTTGCCGAGTCCGAATTTCTTCAGGTTACACTGGTTTAAAGACTTTCTTATAAACAAAAAATTTTAGACAATGTAATGTCACAAAATACAATTATAGCTGAGTTTCGGCCATAAAAATGACTTTTACAGCAAAACTTTCGCGGTTTATTTAAAAAATTTAGGTAAAAAAGTTAATCTCTTAAACAAAACCTTGAACGTTTTGTTGCAAAAGTAACTTTTTATTGTTCTAAATGTGTAAAATTGTTATGTTTATTGTATCTTGCGATTTTTGCCTTTGTTTATTCACCGTTCCGTGAATCGAGCATGTAATTTTATTGTTTTCCAGTTTTGTGGTCACTGTGCAGTACGTTATATTCGATCGAAATATAATTAACCATTTAAATAACGAAAATAATATAGTTAATAAAATTGTTGTTTCCTTTTTTTTATTAATAACATTGCCAAAATCACTATACGTAAATAATAGCAGACAGAATTAGATAAATACGATACGATTTTTTTATGTAGACATGGATATTTATATTAAACATGCAATGGTAGAATAAAAAAAAACAAATTACTATCAATGAGGATAATTATTCCAAACCATTACGGTAAATTATATGTAATTTTGAATTTTTTTACGGTGCTGAGGTACTAATATACACATAATAGGAAGACGCTTAGAAAACCAGAGATATTAATCAAACGTGGTTATTACTTAATTTTATTTTGTTTAAACAATAAACAAGAAATTATGCATTAAATAATAAAATTCGTCAAAAAAAGCTAGGAAGTTCTTAAATTCCATCTTCCATCCGCATACGGAGTTGTAAATAATGTTAAACCATAAATAGAGATGGAAGGCTACGTTACAAACTGTCAAAAAGATTCGTCGTCACTTTACGGACGTGTATCGTACTATATTTTTTTTCATACTGTCTTTAGTTTTAAACGCAATAAAATGACATATTTGATCATTTTATTAGGAAGTCATGTAGACTGCTGTGAAAAAATTATGTTACTTGAGTATTCTAAACATGGTTGATTTGCTTTATAAAAAAAAAGTGACCAGCGGCTACCAAGTAACAATGTAAATAAAGGCAGACATATTGAATTTTTCTGCACATACGAAATATCTGCGGAGAAAATGGATCTGAGATTAGATAAAATTGCTGAGAAAACTGCGGAAGCGATAGGGCAAATCATTCCAGTTAAGTCTGCGAAAAGATATGAAAAAGAATATGCGCTGTTTTGCTGTTTTTTTCAACAGTTTAAATTTTCAGTCAAAAACATTCAACCTTTCTTCATTATGGTCCAAATACTCGATGGTAAAATAAATGATTATGGTTAATGAGAATGTCAACATATCAAGTTTCCCAAAGTTGATAGTTTCTTTGAAAAAACAAAATGTAGACCATGAGCCAAACCAGTCGAAGGTGCTGACAAAGGAACAAATTGAAAGCTTCTTGAGAGGGACGCTCCAGATAAAGAATATCTATTACTCAAAGTGATAGCATTACTTGGAGTTGCTGGAGGTTGCCGAAGGCAAGGGATCTATAATTTAGAAGTTAGTGATGTGGAGGATACGGGTACTCAGCTAATAGTTAAGATTAACCAGACAAAAACGCATATTCGACGAGCTTTCACTGTGATTAACAATGATAAGGTTCACTATTTAAGAGTGTTTAGAAAATACATGAATTTACGGCAACACGTCTCCCTGAAAGCTCTTTTGGTGGGTTATAGACAAGGAAATTGTCTGCCTCAAAGAGCTGGTATACATACTGTTGGCGGAGCACCTAAGAAAATAGCTGAGTTCTTAAAACTAGACCAACCAGAAAAGTATACAGGTCATTGCTTCAGGTGGACATCCTCAACGTTGTTGGCCAATGCTGGAGCTGACCTAAAAACAGCACGGTGGATGAAAGAGTTCTTCAGTTGCAGAAAAGTATATAAAAGAATCGATTTAAGGCAAAAACAAGATTGCAAGAATTACTCAAAGGGGCGAAACTGTTGTTGAAGTGCTACATCACAGCCACACGTCTTCCGCAATTACAAAAAACACTGTAAATACATCAACAACTCCAATAATACATATTGCTGGCAACAGCAGTATGAAAAAAAATTATTTCTTCTAATATTATAATATTAGAATTAAAAATCTGTTCTTGTCAGAATATAGTGTACTCTCATTTATGTAATCCATATTAATTTTGTTTGAAGTGTTTTGTACATATATGAGCATATAAAAATAAGTTATTTGTTATTTTATTAAATACCTAGAAAATCATTTTATTATATTTCAGACTCTTTTAGGTACATACTAAATTTGCAATTCCAGTATGTTTTTGGTTATCTGTATCATATTTCTCCCTCTTAGGTTAAGTTTAAGGTTTTAAGGAATGTTTGATGGCTTCCCAAATGGCAAGTACCTAGTAGGGCTGAAAATATTAAATTATGAACCAAATTGACCTATAACTATAGTAAAAAGTAGTTAACGGCAACAATTTTAACGAAATTTTTAAATTGTTTTCTCTAGTTAATATTATTGTCTTTAGGCTTGGTGTAATTCGCTACAGGACTAAATTTCAAGTTTAAATCCCCTTAAATATAAAAAAAATAAGCTTACACAACAGTAGTGTGAATAACAGCAACAATCTCTTCAAATGAAACACCGTCGGGAAGCAGAAGAAATGAATCTATATGGTTTTGTTTTGACACACTATCAAAACATTTTGACATTTTTAAAAACGTTTTTGTTACGAAAAATCGAGCAAAAAGTTCAGTAATATTAAATAATTCTATAATTTTTTTTATAAAAAATAGTAGTACAGCAATTTTCATGATTTATCTCCGAACTAAAATATTTTTAACTTCATTATAAAACATAAACAGACATTTGAATTATTAAAGATTTGTTGTTGATAAATATTTTGTGATATTTATTACTAAATATTGTTCTATTGTGCATATAAAACAAGAAGATACTGCCTATTATTAACCGTCTCCTATAAACAATTATAGAAAGTGGTATACATGGCTGATGAATGTAAGAGGTGGGTTTGTGTGTATTTATCTTACAAAAAATTCATCCCTAAAGGCTTCGCGGTCGGCAACAAAGCGCTGGCGCAGGCGAGAGAGACAGACATATTAGTTGAAGACATAAAAGTTGAAGCAAGCCTCAAAACAAATCTGTTTCTGCCGTCCCGCACCCGTAAATTTTATTTTTCTTAGTTTATTAACGATATAACGAAGGAAACTTACGGCTAGCATTTCTGGGGATCCTCGCCCCTTGTCTCTATCCGTTGTGTTCTCCAGTTTGACAGTTAAAAGCACAGGTAGATGCGAACAACAACACAAACACACTCACAAAACCGCCAAAATAAAAAAGTAAAAAAGAAGAAGAGGACCGGACGAGACCTTAATACAATACGGGAGATCGTTAGCATTCAGCACAATAACACTCGCGATGATGTCGAATCCATTGAATGATACGCGGCACACGTTTTGTTACAAAAACAATAGAAGGATCGGTGTATAACGACAAATTACGCATACATTCATGTGTTTTGATTGAAACTGAGTTAATTTTTCGAAAGGCACTTGCTGCCGTCAACGATTGCTCGTTTCCTCGCAACCCCACCGCGCATACATTAAATCTCACTATAATTTGCGTTTTTTGTCTTTATTTTGCTTCGCTGCCCTCCTCTGGCCGGGGCGGCCATGCATCCGTAAAACCCGCCCAGTTAATAGCACCCTCAATTATGGCGATCGAACGGACATCTTGCGGAACGCGCACGAACGGAAGGTTCACGATACACATTACAGGTGGCGCCAGTTGACAGCCGCGATGTAAATCTGTTTATTTTAATAGAAGACGGAGGAAATTTAAAAAAAAACTAACGTAAAATCTTTTGATTATTTTCGTCACGAAGTACATCTGTACAATGACAACGAGAAACTGCACAGATCAATCATTTTAATTTAATCAGCTGTTTAATATTTGAATTGATACTCTACTATCAATAATCAATTGGTTAAAAGATTTCTGGTCAAAATAGGAGTCTCTGTAAATTGTGCATTCTTAATTTTAAATGTATATACAGTGTGTAAAAGCCAAATGGAATAAGTTCATTATTTCGGTTACTGTACATATTTATAAAAAATCCCGAAACACGTCAAATTTAAATTATAACTTGTCATTCTTTAACGTGAAAATGCAACCCCTACATTCAACCCCCTTAGAATGACAGGTGCAACCCCCAATTTTTTAAATGGGAAGTATAGGCTTGTGATATATCATTTGAAAGGTCTCTTCATTATCTATTCAAAAATGTTATTGTTTTTAATTTAATGCAAAAATTAACATAAAAAAAATTAATATCATGTTGTTACCGAAATTCGCTACAATACAATCAAAAACTAAAATGTAATGCAAAACGTAATAAAATGTAGAACACGAAAAAGAACTATGAATGTTAATGAAGTAGATGTTCAAAATGTTCTCCGTGAACGTCTTGGCAACATCCTAATCTCAAATAAAAGTGTCTTCTAACATTATTTAACATGTCAGGCGTGATCGACCTAATCGCAAGCGTTATTCGTTCTTTTAAGTCATTTAAATCAGAAGGTTTAGTTTTGTATACATGGCTCTTCACATATCCCCATAAAAAGAAATCTAATAATGTAAGATCAGGTGATCGCGCTGGCCATTCAATCGATCCTCTCCTCCCTATCCACCGATTGGGAAATATTGTATCGAGGTACTGCCGGACATTAAGTTGGTAATGTGGTGGTGCTCCATCCTGCTGAAACCATATCGTATTCGCTGGAACTTGAGGGTTACCTGGATCAGGATATAAATTTGCCAACGTTGGAATGACATCATTTCGAAGTAGTGCCAAATAATTGTTGCCATTCAAGTTGCCCTCAATAAAAAAGGGACCAATGATATTGTTCCCTACAATCCCTGCCCAAACATTAACCTTTAGATGGTATTGAGTGTGTTCTTCTCTCATCCAGTGAGGATTTTCCGTGGACCAGTAGCGGCAATTTTGCCGATTAGCATGACCGTTAAGTAAAAAAGTACACTCATCAGAAAACATGACGTCTTCTAATTGGATAATATTGTTATCCAACATGTCCATCATTTGCTCACAAAAAAAAGTTCTCCTATCAAAATCGTCTTCTATGAACTTCTGAGTAGGTATCATCTTATACGGATGCAATTTATTTTCTTTTAATATGTTTGCTATCGATGTATGGCTAGCATTGAATGTAGTGGATGCCTGTCTACTCGACGTATGTGGGTTTTCCTGAAACTCAAGCAACACATCTAATTTGAGTTCATCACTCAGTGCATTGGCAGCTGCTTTTTTTATCTGCCTTACATTACCAAACTCGAGAAACTGCTTTTCTATTTTACTTATTGTTCCTTGGGATATAGGCGGTAAATTAGGAAATTTCTCATGAAATAGGCGAGTTACTTCCTGTTGTGTTCGGATGTTATCTCCGTAACCAATCATTTGTAAATTCATTTCTGTTAATCTAACCATTTTTCAGAATTGAATTGAACAAACTTTATACTTAAATTACAACAATGACAACTTAAATAAAACAATTTACTACTGCTTGTTAAAATAGCGTTGCCACGGAAATTCTTTAAAGTTTTTTAATGGTTACCATCTAAAAACCAAATTGTTATGGTTTTTGTTCACTTTCTCATTATCAAGACCTAAACGGGAAATAAGTTTTAAGTATATTGTAATAAGTTTCGAGTATATTTTAGCGAATTTCGGTAACAACATGATTTTAATTTTTTTATGTTATATATATATGTTATTTTTGAATAGAGAATGAAGAGACCTTTCAACCCCCCCATTTAAAAAATTGGGGTGTTGTACCTGTCATTCTAAGGGGGTTGAAGGTAGGGGTTACATTTTCACGTTAAATAATGTCAAGTTATAATTTAAATTTGACGTGTTTCGGGATTTTTTATAAATATGTACAGTAACCGAAATAATGAATTTATTCCATTTGGCTTTTACACACTGTATAAATATAAATATTGAAAAACTATTTGTTTTTATCAACAGCTCATAATAATAAAGAGAAACCAACCAAACTAACAACATAGCTAAATTTAAATTCAACTAATTCTTGCTTCACTCATAGGTTCTAGCTCAGACAGGTCTTAAAAAAATATTGGAAAATTAACATACAATGTATTTACTTTTCTTAAATTCTACATTAATCAAGGAAAATGCCCATCATTAATGCCCTCATCTAAAAATAAATATTAAACATTTTTTAATGTATATTAAGATTGATATGAAAATTTTATGAGTGGAGAAATGATTGAGTTTTCAAACCCCAAAATAAATCTAAAAATACTGCAACGTATACACTAGCTGAATTTGCTTCTTAAGTGTAACCAGTGTAACATACATAATTGTGAAATATTAACCCTAATTTCCTGTGTCCGCCAGAGTAAGTTGGTACTTACCCAGAAATGTATTCACTAAATCTCCTGAACCCAATTATTTAAATGTTTGATGTATTGAAACGTCATTCTCTTCTCAACAAAACCACCAAAATTTCCAATAAACAATAATATTTGTACTGCACTTGCACAATGCGAAAAAATATGGATGCAGTTAAAAGATTTTTAGCCATAGTAAACTTTTTAGTAGTAACACATTCTTATTGAATCATTCTTGTTTACTAAATATAACAAAAATACGAAGACAAATGTTCAAAATGACAAAAATGTCCATTATATCCGCCAGCACATCAGTTTCTCAACAAGCTCCCTCCATAAACTAGCATTTTTTTCACCAAAACTTCTAGCTTTTCTTGAAAACCTGTATTTTAATCTACAAAGTACACATTAGCTAGATCTATTACAAATAGAACTGATGCGTTTATAGGGAGCATCAAACAATACATCCCAGAATTAAAATTCTATTTTAAAAGAAAATTACTTGAAGTTTGGCAATCCCGATGGAATGTAACTAACGAAATACTCCATGAAATAAAGTTTTTGACCTTCTGTCCTAACAATTTATTATATCACGACTAAGAAAGACACTGGTACAACTAAAGGAGAAGGAGAAACCAAAATGCTATGTTTGTGATACTAAATTTACACTAAAATACATTTTAATTGTAAGACTGCATGATTTTCCTCATACACTGAGAGAAAATACCGTCAAATTTATAACTGTATAGTGTTCTTAATTTTTTTAAATCAATATCTGTTAATGACACTATATGGTAGAAACAAAGCTAATAAAAATAATTTGTATTTTGTTTCGAAAAAGTGTATCAATATTTTATCTATGTTTAGGATTTAATTCCATTTTTGGGCCGAGATGAATTTTTTTTAAGTTACTGTAAACAACGTCAATAGCGCTCGTATGTCAAAACGTTCTGAGAACGTATATAACCTCAAAAATGTCCAACTTTACGATAGAGCTGTCGGTTGTCAGATTGCAACGCCAGGGTTGCCAAATCCCGAAATATAAAAGTCAACCCACTATCTTTACTGATTTATCAAGCAAAAGAAAAACATTAAAATCTATTATAAATAATATGGCATTTATTAAAATAAAATTTACAATTCAATTGCTATATGCAGATTTGTACAAAATATTTACATTGGTCCCGAACAAATAACGCAGATGCCTTATTTAAACGATCACTGTTCGTTGTAACTGTGTAAATATAACCCACTATTATACGGAGGTGGTACGGCATGAAGAAGCTGTGGATCGTACTGCGACTGAGACACTGGCTGAAGTTTATACTGAGGCTGTGGATCAGATTTAACCTCAGGTTCTTCCTTAGACGCTTCTTTATCGTTCTTTTTACTTGGAGTGGCTGGACTATTTTTATGCGTTTTGACGTGCTTAGTTAAGTGATCAGATCTCATGAATCTTTTAGAACATATCGTACAGGCAAATCTTTTTTCTCCCGTGTGAGTTCTGAGATGTCTTTGCAGTTCATCGGACCTGGTGAATCTTTTACCACAAAACAACCAATTACAAACAAACGGCCGTTCTCCCGTATGCCACCTCAGGTGCGCTTGGAGGTGGGAAGTCTTTCCATAAACCTTGTCACAACCGGGATAATGACAAATGTGAACTTTCTTAGCGCTGGGTTTCTTTAAACCGTTTTCTTCGTTTATGCAATTCGGGCACTGACACTTAATGCACCTACGGGCTTTAGAGGAATATCCTAATTCCGGTTTCACCATCATCTTGGTTGCCAGACTGCTCATATAGTTGCTTTGAGACCACTGGTATTGCTGATTTATACTCTGGTGATTTGGTTGATAGCCGCTGGTCGCTATGTCGCCGTGCGGTGGCGAGTGTTGAAACCAATACTGGTTGGAATAGGCGTGGGTGTAACTAGGTTGGTAATGCGGGGAATATTCCAATGGTGATCTGGATGACTCGATTGGGATTTGGGAAACGTATCCATCACTACTACAAGACGTTGTAGAGGCTGGTGAGAGCTGAGTGTGTGAATAAGGTTGGGGGTTGTATATTCTATTGCAAGTCGCAGCCAGGAGATTCAAAGGGCTTATCTGCAACAGAAAAAAACTAAGGTAAATGTAAAGTATAAGGATTCAAAGGATCAAATTACTACTGATTATCTTTTTCACCTGTCAAAATATTACAGTTTTGTGATTTCGTCAATGTTTCGTCAAATGTTCTGTGCTAAATGCTAGCCATCATTCCGTTTTATACTGATAAAACCACGAGTCGTTTTATTAGTATTGATAAAATCAAAGAACTGTCAAAAATTCAGTAACAAATCAATATTCATTTATATTATAGTGTATTTGAAAATCAAGAGAGAGTAAATTCGCCGTCTTACAAAATTTTACATTAATTTCTGGCTTATCTCGGGTCTTAAAAAATATACGTATTAGATCCGATTTTAATTAAAGGATGCTTATGTTGATGATCTTCTCACCTCAGAAATTCATAAAGTAGGTATATTACAGTAGAAATAAAAAAAAGATACCCTAGAGACAAAAACAGTTAGTAAATAATGGAAAGAAATAAAGTCATCAAACCATCAAATATTAATTCGGCGCTAACATGATGGATGGTAAATTGAAAATTACAGTTACACCTCGACGGTTTCACCCCGAGGCAATCAGAGCTAGCTAATCATCCGCAAGCAGCATGAACACTCCACTTCACTGCAATTTGCCAGAAGCGTACTGCATTCAATTTTCAAATCGAACAGGTGCATTTATGTCACACATTCTATTAAAATAACATTTTATATTTCTCAAAACATATTTGTGTGTGGTTGTTAGTACAGATGTTCCATTTTTTTTAAATATTAATAGGTAATTCATAGGAAATATGATTCCTTTGTCAAAATAAATAAAAGCGTAAAGTATGTAACCGATCTGTCCTTTCATTAAACAATGATCCATTACGTACTATTAAACTAACAATGGTTTATCAGACTCAACATCTTCGAGGTCAATCACTGGCGAGCAAAGTAATTGTTTACAGTTGTGTGTAAGAACATTATAGTGTATTTGAAAACCAAGAGAGAGTAAATTCCCAGAAATGTTTTGCAGTTATCAGTGTTAAAGGCAGTAAACCATAGACGTGCGTTTTCAAAATTAAATTAATATGGAAATAGAAATATTTAATTTGTTTTAGTTATTTATACCTAGATTACCAATTTTAGATAGATAAACATAATTCGTAAGTAGTAATTTAATTTGGGTAAAATGAAGAAAAAGTCAATATTATTTTAGGCATTTTGTTTTAGGCATATGTTTATTTACAAAATATGTATATAATATGTACAGATAATTACAATTACTTATAAATTAATATGAGGAGCTAAAAAAACAATTAAGTAGGTATATGAGAGAAAAAAAAACCAACCGCAAGGATAAAATTTGACGAGCAACATGCAAAAAATACGACAATATTAAATCTTAAGAAATGAAAATCTAAAAATAAAATTAAAGTACATAAATTAATAATTTTAAAGTTATGGTTCCTCGCACTCTGTGTCAGAAGATTCACCATCTGATTCTAGAGAAATCACAATGGACTCTATAGTAATATCAATTATGTTATCTAGCTCCCACATTTTTTTTTCTATTTCTGTAACGTGTCTAATACATTTTTGCCAATTTTCACTTGTTACTTCAGATATTGCCTTTTTGAAGAGATTTTTAACATCTGATAATTTAAAAGTAGTGTTATTTCTGGCAACATAACCTTTAACTTGAGCCCATATCAATTCTATCGGATTCAGCTCACAATGGTAGGGTGGTAAACGAAGGATTTCAATTTCTCGTTTTTTGGCTATCTCCTCAATATTATATTTTTTATAATTTTGCTTATGTTTTTTAGCAATAGTTAACAATTCTGCCCTCAGCATTGTATTGTCAAAGGCTAAATTTTTAGAAGATAACCATTTTGCAATTTCATCCTTTTTCCATTTAGTGGTTGGTAAAGGTTCAAGTAATCTGGAGTGGTAACTTGCATTGTCCATTACAATAACCGATCCTTTTGGTATAAGTTGAATCATCTGTTCAAAATATTCCTCAAACACGTCTCCAGTCATTTCTTCGTGATAATCAACGGTTTTTTTTTATTCAAATAAGAGTAAACCATTCTCAAGAAAACCGTTTGTACTCCCTATATGACAAATAATTAATCTTTTACCTTTTCCTATAGGTTCCTTAAAACCCAGTAGTATATCCTTCTAGAAAAGCTTGATGGGATGATTTTATATTTTTGTCTTTCCAAACTCTTCCTACACAATGTCCTTCATTAACCCATGTTTCATTTAAATAATAAATGTTTTTATTTTGAGCTTTAACTTGTATTCTTCTGAGGTACTGTCTTCTCCAACATACTATTTCTTCAGAATCAATTAGCATTGAGATTATTTTTCCCAGCTATTGGACATTTTGCCAAGTGCTGCAGTAGTTGTTTTAGATAACGCAAGTTATCATTCAAAACTGCTAGAAAAGTTACCAACGATGTCATGGGAAAAAGGATAATATATTTAAGAGTGGCTCCAGAGCAAGAATATTTCTTTTTGCGACACCATGCTGAAAACGGAATTACTGCAAATTGCAAAGCGCCACAAATTACAATATAAAAGATATGTAATTGACGAAATTGCGAAGGAAAAAGGAATAACTGTATTACGTTTGCCACCTTATCACTGTCAATTAAACCCTACAGAATTAATATGGGCATAGGTAAAAGGTGAGGTGGCAAGAAACAATACAACTTTTAAATTGAATGACGTTAGACAACTTTTGATAAATTCTTTAGGAAACGTAACACGGAAAAATAGGACCAATGCTATAAACCAATTGAAGAAGGAAGAAGAACGATTTCTAGAAGTGCATATAACTTTTTTTCATCAGGAAATTGAACATTTTTAAACCTGGTTTTTAAATATTATTTTCACGATACTTTTTGACAATTTTACTAGCTGTAGACTACGGATCGTGTTGACCAGGGTATTTACTTTTAAATATTTATCACAAAACTTTTGATTTGTTGTATTATTACCACAACTAAGTATAAACAAAATGTATATTCTTTGAATCTCAAACAGATATTATACTGACTAGTAGATTTAAATATCTATAAATGACAGCAGCATACCTACTTAGCTTTTTGACCAAAATTTAAGTATATTTATTTCATATTCTAAATTGTCAAATCAACAATAAAAATTGAACTGTTTCAGATTTTTTACACATATTACATAATAGAGCTAATAATAAATTTATTCCATACATCATTAGTTTATACCAGGAGCGATTATTACTTCATAATTTTCAAATCAAAATATTCCGAAAACGGTACATAATATCGAGTTTTACCAAGAGTACCTTTTTGGTGTAGAATTAAACGATGTTTATGTTCACTTGGAGTTTTGACTAATAATTCTACCCTAAAAAAAGTTATGTTGAATAATACGTTGTATAAATCGTGTAACTAGCGCCCTCTATGAGAGTTAGTTATAAAAACAAATTCATGGGATATATCAGCTTCCAAAACATATTCGTATAAAATTTCATTGCAATGGTGCCAGTAGTTTCGGCAAAATCGTAAGAAATGTGTAATTTTTTATTTTCTTCAACGCCCTTTATCTTGAAAACGGATGGCGTTAGAAAAAAATTTTACTAAGCAAACCCCAATTATTTTTCAGTTTTTTACCTATCCTAGAGACGGTGTTACCTTTTTTTGAAACACCCTATATTTACCCATTTTAAAAAAGTATATCGGAATTAGGCATTTTAGAAATCCTGGCGCATTCTCCAAAATATAGAATATTGTGCATTCACCTTAATTTTAATATTTAAAATAAAGTGTTTGTGTTTGTATACAGAATGTACTCAAATAGCTTTTATAATTATTTTTAGTGTAAATTATATTCATTTTGATCAAATATGGTAATGATGAAAATAAAACGTAAATGATTGTAAAATTAATTATTCATAAGCATTATATAAGACTTTTTACATCAATGTAATAGCTATTAATATTATTAGTGGGACGTGCATATCTTTATGACATAAATCTTAAATTTGCAGAACGAAATGCTATAATTGGCACATCCTATTTTAAATATAAGTTTGAACTAAGTTAATATACATAATTTCAATATTAATTGTCATCAAAATATCCAATTGGCGGTTATAAATATAAATAATTGTCGAGGGTTTTGCAACAACATTTATAACAAATAAATTTTTGGTTAGATAATGTCTTATTTTTTGAGCGAGTTTTTTAAAATTTACAGCACTGGTGCCGTTATAAGTGTCAATATGACATTCTAAAAGAATTATTAAGACATGGTAGCAGATAAAGGTATTAAATTGATTGTACTAACCCTTACTTTTTGGAAGTCCATCTTATTAAGAATAATAAAAAACTCTTCGTTTTAACAAAACTCTTTAATGACAGCCGTTTCGCTAGACTTAGCATCGTCAGATTGACATATTGAAGTTACATTTTGTTTGTTTGTAGCTAGGTACCTGATGTTTATTAGGTAGTTATAAGGCTAGACCAAGTATGGAAGTAATAAGACATAACAATATTAAAGCCTAGATGTTATGAGCCCTAAGGGATTATCCTGGATGTACTTCCCTCTAAGATCAGTATAACTGTGCAATGATATAGAAAAACCAGGAAAAAACTAAATCATGCTGATCTTTACAATAACTTAATATAGTTGTGTTACAATTACGTCTTATCTATGTATAAAATGAAGACTTAATCAAAGCAAACACTTTAAAAGTTCTCCACTTTTTTTTGTTAAAACGAAGAGTTTTTTATTATTCTTTATAAGATAAAGGTATATTTTTACCAGCAGTACATGTATTAGTTACCTTATTGACAAATATATGCAGCAAGTAACAAGCCAACATAAACATATTGTCATCTCTATATATGTTACGAAGAGAATATTAACTGGAGGAACGTACCTATGGAAATTATATGTTGATTATTTTACTATATCACAATAGAAGCTGCAAAAATATATTATTTTTATTCAGTGATCGCTTGGGCTGTAAACTATTGTTTTAATCTTCTTGCTTACATATGATTTTATACCAAACATCCAAACATATTGGGGTAAACAACAATTTTTTAACTTTTTACTTGTTTTCCAAGCTTGCGAAATACTTTTGTTTCAATTTCAAGGAAAATGTACCAGTTTGATTAAATTGTTGTTAATAAATTGGTAAATATATCATGAAAAAAACTATTTTAACTTTAATTTTAAATAATTTTTATAAATCAAATTATTTAAATTTGATATTATTATAAGTGAATCACCAAATGAACTAATGTTTTTTAAATAAGTTTAGATTAATTATTTTTAATTAATTGTTTTTGATGAAAATTAATAAAATGGTTTTCTTTATTTACGATTTTGATTAAAATTTACTAATTTCTAAAGAAATATTTAAAAACTAAAAACTAAACATTTACTCTTTATTTTTTTTAACAATATTAGCTCTAAATTAAGCTTCTAAATCAAAATAAGTTTGATAGATGTCATGAATTTAAAAACTTTTTTATTAACAGCATAATTTTCTTGTGAAACGCATGCAATTTTCAAGGAAAGCCTTTTTTTAGTGTTAGTATATTTATTAGAATATTAGTACCAAACATTTACTAAATATAGCAAAATAATATCTAAGATTACTTAAAAATTAATACTGTAACTAAAAATTTTTCAACAATCTCATTAAATATACTAACTAAAAAATATTATAGTGGTTTAACTCAAGACAAAAGACTCCACCAATCTCTTTGTAATTAAAACTGATGGTACATTTTTGTTTTAGCTTCTTATTAATACCCCTATAATGAATAAGCAGTTTTGGCCGAAGGTCGTTGCTTTTCTTTCAAGGTGAACACGTCATGATTTTACCACCATCAATAATAAATCATTCGTATTTACTGTCTCATCAAAATTTATTGGAAACACAAAAAGAGATTACAAAATTACTTACTAATCTTAAAATACGTCTTCAAACTAAATGTTGTGGTTTTAATTCAGTGTATTTTATCGTAATCAAACACCATTTACAATAATTTACAAGTTATGATAAAGATATTAAGTATAATCCAACGGTTATTGTCTATATTAGTTTTTAGATCATTTTAGAGGTTGATGCTTACAATTATGTAACCTTTTAAGTTCATATACTGGAAGTTTCTGACCCTATTTAACTGCAAAGATATCGGTTTTCGAGGAACAATTTCTTTTAAAGTGTTTTTAATCAGTAAAATCTTATATAGGGTGTTTTAATAAAAAGGTGTTTTTTAAAATGCAAATATCGTCGATTTTTTTAATGAAATACCCTATATATTTTTAATCTATCTGAAAGACAAACTATTTTCTTGAACGTTTGGTGTGGAGTTTCTAAAGAAAACATATATGGACCGTTCTTCTTTCAAGAAACTACAATTACTGGTAATTTCTACACAGACATGTTATAAAATTACCTATATCCACAACTGGAACAAGATGGCTTCATAAATTCAGTTTACTTTCAGCAAGACCGTGTATCACCACGCTATTCACTTATGGCTAGAAATTTTTTAACAGAAACATTTGGAGATAGGTGGATTGGGAGCGCTGGACCAATTGAGTGCCCTGCTCACTCACCAGACTTTTTTATATCGTCTTTTATTAAAGATAGGTGTTATAATCCTATTCCAGAGACTCTAGAACATATGAGATGTAACATTGTCCTAGCATTCCAAGAAATGACCCCAGAAATGTTGCGAAATTCTTTTCAGAACTTTTTATTCAGGTTACAAAAATGTATAGACCAAAAATGGACAATACTTAGAACATCTTGAAGATTTTTAAAGGAGCCCGTATCCCATGCAATCTGAAACGAAAATGTGTCAATGATTTTTTTGGCCATGAAGTGCAGACATCTCTTAGTAATAGGATAAACTAACAGAAATAATAATAGAATCCTTTCACTAAATTGCTCTATTCATCGGAAAAAATTTTACCTGCTAAAAACACATGTTTTAGGGCTAAAAACCATTTATATAATTCTCATTTCTAGACCTTGCCAGCCAACAAAATATATTTTGTATTTTATCTCGGGAAAGAACGAGGGTAGATCAACATTTAGTAATATCAATAGGTGCTCTAGTAATTATTACTTTTATCTTTAGTTTTTATTAAAAACATTTTTTATTTGTATTTTTAATTCTATATATACCTAATCACCGGTAGGGTAAGTTTATTATTTTTATAAGTTTATGGTTGTGTGTGATTATTTTTAAATCAGTTCTAGGTAAGTGTCAAAAAATTATTAAAATATTATTAACATAGAGGCGATGCATTTACAAATGACACATTAAAGTGGTCAACATATTTTAATTTTGTAATACCTATTTACTTGCGTCGAAAATTCGGAGACTAGATACTTATGAAGAATAATGATGTTTTCTAGAACGTTGCTGGATTTAAACTAATGTTTTAAAATTTGATGAAGTGCTGCAAACTACCCACTATTACTACCCGAATGTTAACCCTTCAGGATTATTTGTTGACTTGAAATACGGTTTCTTAGGTGCATCGCCTGATGGTAAACGAATTATTGTAACTATTATATACATATCAGAGTTTAATAACTTATTATGTTTTAGGTTTAATTGATTCAGATGAACTTGTTGAAGTAAAATGTTTTTTAAAAGTAGTCACATCAAAAATATCATTGAGAGAGGCCGTAGAAAAGCGTATGGTTCCTTGCTTAAAAATTGAAAATAATGAAATTCACTTGAAGGAAAATCACAATTATTATTATCAGATAAGATTTGTTACTGGCTTTTCATTTTTCTAATTTTTTATAATATAACAAATTATTGTTTTTAGATACAAAGACAACTCGACATCACAAGAAGAAAAACATGCCATTTTATTATTTATACGGGAGATGATAATCCACTTTTTACCGAAAACATAAATTTCAACGAAACTTTTTTTAACAATATGGTAGAAAAGTTGAGACGATTCTATGAGGATTGCGTTGAGCCGGAAGTTATTTTAAACAGGAGAGGCAAAAGATTAAAATATAAAGATCCACCAGAAAATATTTAAATGTAATAATAATAAAATTATATTTTTTAAATAAAATATTTTGATGCCAGTTTTTCTTTTTACTTAATTCAGGATACCCCGTATACAAAATTTACGCTAACATTTTTTTCTCTCAGAAACCTGTGGCCAGATTTCTTCCAAAACTTGACCAAGAAGTGTCTATATGGCCACCAATAATTGGTATTTTTTTCAAGAATTTTGAATTTACAGTTTTTTGTTATTAACAATTTTATAATTTTTATATTTATTTACAACGATGTTTATTCTGTGTCTAATGTTTTTTTTAATTGTGCTGGGAAAATGGAATAATAAAAACTTATTCTGTAAGCGATCGCTCGGCACACAAACAATAATTTTATTTACCCTCATATATAACTATAGATGGCCAGCCGTACGCTGGCTATTATAATTAAAATTTCTTCAAGATATAACAATGATATACCTAACTGGTCTGCTGACAATCAATATCCGCAAATCAGTATTCTTTTTTTCATTTTTCTAATTTGTTTTATTGAATAATTGTTTTGTAAATATCGCAAAATATTTAAAAAACGTTACATTAATTTATAATACAAAAATTTGTTTTGACTTCGTTAATAAAAAAAAGAAAAAAATATATAGTGCCTAGTTCCATCTATGACAAAAGTTATAAACTAAAGTACAATTATTTCGTCATTAACTACGTCCATTTTTGATCCAAAGTGAAAAAATAAAAATAAAATGCAGCATGATTTTAGTTTCTAACTATTTCTTAGGTCTGATCTCTTTAGAAAATTCTGAATGGGCTATTTGATAGAAAAATGTTCAACTTAGGAAAGGTTTAGTTTCATTTTAAGAAAATTTATTTAGATTGTTGTTTATTTATACAAATGTAAAGGTCTAAAATAGTTCGCATTCAACAGCTCTTTTTCAATATTAAACAATTAATGAACAAAAAATAAATGCAATCCTTACCTAAGTTAGACCTTTATATGCAATTTAGTGAAAAAAATAAAACGATTTGAGTTGTAATAACGGAGAAAGTTAGAATAAACTTTTGGTCTGCAGGTGCCATTCTGATGTACAGCGATACCCCGTCCTTAATTTTTAATAAAATATGGGTCAGAAACTTCTGGAACACCCGGTATTTTGTTGGATATCTTAAAACTTATTGTAGCAGCTATAAATCGGCCAATTCATTCTATTTACAATTTAATTATTCTTGTAAACTATAAAATTCAATGTGGATATTTCTATGGAAAATAGAAATGACATAATTAAACTTTTATTGATTGAGATATTACTAAATTAATCTAAGTACCTAATAAAACATTTATTTTTAAAAATTGTAAAATAAATTCTACCCTCTGCATTAGTAGTTTCAAATTATTAGATTTATCGTTTGTTATTTAGTAGATTTTCTAATCAATATTGAATATTTTATCTCTTTCTCAAAGCTTTTTTGCTTTTTAAAAACTCAATGAAAGCTGTTTCGCTCTATCGAACATCCTCAGATTGACATATTGAAGTTACATATTGTTTGTTTGTAGCTAGGTACCTGATGTTGATAAGTAGTTAAGGCTAGACCAAGTAAGGAAGTAATAAGACATAACAATATTAAAACCTAGATGTTATTAGCCCTAAGTTTCGTTAAAAAGTTTATTTTTTTAATTTTCTTACTAAAACGAACTTCCACATAGTAAGGATTGATACAATAAATTTTATTTTTATATTATATTTCCTTCACAATATAAATTATAAATTTTTGAAAATACTTTTTTAGGATTTAAAAAAATGGATATTTTTAAATTGTTTCTTTTATGAATGTTATTACATTAATATTACATAGAAAACATTAAGCAAAAATTTTAAATTAGTTTCTACTTTAATCAAAAATCAACTTGAAAATTATTTATCTGTCTTAATACATACTTACTTAATAATAAAATACTTTTATTATAGAAAAATAGTTAATCTAGTACATATATAATACACTTATTTCACAAAAAAACCTTTCTGCATTTAATTGGCTAAGTAGCATACATTTAACATTTTACGACCATCAAATCACTTTGAAAAATATTGTTGATCACGCAAATTAGTAAAATTTCACCATAATCAAATATTTATAAGCACATAACAGAATTAACCCATCTCTTAGTGAGCTGTAGTTTTAACCAGCATCTACAAATATCGAAAATTTCATTGAATTTATTCAAGAAAATGATCAATAACTATTATTATTAGTAAATATCTGATAATTAATCCAGTATTTATTACGAACATTGAAAATAGACCTTGTTAAAGAAAACTTCCACTATTTATTTAAAAAATTGTTTTTTTTTAACTCAAAGATAGCTGTTTCGCTAAAAACTGGCATCGTCAGGTTGTTTAAAAAATTCTATTTTCAATGTCCAAAGTAAAGGTTTCTACAATCAATTCCAGTTTATTACTTAATAAAAGTGTAGCCAAAATATACTTCGTAATATAAATATACAAAGTTTTATAGAAATATAAAAAATGACAGGGTTGTTGAAATAAAAACCACATCTAAAAATACTAGAATCAACCGTATTGGATACCTAAATAGCAGCGTTAATCGAAGGAACAAAACAAACAAACTACAACACACTAATGATGGGTTATTCCATATCCAAGATTACTATGATTATAATCACGCACCTGATGCGCTTGCGCCGTGCTACTTTGATGATACTGATGAAGTGGAACCGAAGATGCCATCATCGTGGACTTCTCGACAAACTCGACACTTAAACGATGCACTAATAACTGAGTTGGCTGAGATTGCGGCGTCGCCTAGGAGAAACAGATGACGATCTTGATGACCGGGGGCGTGGATGCGCAAGAGGATTGCGCAATGGACCTGCTCCGGGCCATCCCGGACCCAAGGGGGATGTTAAGACGATGATTGTGTGCGTTGTAAAAAGGAATGACAACAATTGCACCGAGATGAGTCGTCAATAAAATTGAAAGTAACTCTTTTATACTACATTTATTATTATAATACGAAGAAAAGAAGGAAAATATCGATTATTATTATATTAGATAACTTTTTTAGTGCTACAGAAACTTATTGAAAAAGCTTTTTATAACTAACTATTATCTGTAATGACCATATAAAGTTAAATTTTATATCGTATGATTATTTCACTTTTTTAATGATATTATTTTCTTAAATAGTTTAATACAATTTTATTTTAATTGAAATATGGAAAAAATGAAAGACTCTATCTATTAAAAACCTATAATTAATCAAACTTTAATAAGTTTCATTTATAATCACAATATTAAGTTAGACAACGACAGCACAATTTTAAATTATAGTTCATTTGTTTGGAGTTGGCAGCACATAAATGCAAATCCTTCAAAGCCCAAGCAAGGGTGGTTCATATTCATGAATAATAATTAAAAGTAGTATACATTTCTATTGAAACATATTCATAGTTGTTATTTTTAAAAGAGTCCACTCTGTAGTTAGGGATTAACTAACCCAGGCACAATAGAAACCGTAGATAATACCAGTATTCTTTCGTACCAATCCAAAAACCCAAACCATACAGGATTACTTCAACTCAACCAATCTAGAGGATGAGTTGGATTAAGGATAATAAAAAACTCTTCGTTTTAACAAAACTTCCAATATTTATTTAAAAACTGCTTTTTTAAAAGACTCAATGACAGCCGTTTCGCTAGACAACTAGCATCGTCAGATTGACATATTGAAGTTACTATTTCTTTTGTAGCTAGGTACCTGATGTTTATTAGGTAGTTATAAGGCTAGACCAAGTATGGAAGTAATAAGACATAACAATATTAAAGCCTAGATGTTATTAGCCCTAAGGGATTATCCTGGATGTATTTCCCTCTAAGATCAGTATAACTGTGCAATGATATAGAAAAACCAGGAAAAAACTATATCATGCTGATCTTTACAATAACTTAATATATTTGTGTTACAATTACGTCTTATCTATGTATAAAATGAAGACTCAATCAAAGCAAACACTTTAAAAGTGGTGAACTTCCAAGATTTATTTGTTCATTAACAACTTTAAATTGTGGATCTGCTAGATGTCTTTTTATTTCAAGTTCTTCAAGGAAATCTAAATATTGTTTTTTATTACAAATGTGTAGTATTTGGATGTCATTGGTGTGAAAGAGTGTGTTGGATGTTCAAGTAGGTGTTTTGCATAATTTGACTTATCCGGTTGTTTTAATCTATATGCTCTTAAATGTTCATTGAATCTTATTTCAAAATTTCTTTGTGTTTGACCTATATATACAGCATTACACTTTGGACAATTAATTTTGTAAACACCAGATTTTTTTAATTTACAAAATTAATTGTCCAAAGTGTAATGCTGTATATATAGGTCAAACACAAAAAAATTTTGAAGTAAGATTTAACGAACATTTAAGAGCATATAGATTAAAACAACCAGATAAGTCAAATTATGCAAAACACCTACTTGAACACCCAACCTCACTCTTTCACACCAATGACATCCAAATACTACACATTTGTAATAAAAAACAATATTTAGATTTCCTTGAAGAACTTGAAATAAAAAGACATCTAGCAGATCCACAATTTAAAGTTGTTAATGAACAAATAAATCTTGGAAGTTCACCACTTTTAAAGTGTTTGCTTTGATTGAGTCTTCATTTTATACATAGATAAGACGTAATTGTAACACAAATATATTAAGTTATTGTAAAGATCAGCATGATATAGTTTTTTCCTGGTTTTTCTATATCATTGCACAGTTATACTGATCTTAGAGGGAAATACATCCAGGATAATCCCTTAGGGCTAATAACATCTAGGCTTTAATATTGTTATGTCTTATTACTTCCATACTTGGTCTAGCCTTATAACTACCTAATAAACATCAGGTACCTAGCTACAAAAATAAATAGTAACTTCAATATGTCAATCTGACGATGCTAGTTGTCTAGCGAAACGGCTGTCATTGAGTCTTTTAAAAAAGCAGTTTTTAAATAAATATTGGAAGTTTTGTTAAAACGAAGAGTTTTTTATTATCCTTAATAAGATGGACTTTCAAAAAGTAAGGGTTAGTACAATCAATTTAATGAGTTGGATTAGTTTAAGTTTTTAACGAAAGAACAAAATTAAAAAGTCAGCTGTCACTGCTGTCAGAAACGTCAAATTGCGAGTGTAAACAACCATTTTATCTCACTTTTAACAACATTTATTATCCTTACCATAAACAATGAAAACAAAACAATAAAACTAAATCACAATCAATGAAGTCTGTCACTTAAAAATTTGAGGTTAGGAAAGTCTAAACCAATCCAACTAATCTTGCTCTTAATTTAGATAAGTTGGATGAGAAAGATAAGATGCCAAATCATAATTTTTGTCAGATGGTGGGGAACTCTTAACCGAAAGAATTAGTCAAGGATTACTTGAAGTTATTTAGATGAGTTAGATTGATACGAAAGAATACCACTAATATTGTCACCACATATAGCTGAATAGATACCAAAACCTTAGAACCGAAGTTTTTTTTAAAGGCACAACTACAGATTCTGGCCAATTTGAATATCGAGTTAAGACATTCCTCTTTTAAAAGCCTATGCCGATGATGTAAGATTTTTAACAAGGTATATTACAATCATACCACAAAATCCATTCCTGAGATATTGATGACATTCACGCGCGGGAATTGCGAAACGTCGACCCGGCTTACAAGTCTGTTGATAGCTGCATAGATTAGAAAGAAGTATATAGATAGCCGACTCTAACGGTTTTTTAAAAACGTGTTTACAGCGCCGCTCGTGACCTGAGCACTAACTATATAATTGTATTTTTATTTTATTGGTTATTTTAAAATATTTATATTAAAATATTTTAAAAATATTCTGATAAATATAATAAATATATTTTTCAAAATATTTTTAAAGTATTTTAATATTGTTAACAATTTGGTATGACTTATAAAAATAAAAATAAAATAAGTAATACTTCTTTATTTTTGCAAAATAATTTTATTACAATTAGGAGTCAAATTTATTTATCATGTTTCCCAAATTATTTTTAAAATGGATCTATTGCATTCTGGTGTCCTGGGAGAAGCTTCTGTTGTTAGAGGATCATCAGAACAATGAGAGATGCTGGTTTCTGAAAAAGAAATATTAAATATTATAAAACTGAGTTGTCAATATAAAACTCATAATTAGAAATTGAGAATAAAATTGTACCTACATTAACCTATAATAGTAAGGTATTTCAACTTCCCTATTTGTAGGCTCTGGTTATTTAAAAAAGTTTTTGCTTTAATTCACAATCAACATTTTAAAATCATTCTCTTTCCTGGAAGTTTTAGAGTAGGCACAGCATCTAACTATAAATCGGTAACATTTCTATTCTGTTAGAAAAAGCAGTCTTTTGTAAAGTGGTCAATGCAGATTTTAAATTAATAACGGTAATTTCCAGTTACATTAAGCAAATCTGGTCTATTTAAAGCATCACACCATTTTTTTAGAATCTACAAATATAATGTAACATGGAAATAATAGAATATGCATCATATACTAATAAATAGGTATACCCTGAAGCTTTAAAAATCAAATTCTTACCTGTGGATCCTTTGGTAAACAATGCACTTTTTTAAAGTTATTATTATAAAGGCAACCCGTAACAGAACACATAAAAACCATAGTTTAATAAATAACTGCAAAAACTCTAACTGGAAAATATAAATACTAACGAGAAAATACAATAATTACTAAGAAAATACAATACTATCTATCACACAAGTACAAAAATTCTAGCTGGAAAATATATCTACTAACGAGAAAATACAATACTAACTGTCAAACAATATTATTGACAACATATAAATTCAGAATTGATATGTCATTAACGGATTTCCTGTTGATTGTGATTTTATTTTCGATAGTGGTGACTTCCGTGACCTGAGCATTAACTACTAAACGTGGACCTGTCATTTGAGGAGAGTGCCCAGGGCATGGATAGCTGTTTATTCAATTTTTTTCACTATTTCGTCACCATCAGAACTCTTTCCATGACAACGGATGTTTCGTTTGCTATTACAACATGCAGTTTCCCCATAACTGATTTCAGCTAAATGAAAGTTGAGCCATTTACAATATACGCCACATTTTTGTTTTGAAAATTTATGAATGTCATCAATATCTCAGGAATTGAATGTGTAATAAACCTCGCAGAAAAGCCCACATTATAAGCTTTCAAACGAGGTATACAACTCGATATACAAATGAGCCAAAAACTGGAGTTGTGCCTTCAAGATGGATGGATTTCAATGCATTTTCTCCTTGTGAACGTGGTTTACATGCACTCATTTTTTGTTACAAACGTAAATCAAAAAGAAGAGTTAATCTCTAATACACAAGTAAAATCACATAACCTCAATTATTTTCCACAATATTTCATTTCAATTTTATAGCTATTCCAACTTGTTTCTATTTTTCATAGAGTATACGAGTACTTATCATCGTTCTTCACAAATATGATATCGAAATTTTCTAATATACTGCAGATACTGGAGCTTAAACATGTTCTTATATAAATAAACAAAATGGCATTGAAAGTGTCAAGAAATTTTCACAATAAATGGTATTGACTGAAGGATAATAATAAAACCAATTAGACCCTTACCTAAGTTGTCAAATCCGAGATGCACATCATAAATGTAAAAGGATCTGATTCAGGTAATTTTGTTTCTCAGAGAGGGATAGTAGAGGATTACAGCTTACACTTCTTGTTCATTTTAGTCTTTGTATTTCATTGGAAGTGTTCACTTGTGTTACGGCGTGCAATAATTTTATAACTTTTATTTGTTATTACAGACATTAATAAAAGATTTTATACCGCAACGTACAGAATAGGCAGTATATGGCGTCCGTGGATAAAAGGTAGTAGTGCCTCTTCCAGTGGTTCGTTAAAGAAGAATTACCTATCTTGTGACGCGAAAATCATTATAAAAATTGTGTATAGTTCCTTACTTCAGCAAGGATATAACGTATGGGTGCTGCAGCAAGAGTAACCAGTAATTTGACGAAGGTTCCTCTTCAGTTAGACGAATTGTTGAAAATTCCATGGAATCAAGAAAAAAGCGTAAAGATTCCGGTGACACAAAATGTCTAGACGACTGGTAAAAAGATTTGATAAGGCGAAAAATCTACACTATGTACGATGAGCAGCGTGTCTCTACAATCAAAAGTCTGAAACAGCGGCTTATCAATGACGAAACTCACATCAACTGTGGCCTCACTACTCTTTGGCGAGCTCTGTCTGCGATGGGCTTTAAATATCACAAAATTGACAAGAGACAAGTAATAATGGAATCCAAACGTTTAATAAACTGGCGTTCTGAATATACAGGGTGGTCCTTAAGTAATTGTACAAAAAGAAACACTCTACACTCTAAAATATTACGATTTAACCCAACTTACTTTAATAAAATGTTGATATTAAGAAAGATACAGGATGGTAAAGTTGAAATTTAAAATTTAATTTTTCGCCATAACTTTCATGTTTATGGAGATTTATTTACAAAAATTTATAAGTTTGCAGTATGAGGAATTATAATTTGATGTATAATTTTGATGTATCTCCTAGAGGACGCCACATATGCCACATATTTGACATAAATTTGCGCTTAACTTTTTTGCTCTTTGACTTAACAATATTTTTCTGATAAAATATGAAAGATACGATATTTCAACAAAAAAAAGGTGTACTTGTTAATAACTTCAAAACTGAACAGTTTTCGAGATAATCGCATTTTACAAATCAGCTGCATAACTCCGTGTAACGCAATTATTCCAGGCAACGAATGAAAAATACAAAAAAAAATCAATAATTATAAATTTTGGTATGGAATATCTTCAACTAAAGTTGATAGTTTCCAAAACATTAAAATAAAAATACTATAGGCTATTATTTTTTTATATACATCATTAAGATAATTAATAATCTGTTATTGGAATCAGCTACATAATAATTCTTAGTTGTGATATTTGTGCGTTAAAGCACTGAATACCTGATAAATGCTTACGGACGAAGCTACATTCACACGCCGTGGGGTTTTAATTTAAGGAACAATCATTACTGGGATATTGAAAATCCTCATGTTAAAAGAGAAAGGCATTTTCAACATAATTTCAAAATAAACGTATGGTGTGGAATCATTGGAAATCATTTTTTAGGGCCATGCGAGTTACCTCGTAATTTAAATGGTTATAACTATTTACATTTTTTACAAAATGATTTTATTGATTTGCTGGAAGATTTGCCATTAAACTTAAGGCAAAATATGTGGTTCATGCAAGATGGTGCACCACCATATTATACGAGAGCAGTGAGAACATACCTAGATAACAACTTTCCTGAACGCTGGATTGGTCGTGGTAGTCATTTTCCTTGGCCACCACGTAGCCCAGAATTTAATCCGCTCGATTTTGGTGTATGGGGAGCAATGAAACAACATGTCTACAAAAATGTCATAAACACTCGCAACCAACTTTGGGAAGAAATAAATGCTGCAACTGTTTCTTTTCAACCAATGATGCTATTTAATATGAGACGATCTTTTATGGAACGCATTGATAAATGCTTTGAAGAAAATGGTGGACATATCGAGCACTTACTTTGATAAAAAGTTTTATGTTATTCAGTTAAACTATTTCTTAATTTCAATTGAAAATAAAATATGATATTATTATGACTTTAATATAATATCAAATGTAAAATGTTTGATGTCAAATCCAATAACAGATTATTAATTATCTTAATGATGTATGTAAAAAAATAATAGCCTATAGTATTTTTTCTTTAATGTTTTGGAAACTATCAACTTTAGTTGAAGATATTCCATACCAAAATTTATAATTATTGATGTTTTTTTCTATTTTTCATTCGTTGCCTGGAATAATTGCGTTACACGGAGTTATGCAGCTGATTTGTAAAATGCGATTATCTCAGTTTTAAAGTTATTAACAAGTACACCTTTTTTTGTTGAAATATCGTATCTTTCATATTTTATCAGAAAAATATTGTTAAGTCGAAGAGCAAAAAAGTTAAGCGCAAATTTATGTCAAATATGTGGCATATGTGGCGTCCTCTACGAGATACATCAAAATTATGCATCAAATTATAATTCCTCATACTCAAAACCTCTACTTATAAATTTTTGTAAATAAATCTCCATAAACATGAAAGTTATGGCGAAAAATTAAATTTTAAATTTCAACTTTACTACCCTGTATCTTTCTTAACATCAACATTTTATTAAAGTAAGTTGGGTTAAATCGTAATATTTTAGAGTGTAGAATCTACTGTTTCTTTTTGTACAATTACTTAAGGACTACCCTGTATAACGTCAATAAGGAAATACCGGTCTGAAAATCGGCCAATACTCTACCTCGACGAGACGTGGTTTGACACGCATGTCACCTCTTCCAAAGGATGGTCTGATTCCTCTGATAAGTGTAAAACAAACGCACCATCAAATAAAGGGAAAATAATCACAATATTACCCGCAGGATCAGAAAATGGTTGGATCCCAAATGCTATGTGGCTTTCTGCCAAAAATATTAAGGACTCTTGTGTTGATTATCACGAAGATACGACAGCAGAGCTTTTTGAAGATTGGTTTAAAAATTGTCTGTTACCCAACATTACGCCAAACAGCGTTATAGTAATGGACAACGCAATCTATCATAGTCGACAATTGCAAAAAATTCCTGGCTCAAAGAATACGAAATTGGAGATTCAAAACTACAAATGACATATATTTTGAGGGAAATTATACAAAATAGAACTTTTTCAAGTACTGCTGTGATTTTCCTTAAAAAAAGTATGTTTATGTTACAATTGCAGAAGAATTGGGACATTTAGTGTTACGACTACCTCCCTACTACTGTGTGTTCAATCTCATAGAGCTTATGAGGCACCAAATTAAATCGAGTGTGCGCGGAAAAAATACTTCTCCAACTTTAAGTGGTAGTGTGGTACAATTAATTGGGAACTGTATGAATGACATTCCTACCGAGAGTTGGAAAAGTTTTGTTAGTCATGTTATAAATGTTGAAAACTCGTACCTTCCTGTAAAATCAATTGCGCCAATTATAATTAATTTAGATGAGGATAGCGATAGCGTCACTGAACTAAATATAGAATAGAATTGTAACATTTAAATAAATTACTTGTATATCTCCTATATTATTAAAAATTCAAATTTCTTAAGTTCGACCCTGTAGCACATTTGCATCTTTTACCTGATGATTTTCTACACAATGAGATTAAATCGGGTAGTTACCATTTAATGTGAAAAATACTTTACCATCCCTGACAGTTGACTTCACACTTTTCCGGTCTATTCATTGATACTATACAACTGTGACAGTAAGCAACGGCTGTTTTTATGATTGCTTCAAATACAATCATTCCATTATTGAAATTTCTGGGTGACTGCGTCTAAAGTTTCTTGAGCTATCGCAATTATCAGCAACCATCTATTGATTTACAATATTTGAGGATCAAAGACGGCATTGTCTTCTTATTGAGAGATGGTTATCTGGTGTGGCCGAATCGAAATCGATGTGAGCTGGGTCCGGGTGATTTATGTTGAAGAAAATTTATTTTTTAGTAATTATAGGTGTGCCTTCGAAATATATCATTCCGGTAGAAATTATTTTGCGGTTGCGTATATAAAGAAAGCAAACTAACGGGCAATTGAGTTTTTAATTTAGTTATTACCTAGACAAATCACAAATTAATTATAACAATATACGATTAAGTCGTTGCTAAAACTTGTTTAAAAGTTGCGCATTGAAATAAACATCATTTGGTGATGCAATAGATTCAGCAATACGGATTTATTTTTAGAATTACCGTGGACCAATCTTTTACATATAATTTAAAAGTTTTTATTATTAAAATAAAATGGGAAAATGTTATTTTTTAAGTAATTTATACAATAATTGTTGTTGTTGTTTGAAATAATAAGTGAATCAACATAAACTAAGCTTTTATTCTAGTTTTTGAAGATTGGCATTAATTGTACAACTGCTATTGCCAGCAATATGTATTAATGAAGTTTTTGATGGATTTACAGTGTTTTCTGTAATCGCAGAAGACTTCAACAAAAGTCTTGCCCCTTTGGATCATTCTTGCTATCTTGTTTTTGCTTTCAATCGATTCTTCTATATACTTTTCTTCAACTGAAGAACTCTTCCATCCACCGTGCTGTTTTAGAACTTTAAGGTCAGCTCCAGCATTGGCCAACAACGTTGAGGATGCCCTCCTGAAGCAATGACCTGTATACTTTTCTGGTTGGTCTAGTTTTAAGAACTCAGCTATTTTCTTAGGTGTTTCGCCAACAGTATGTATACCAGCTCTTTGAGACAGACATTTTCCTTGTCTATAACCTACCAAAAGAGTTTTCAGGGAGACGTGTTGCTGTAAATTCATGTATTTTCTAAACACATCCAAATAGTGAATCTCATCACTGTTAATTACAGTGAAAGCTCGTCGAATATGCGTTTTTGTCTGGTTAATCTTAATTACTAGCTGAGTACCCGTATCCTCCACATCACTAACTTCTAAATTATAGATGTCTTCCCTTCGGCAACCTCCAGCAACTCCAAGTAATGCTATCACTTTGAGTAATAGATATTCTTTATCTGGAGCCTCCCTCAAGAAGCTTTCAATTTGTTCCTTTGTCAGCACCTTCGACTGGTTTGGCTGATGGTCTACATTTTGTTTTTTCAAAAAAGCTATCAACTTTAGGAAACTTAATATGTTGACATTCTCATTAACCACAATCATTGATTTTACCATCGAGTATTTGGACCATAATGAAGAAGGGTTGATTGTTTTTGACTGAAAATTTAAACTGTTGAAAAGAATATTCTTAAAAAAACTGTTCTTACCACATCAAAAAAGTAAGCCAACATCACATTTTCATTGTATTTAAAAAATCGTCGATGACGTTATTACGCCATCACTAATGACGTAATGTCCAACACATCTATAGCAGTTGATGGCCATTCAAAAATTAAAATTGACGTGTTTTAAGATTTCTTTTAAAAGTCGTCTGTTTTTGAAATAATGAATTTTTTCCATACATTTGCATCATACTGTATATGAGTTTCGACTTCACGTGCTTGCTTGGTTGGTTGTTTATGTGTTGCTTCTAGTAGAGGTGGGTTGTTTAATAGCAATCTGTTTACTTAAACAACGGAAACATGTAACTGTTATTTGAAAATAGCTGAAACTGGTAAACAATATACTATTTGTTTCTTGTTTTTTTGGTAATGTGAACCTTTTATTCTATATGCTTATAAATTTATAAACTTTTAATTCAGCAAAATTATTATTATTATAATTATTTACTTGAGAATCTCCATTAAAACGACTTTATCGTGCATTAAAAAACGAAAAACAATTAAATTAATAGTTGGAATATTTTATATTCTAAACATGTTAAATTGTTTGTACTATCTGTGATTTATTCAGTTTTATTATGTACGATTAGAATGTTCCAAGAAAAAAGTTGCCTCAGCTTTTGTTTTCAGAAAGAACTATAAAACTTTCGCTTAATATTCTTTAAAACCTGTCATCGAATGAACCGCAAACGTAATGGATCTTCAACGTTAAAAGTTTCTTGCAGATGACTTGGCTTTAATAATTATTCAGCGCCGCCAAAAGGTCTTTTCTATTGGGAACCAAGTTTTGTGACAAGATATGATCTGGTAGCCGTTGTTTGACTGGGCTTCGGTCAATTTTTGGAATCCAATTATATTTCTCTTGGTGTTATTTCAACCTTAAAGAAAGTTTGTACAAATTGAAGATTAAAATGTTGTAAAAAAGATTAAAATGTTGTAAACGATGGTGTTTTTGTCGTAAGTATTCTTACTTCTTGGAACGTAAGTAAATAGAAATTAACAAGAGGATTAAATTTTTACTACTAACGCTGTTGTGGTGCATTTGCGACTTGTTTTTATTTTTTGGTTTTGAATAAACATTGATTTATTGTACTTCTTTCGTTTGATGGTAAATTTCTGGGCATGTGTTTTAGAAGAAAAGTAATAAAAGACTTTTTAATAGTTTTAGAGTTATAGTATAGTAATTTATGCAACAAGTGCATAAAGTGGTACTTTTTTTCACGAATGGAAAAGTTCCATGAGTGCCATGAGTGAAAAAAAGACACTTTATGCATATGTTGCATACAATATTTTTTCTACAGCCCTATACAAATAATAAAATCAAAATAGAAATTTGAAATAATTTAATTAAACTCCTTCAGTAAATTACAACTAATGAATGCAGAATAATTGGAAAAAGTGCACAATAATTAAGAAAAATTAACAACTACATATTGTATTTTAGTATTATTTCGCAATGTGAATATTGAAAACGCAATTGTTTGGTTGATTAATGTGAATTTTTGATCCAGTCACATTTGTTTCCGTTTGATTCATTGATAAAGCTTCACTTAAATTGTGAATATTTGGAACATTTAAATTCATCTCTGCTTGATTCTCATTTAAATAGTGAATATTTGGAAGAGTCAAATTCGTGTCGGCTTGATTCTCATTGGATGTTGAAGGTAGGTTAAAAAAACTGCTGACATTAGATCCTTGTAAAATTCGTGAAGCACAGTTCATTTTTGCATTGAGAGAATTGTTCACATACCCTTCGGCAACAGCAGTAGATTTCCATCCTCCATGTTGCTTTAATTGAAGAATGTCTCCACCCGAATCGACTAGAAGCGATGCTGAAGTTCGTCGAAACGTGTGACCTGTATATTCTTCTGGATGTGGTAAATTTAAATACCTCGCAATTAGCGATGGAATTTTCGAAAAAGTATTTATACCAACTACTTGTTTTGTACATTTGCCGTTTCTATATGATAAAAAGAAATGGTTGCTGGTTGCATTTTTCGGTCTCAGATTAGTATACTTTTGGAATAAATGTATAAAATTAATGTTTGTAATGGATTCTCCAATAACTGTAAAACGTCGACTTGTATGAGTTTTTGAATCTGGAATCGTGACGAGTAGAAATTCCCCCTTATTTTCAATGTCATCGATTTTCATTTTATACAACTCTTCTCGTCGACAACCTCCGGCTATTCCTAATATTAATGTTACCTACAAATTTATAAATAATGTAAGCAAAAAACAAATTAACTTTTTAAAACTTTTACCTTAAACATTAAATACTTGTCGTCTGGAACACTCAATAAAAATCTGTTCATTTCCTCTCTTGAGAATGAATTAGATTTTTTAGGTTTGTACCCAACCGACTTTCGTTTCAAAAATGCTATTAGCTTAGAGTATTTACTTATATCTATGTTATCATTAATAATTAAGGTTGCCTTTAGTTTGGAATAGCTGGACCATAATGTAGAACACTTAAATTTTTTAGACCTTTCTTCAAAAAAAGCTAACAGTACTCGCTCTGTAAAGCTATGAATATTGTTCTCGTTTCTCCATTTCATAAAAGTGTCATATTCTTTTATATAATTTTCTTTGGATTTTTCCGGCAGCAAATTTAATGTGGCCACATTTGCCTTTTCTATAATTTCTTCGGGGGTACATATTATTTCAAAGTCGGAATCTTCTCTATCCATTGTAATAATAGGAACAACTACTGAATTCTCTTAGACAAATCGGATTATTTATAAAAACTAACGTCAAATGAGTTATAGTTCATGTACTGTCAAAGTCAAAGCAAACTTGATATTTTTTCCAGTAAAGGTGTGGATGAATTGCACTATTCAATTGCATCGGCTTATGGCAAGCGTGAAATAAAGTTAACGTTATGGCACTTTTTTTAACGCTTTTTCACTTTTTTTCACTCTCACCATAAACAGCCGTTTTAAGAGCTACAAACTAGTGAAATACAAGGTACTTTAAAGATAGGGCTTAGAAAAATTAAATTTAATGTTTAACTGGGAAATAGCTGCATAAGCTGCATTTAACTGTTCTTTTAGATTTTAATAATTCATTTTATGGGACATATTATACAATAAGTCTTACTAAAAACTTATGGTACTAACCCTTACTATGTGAAAGCTCATCTTATTCAGAACAATAAACAACTAAAAGGTTGAATTAACTTTCACTATTTATTCTTTAAATACTTTAAATGTAATGACAGCCGTTTCGCTATCGAAATAGCATCGTCAGATTGACATATTGAAGTTACATTTTGTTTGTCTGTAACTAGGTACTTGATGTTGATAAGTAGTTAAGGCTAGACCAAGTAAGGAAGTAATAAGACATAACAATATTAAAGCCTAGATGTTATTAGCCCAAAGGGATTATCCTGGATGTATTTCCCTCTAAGATCAGTATAACTGTATGAATGTATGTATGAATGAGTTAGGGGTGATGATTACACTGCGACCCATAGGATCTATTGTGTCCCCCCTTACTTGCCATATTCTGATGTTTTCTCAGATTTATAGCAGCTCTTCGAGTCCTATTTTCCTGAGGAAGTTTAGGACATCGTCGGGCTTCAAATCAGGTAGATCCCCTTCCTCTATTTCATGTGCTCCTAGGTATCTAGCCCTAGAATTTTGCAAGGCAGGACATTCTGAGAGTATATGTATTGAGGTTTCATCCTCTTCCTCACAGAATCTGCACTTTGCTTCATCTGCTAACCCTAGTTTCTTCATGTGGCTTCTTAACCGGCAATGCCCGGTTAATATTCCCGTTAAAATACGGAGCCTTTTTTTACTGAGGTTGAGGCAGCTAAGAGATCTCTTCTGGTCATAGTTCCCCAGTAGTATCTTAGATTGCCTCAGTCCTTCCAGCTGATTCCAGTACTCGGATTTTTCTTTCTCCATTTCCTCCCTTAGTTTTCCTAAGATTACTCTACTGCTGATCCCACAAGATGGTTCTGGTCCCAAATGTGGGGTTTCAGCTCCTTTTTTTGCCAGCTTATCTGCTGTTTCATTCCCCTCTATTCCTATGTGTCCCAGGACCCATAGGAGGGTGACAGTGTTCTTCTGGCCTAGTTCATTTAGTTTGCCTAGGCATTCCCAAACCATCTTCGAACTGATTATATTTGAACTCAGCGCTTTGATGGCTGCTTGACTATTTTTACCTCTATTTTCCACTCGACGATGTTCTCCCCTATTTTTATGATTTTTAGATTAGGTTTCTTTTTCCTTGTAAAGGCTACTAGTGTGGTTTTGGTGGGGTTGATGCTGAGTCCCACCGAGTCACACCATTGTTCCGCAATGTTCAATCCTCTTTGAACAATATCACAGAGGACGTTTTCATACTTCCCTTTTGCCAGGATAACCATGTCGTCGGAATACCCTTGACATGGTATGCCTTCCCTAGTCAATTGACAGAGCAGACTGTCCACAGTGAGACTCCACATAAGCGGGGATGCAACTCCCCCCTGTGGACAGCCTCTGGTCACATTAATGGAGATAGTGTCTTGTCCTGCCTCCATTTCTGCGATTCTTGTAGATAGCAGTTGCGACATCCAACTGGAAGTCGTTCTATCTACTCCTTTCTCAATCAATGCTCTTTTGACTGCCTCATGTGGCGTATTGTCAAAGGCCCCTTCTATGTCTAGAAAGGCACATACCACGGTCTCTTTTTTGTTCAGTGCGTCTTGGATTTCGTCCGTCAACTGTGTTAAAGCGGTTTCCGTGGACTTTCCCGCTTGGTACGCATGTTGACGAGGGTGCAATGGCACCTGTTCCAAGATTTCTGTTCTAATGTAGTTCTCTACAGCTTTTTCCATCGTTTTTAGAACAAACGATGTGAGGCTGATCGGTCTAAGGGATTTGGGGTGCGTAGTGTCCCGTTTCCCTACTTTTGGGATGAAGGTGATTTTGGCCCTTCTCCACGCTTCTGGTATGTATCCCAGTTCAAGACTGCTCCGACTAATTCGGATCAAGTGTGGAATTATTGCCTCTTGGCCCTGTTGGAGTAGGGCAGGAAATATTCCGTCCGTTCTAGGGGTTTTGAACGGCTGGAAGGTGTTCATAGCCCATCTCAGCCGTTCCTCACTGCATATGTGTTTTGCCATTGCAGTGTCTTCCCTGGTAGGTCTTTTAGTTTTCTCACTTGTTGTTCCCGAAGTGACAATTCCTCCGGGAAAGTGAGTTTCTAATAGGAGCAGAGCTCGTTCTTTTTCGCTTTCTGTGAAGCTTCCGTCTGGCTTCCGTAGTGCCATTACAGTGTCTACTTTTCCTTTTGCCAAGACTTTGTGTAGCCTTGCTGCAGAGGGTGTAGCGTCTATTTCTTCGCAGAATTTTCTGAAGCTGTTTCTTTTAGCTTTTCTAATCTCCTTGTTATATGATGTAAGTTTCTCGGTGTAGCTCTGCCAATCTCCATTACGTTTGGCTCTGTTGAAGAGCTGTCGCGTCTCGGATCTTAGGTTTCAGTATAACTGTGCAATTATGTATATAGAAAAACCAGGAAAAAACTATATCCTGCTGATCTTTACAATAACTTAATATATTTGTGTTATAATTACGTCTTATCTATGTATAAAATGAAGACTCAATCAAAGTAAACAGTTTAATAGTGGTGAACTTCCAAGATTTATTTGTTCATTAACTACTTTATACTTATACTTAAGCCTTCGTGTATCCAACGTACTAATTGATCGAGTTGCACTGTTTTTAATCGCCGTAGCGCCATTTTTTTTTTCAGGTAAACAGATTTATGGACTACAGTAACAATGTTAGTATTTTGAATTCGAATTTCTACAATTCTGGTTAGAGAGATAACAGCGTATAAAAAGAAAAAAAAATGACAAAAACAATTTGCTACAAACAGAGTTTACTGATATTATTTTTGTACACAATTTTCTGAAATTTAAAAAATATCCACTGTTGAGCATTGTATAAACTAACTAAGAAAATAATGCAAACAAATTTTCCAATTTCCTGATTATGGAGTTAACAATTTTTAATGTGTCTACTGGTGACATCTAAAAACCCATCATAGAACTTTTAAAAAAGTCCGCATCCAAAAATAAACATCCTTTTCTGTGTTCGTTTCACAAAATTCTAATACATTTTTAAATAACAATAATTAGGACCTAATTTAATATTGCTGGAGGTTCCAGTTTCAATTTCTATTAATTCATAAATTACGGATTCTAGTATACCTGCTTGGACAAAATTACATTGTGGGGTGACCAAGAAGGGTTAAATGCATTTTTGATGGGACCGCTAGATTAATTTCTTATTATCCTTATATAACATCTCTGAAATAAATATTAAAAACCTCTCGGTAATAACTGGTTATAAAAAAAGGTAATTCTCGTAGAAAGTTCCGTTCTCATAACAAAATCTCATTTTAATTTTTTGAATAGGCTCTGTGACCTTACAGTATTTAAACCTTTTTGTTTACAGAATATACACTCGTCACAAAAAGTATCTCATAATTTTAAAAATTGAATTATGGTGTACAATTTAATATCACATTTTTCAGAATATTTTAATATGAGTGTATGGTATCCTTTAGATGTATAAAAGCCCAAAATATTCACAGTTTAAATCGCATTTTTGTGGAAAAACAATCAACAAATTTACCCGCACTTGGACGCTTATCCCTTACCTCGCATTGAACATATCGTATCTGAAGTAGCAGACAATAACGTCTTCAGCCAGTTAGATCTGAAGAGCGCGTACCACCAAGTCCCCATCCTGAAAAGGGAAAAGATCTATACAGCCTTCGAGGCTTGCTGGAAATTGTGCAAATTCACTAGGATACCATTTGGTGTTACCAACGGTGTCACCGCTTTCCAATGTACCCTGGAGTAAATTATCCATAAAGAACAGCTACTCGGTACCTACACATAATATCTTGATGACATAACAGTCTATGGGAAAACAATGGAAGAACATGACCATAACTTAAGTAAATTCATGGATTCAACGAAGAAATATAAGCTCACACTTAACGAACAAAAATGTATCTTCAGAAAGGACTCAATGACCATTGGTGGCGACCATCTCAATGCCGTTCATCGTGAAGAATCCGTACCTACTTCGACGTACTGTAATATTAGTTGGTCGTTGGGCGTCAATTTGTAACCAAATTATTACGTTTAGCGTCAATTTGTGATATGATTTACATGTTGAGAGTGAATTTATAAAAATATTTAGTTAACTTTTAAAAAATAACTATATACCAAAAGAAAAAATGTAATTTATAATAAAACAAACATTAATCTTAATTTCGTCTTTAATTAATTGTAAAAGATATTTCAATAATTAACAATATTTATAAATGTTTATCACAGCAAAAATTATGATAGTTAAATACCTCGGCTAGGGGTGAGTAAGTTCATTAACTCTGACTATAGTACAATATTTGTTTCTTTAAGAAATTATAAGGGCGCCACTGAAATCTTTTTATTTTTTTATGATACTAATGAAGAAAGTTGTTTTAAGCTGAGTTATTTAAATAAGTATCATTAGATGACAGAAAGATGTCAGAAAAAACTGTCTATGAAGATAAAAAAAAATGATATGAAAATGTACCAACAGATAAAAGATAAATAGATTTCCTTGGTGCTAAAATGAATGAAATTTAGAATACGTTACAAAAAAAAATAATCCGCAAACAGTTCTTTACAAAAACTTATTCTAATACAGTTGACGATACTAAAATGATTTTTATATTACGTTTAAGAAATAAAGAAAAACGAGACAGCTGTATAATATTATAAATGCATTTATTTACGTTGGTCGACTTATCTTTTTTTACATATGATCCATTGGTTGATACAGGAGAGGGCTGGTCCAGTGAAGGGTTGGTCTGATGAACCGTCCACCAATGTAGAACCAATCAGTGTAATGTCTTTGAAATTTGTAGTGTCTTTGGAATTTGTAGTGTCTTTTAAATTGAAATTTGTCACGTCTTTTGACTTGAAATTTGTAACGTCTTTTAACTTGAAATTTGTAACGTCTTTGTCTTGAAATTTGTAACGTCTTTGTCTTGAAATTTGTAACGTCTTTTGGTATTGTATATTCCAATGCTGTGAAAAATTGTCAGCATCAGCCACGTGTTCGTTTAATTTTTTCCGTACAAAAAGTACAAAACAGCGTATTCCGAAATTTACATTTATCATTAGGATATATGACAGAAAATACAGTAGTAACAAAAGATAAATTAATATAACAATTAGAATTCCAAAAAAAGTACTCAACTCGCCATTTTGTATTTTTTTATAAAAAAATTTACAATTATTACTTTTAAATTGCCCTCAAAATATACTTGAAATAATTATTAATATGAAAATTCTCATCTGATTATATAGTAGGTACTGTCAAGATTTATAGAAATTATATTTAAAATCTTTTACCAAAAATAAGAATCAAAAAACATACCTGTGTATAACACCAATGACAATAAGAGAATGAATCGTGGTTTAAGGTATTGGACTAAGCCACATTAAAGATCGTGTATAAAGTTGAAATTACTGACAGAAATCGTTTATAATAATTAACATGTTAAAAACTCTATACAATAGATGGTGTTAGTGTTAGCCATATAATTAATTTAAAAATACTACGTTTTTAGTTAACATATCATGTTACAGTACCTGGTGTACTCCGAAGTAGGTAAGGATTCTTTGCTATGGACGGCATTGAGATGGTCGCCACCAATGGTCATTGAGTCCTTTTCAGCGGCTTCAAGAGACGTGGCTTGATTGATAGTTTCGTCTAGCGTGAGCGATAGGTTTTCAACTAAACGTTCTATGAACTCAATAAACCTACTAGGCTATACTGTCTCCAATAATAGCATGAAACCAGACCCTGAAAATAAATATCTGTACAAGTATCTGTACAGTAAACGAAGTATGCTTGAAATAGAGGTATATGGACTTTACAAAAAATTAACACATAAGTTAAATAATGTAGAATATGAATATTGGTGTAAATTCCAAAGAAAGGTTTTAGGGTTATAAAAAACTAAAGAAATTAAAACCAAAACTTGAAACGATTTCTTTGGAACCTATCAATATTGTTTAAACTTTTGACAGTATTGAAACAGAGTTGTTAAACAAGGGTTTGAATTTTGCTGTTTTGCTGTACAGGGAATTAAGAAAACTAGGAATAACAGGTTGGCTGAAAAGTCCCCGGTCTCACCTATAGATGACGACACTAGAATTAAATCCATTTCATTTTTTAGATAGTATCAACCTTTAAAAGATTCGTGTAAAAATTTGACAGCTGTCGAACTATTAGTTTGTGAGATATTGCATTTTTAGTGAAGCAACTTTTGTTATTTTCAAAAAGATGGAAAAAAAGAATTTCGTGTGCTTATTAAATATTGTTATTTGAAAGGAAAAAATACAGTTGAAGCAAAAGCTTGGCTTGATAATGAGTTTCCGGACTCTGCGCCAGGAAAATCAATTTTCATTGACTGGTATGCAAAATTCAAGCGTGGTGAAATGAGCACCGAAGACGGTGAACGCAGTGGACGCCCAAAAGAGGTGGTTACCGACGAAAATATCAAAAAAATCCACAAAATGATTTTGAGTGACCGTAAAGTGAATATAATCGAGATAGCTGACACTTTAAAGATATCTAAGAAACGTGTTGGACATATCGTTCACGAATATTTGGGTATGCGGAAGCTCTGTGCGAAATGGGTGCCGCGCGTGCTCACAATCGACCAAAACAGCAACGAATTGATGATTCTGAGCAGTGTTTGCAGCTGTTAAGTCGTAATAAACCCGATTTTTTGCGTCAATATGTGACTATGGATGAAACTTGGCTCCATCACTACACGCCTGAGTCCAATCGACAGTCAGCTGAGTGGACTGCGGCCGGTGAACCGCCACCAAAGCGTGGAAAGACTCAACAGTCAGCTGGAAAATTTATGGCCTCTTTTTTTTGGGATACACACATCGACTTTTTGGAAAAGGTAAAAAAAATCAACCGCGACTCTAACTGTGCATTATTGGAGCGATTGAAGACCGAAATCGCGAAAAACGGCCCCATATGAAGAAGAAAACCGTATTCTCCAGATCTAGCCCCCAGCGACTTTTTCCTTTTCTCTGACCTGAAGAGAATGCTCGCGGGAAAAAAATTTGGCTCTGATACTGAGGTAATCGCCGAAACTGAAGCCTATTTTGAGGACAAACCGAATGAGTACTACAAAAATGGTATCGAAAAGTTGGAAGGTCGCTATAATCGCTGTATCGCCCTTGAAGGCAACTATGTTGAATAAAAAAAATGAATTTTGTCAAAATATTGTGTTTTACTATGGTAGACCGGGAACTTTTCAGCCGACCTGTTATTGTCAAAGGTTTGAGACAGAAGGAATGTTTTTACTTAAATGCTGACAAAGGAAACAAGGTTGTTAAAATGGACAAACAAGACTATTTCGAAAGAGTGGATCACTTGATCGAGATTCAAAAAAATCCAGTAAATAAAATGATTTCCACGGTGAAGAGCACTCTCAAAAGTTGTAAGAACCTTGTCACCGATTCGTTAAAGTATAAATTAACTGTTAGTAACCCTACATTGTCAAAGCTCTATTGCCTTCCTAAGATACATAGGTAAACCTCGGAAGGCAATGAGACCTATAGTTTCAGCTATATGTACACCTAGTTATAAGATTTCAAAATGGTTATCGAACGAGTTTGAAAATCTACCCATAAAATGTAACAGTTTTTCAGTTAAAAATTCATTAGAATTTATAAAGAAAGTTAAAGATGTTGTTCTAGAAGATGGGGAAATTTTAATCTCGTTCGATGTTAGCTCTTTATTTCCTAGCGTACCGATTCAACAAACTTTACTTTGTTTCATTTGATTTTTCTAGAATAATTATTTATGCCCATTAATTTTTGATTTTTAATTTTAATTAAATAAACTACTTTGAAACATAATTCCAAATTAATTTCCTATCATTTCCCAAAAAAAATGAAAAGAGAATAACGAACATTTATTAAACAAATTAAAGAAATCGATAATTTGTGTACCAAACAAAATTTCTATTCCTGTTTTTTTCTGAAACATTTCTAAAAGTCATGACTTAATTCATTACTTATGACTGACCAAACAACAGTTAGTGTGACCTATAACAAATCTCGTTGATTATGTAAATTATTGAATCATGAAAAAGTTAATCTGACAAAGAAACGCCTAAATGTTTGTTAAGAATAAAATTAACAATGAAAAGAACCTCACAAGGAGTGCCGAGCTTTCACGCCTATCAAAACATGAAATCCGCCACTGAATGATTTTTTTTGTACCACAATGTAGAAGCCTTAGGTAAGCTTTGCCCTTTTGCCAAATATGTGTCTCATTGTCCAGTGGCGGTCGTCAACGGCCCCTAGTAACTTTGGTGATTTATGAACCTACACTGGTCAAATTTTTGATTTACTGTTTTCGGTGTAAACGAGAACACAGTGGCGTACAGAAAATATCCAATACAATATATCATAATATAAATATATTATACTTGGTTAAAGATAGTTTTAAAATTGATTTCACTATTGTATTTAAAACTAATTAAAGATAAACAAAGATAAAAAATCAACACTAACAAATATAAATATAATTACTGGATGTTTTGTATAATGTATTATATCTGATAATAAATAAATATAATTTAAAAAGGAAATCTTATTTCATAAGTTCATTTGTTCGTCATATTATTGTATATTTTGTCAAAACAATGGACTAGTTTAGTAGGATCATATTAATCAAAATGATAGCAATATATATTTAGGATAAGATACCTACTTACTTATATTGGTATTCATTTTGCAATTAATTTTTCTCATTTCGTAAAATTTAGCAATATATAATTAGTAAGTTTTAAACGTAGCGCCAACTAATAACCAATAATGAAGTGTGTTTAAAAGTCAACGTTGTCACATTTTAGCTACGTTCGTTTCAAGTATTCTCAAAGAACTGGCGGCACAAAACACCGTGTTCTGTGACTAACTGATTATACCAGTTGACAAGATATATGATAGGAGAGAAAATCGTGTTTATCTGTAATAAACAAACAAGACCCCTATTCTTGACGGTGATAGAATATAACAGCCAATAGAAAGTGGGCGTGGTTCTATTGAAAATGTCAAAACGGTATTCTTGAAATTCGTTCTCTCACGGTACCGATAGAAGGGTTGCTCCCCGAGAGAACAATTACTTCTATTGGTTATTTTTGAAGGAACAGCTATAACACCAAGAGAAGGTGTTATTGATTTTTATTTTCGAACCAAAAATATTATAGAAGTAATTTCTTTCATAAACCAAACACAAACAAACAACAAATTAAACTAACGAAAATGACAGAATATGTTGTTTAGTGTTTTACTCCTTATTTGATAAAGTGTCAATCATGGAACAAAAATATCGATATGTTTATCTCTTTTTAATGACAACAAATAAGAGAGAGAGAGAGATAAGTTTCTCGGTTAATATTAAAGCATATCGACAACATCGCAAATTTTCTACCAATCTTATTGAAACACGTCACTTACCACTTATGACGTATGTAACCATTAAATTTAAATTTCAAAAGCCGATTATGGCTAGAGGATTAATTTTATAAAAATTTTATTTGTACAGTTGAACCACTAAAAACCTATTTTATAAGATGCAAATATAAAAAAAATCACAAAACTAGTCCATTTATTATGTATAATATAAACCAGGGGTCGGCAACCTTATCCAGCCTAAGGGCTCATTCTAAAATAGTTTATTCCTGAAGGGCGCATGACAAGTTGACGCAAATAATAAATGTTACACAAATACAAAAAAAGACGTTTATTTAAATTCAGCGTACAATGGCGTACATACAGTCAATATTAGTATGTAATTACGAAAATTAGTTGCAATTTTATTAGTGTGATCCTTGACCTTGTATTTCTTCTGACAACTTCATGAAATCTGGCTCATAATTAGAAGTACCTGTCCTAATACATTGGTCCAAATTTAAGTCTGTCATTCTGCTTCTGTATTTAGATTTTAAGTGTTTCATAGTCGAAAATATAGATTCGCATGCGTATGTTGATGCACTATACGCGTGTATTTTGAGAGATAATGATCTTAAAATAGGATATTTATTTTCATCAACAATATTCCAAAAGCTTTCGTCCCTCATGTATGATTTCAGGCTCAAGTCGTTCTTCATGGTTATTATTTCCAGCTCTAATTCATCATAGTTTTCTATGCCAAAATAGTTTTTGAGACTTTCAGAAACAGAACCATCTGCGAAAGGATTAAGTATAAACTCCAAGACAGGCTCAAGATTCTTGAATTGTTTGAAACGAGAATTAAATTCATCCAAAAGCGTATCTAAATATGAGGCAAACGAAGTGATATCAATATCTGTTTCACGTACATTGAGGTGTTCAAAAATTTTCTTTAAATTTGGGAAGTGTGAAGTTGAATTTCTTAATAAATGGGATTTCCATAAAGCCAGTTTGGCCTTAAATGTATTCACCGATCCAACCATTTTCGCAACATGACGATTTTTTCCTTGCAATTCCAGGTTTAGTTCATTTAGTTTTATTGTTACATCTGTGAGAAACCCCAAATCTGCTAGCCATGAGTGATCAGTCAACTGTGGATAATCTTCTTTTCTCGTTGCTAAGAACTGTTTTATTTCGTTTAATAAAGTGAGAAAGCGTACAAGCACTTTACCTCTGCTCAGCCATCGAACTTCTGTATGCAATATCAAGTCCTCATACTCGGCATCTTCATCTTGCAACAGTTGCCGAAACAAACGGTGTTGCATTGCCGCAGCCCTAATAGAATTAACTATCTTTACGACAATCTTCATGACGTGTTCAAAACGAAAAATTTTGGCACACAACGCCTCTTGATGGATGATGCAGTGATAATGAGCGAATTGAGGAAACAAATCATTTGCCATACACAGCGCAATAAAGCCATTTTTATTGCCTATCATTGCAGGTGCACCATCAGTTACTATGGCAGCTAATTTTTGAAATGGTAACTGGCTTTCTTGTGCAAAGGCTAGAAATGCATCATAAATATCTTTACCTTGTGTGCGACCCTTCAGCGGCAATAACTTCAAAAATTCTTCTTTGGTGGTAAAATCATTAAATACCATTTTAATGATAACACACAACTGTGCAGTGTCAGAAATGTCGGTAGACTCGTCGAGTTGAAGAGAAAAAACTCGCACTTCTGAATGTCACTTTCCAACTCCGATTTCATATCTGTAGCAATAACTTCTATTCTTCTCGACACTGTTCGAGCTGACAATGGTATCGTTTCAATAGCCGCCATAATTTCGGTTTTGTTTTTAAAATTCTGAAAGACAGAATCAGCAGCTGTTAAGAAAGCTTCCTTTATTAATTCTCCGTCTACAAAAGGTTTTTCTTCTTAGCCAACAAATGAGAAACCTTTAAAGATGCAATAGTAGCGCTTTTCGAAAGTTGAACTGGCCTGGTAAAAACACTTTGTTGTTTCGATAAATTTGTCTTCAATACACCGACACGTTTCTTCCGGATTACAGAGTTATTGTGAAAGATATTATTACACGACATAGCATGCAAAGTATTGAAGTGTCTTTCAATGTTACTTTTTTTAGGCACTGCTACACTGGCGTTGCATAATAAACAAATACTTTTCCCATTAAACTCAATAAAAAAGAACTGTTCTTCCCATTCTTTATTGAAATAATATGTCCTTGGTCTTTTACTCATGTTGAAAACACAATATTATAACAAAACAAGTCTCCAAATAAGTAGGTACGTAGATAAAACTAACGACACAAAAACTCGACTAATTAACTCTCAATATCGTAGCGCACTGACTCTTTTACAGTGCGCGCTGCGATAGCAGGGCGGGCGCGGGGTTCGCGGGAGTATACCACGCATGCGCCGACCGCCCGCGTCCGCGCGCGCTTCGCTCGGTCAGTCATTCATGCTAGGTCTACTCTATAGAATGCCTGTATGTGCCCTTCGTACGAAGGGCGCATCAAAAAGACGTCGCGGGCGCACGCGCGCCCGCGGTCACAGCGTTGCCGACCCCTGATATAAACAATTTAAATTAGAATATTCCAGAAGAGATCATTGTGTGTGTGTGTGTGTATACAAAGATAGAAGTATTTTTAATAAAATATTAAAGTAAATTCTAAAATCAGAAAATATGAAACTATAAATAGATGGCAGTCAGTTAAATTACAGTGGGGGATTCACATTTGAATTTACTAATGAGAGAGTAAAGCTCTAGTGACATTTCAAAAGCAAAATATTAAGTTGAAATTAAGTAAAATATTATAAAGAAACATTCAAATTCACTAAAATACTACAGAAATTGTTAATAAAACTGGAACCATGGGATACTGATTTCTAAATAGAACCAACCAAGCTTCAAGTTATATAGCATCAAGTTAGAAAAGTTTATATAATTGTATTTGCTTAATAGACCCATCTCGTTAATGGCATGGCACAAATTGAATACGCATGCGCGAACCAACTCCCACTCTCGTAGTTCCCCCTAAATGTTCGTGACCCTTATAAAATTATGTTGGCATGACATGCAAAAGTAATCAGTAATCCAAAGAGAAGTCTAGGTACACACACAAGTCGTTAATATTAAATACACAAAGAAATAAAAATTAGAACTTCTCCTTTGTGATTTATGGCCTGGGTTGCCGCGGCTATACGGCAAATAGAAGCTAGCTTTTGACATCTAAAAGGGTTTTTTTCATTTAAATTGTGGTATTCCTGGGTAGCAATACGTTGTGTTCTATGTCGATATTCATTTGACATAAATTTTGTTTGTTTATTTATTTCTTCTAACCAAATACATCCTAATTTGTTGTTTAATAATACAAATTACAAATATCTATTAACACAATAAATAAATAAAATTCTATTAAACTTTACAAATTATATTTACAAGTTGTTACTCTCCTCCGCCTATGACAATACAAAATTACATTCGATAATGACCATCATGTTGTAAAGAATGTCTCTGAACCGCATCATGCCGATTTTGAAAAGTATACAATGTGCTGAACACAAGTGCTACCCAAACCAAACTGCCCTGTGTAGTAAAAAGATTATCGCAAGAGTAACTTCTTAAAATCTTAAAAGTAATTGACAGTGGTTTGTATAAGATGTAATGATATGAAATATTTATATATTTCGTTTCGAAAAACGATGACGTCAAGCTAACTTGGGTACCTTTTTTGGTTTATCTTTGTCAAATAACATACCGTGGTCTGCACTTAGAACAAAAAATAGTATTTTATGTTCTAAGGATTTGCATAACGGTTACTGTCTATCCTTGTCTAAAGTAGATTTGTTTTTCTTCTTATTTGTGGCACAGAATAATAACCTACATTGTTCTGTGTTTGTCATTTTAAAGAATAGACAGGGAAAGTGTGACGTCAAAATTTGTGTTCTATGCTGTGAAATGTCAACGAAATGATTCCAAACGGCACATACTTAAAAACAAGTATGTGCCAAACGGCAACATATCTCCAGAAGTAACTTTTGTTTCAGTTAATTTATTATTATTATTCATTAAAATATAACGCAGATAACATTAATAAGCAAAATTTTATAAAATTCAATTTTTAAAGTACTATTTTTTACTAAATATTCTTAAAATTTATGAAAGTGTTAAACTTTGAAGGTTAAGTTATATTG